>JBBGZY010001743.1:1200000-1647357 GCA_037952925.1 Lithobates clamitans | reverse complement strand
TCTCTCTTTCTCTCTCTCTCTCTTTCTCTCTCTCTCTCCCCCGCTCTCTCTCTCTCCCCCGCTCTCTCTCTCTCCCCCGCTCTCTCTCTCTCCCCCGCTCTCTCTCTCTCCCCGCTCTCTCTCCCCGCTCTCTCTCCCCCGCTCTCTCTCCCACCTCTCGCGCTCTCTCTCCCCCTCTCTCGCTCTCTCTCTCTCCCTCGCTCTCTCTCTCTCCCTCCTCTCTCGCTCTCTCTCTCTCCCCCCTCTCTCGCTCTCTCTCTCTCCCCCCTCTCTCGCTCTCTCTCTCTCCCCCCCTCTCTCGCTCTCTCTCTCTCCCCCTCTCTCGCTCTCTCTCTCTCTCTCTCGCTCTCTCTCTCTCTCTCATCCTCTCTCTCTCTCTCTCATCCTCTCTCTCTCTCTCTCTCTCCTCCCCCGCTCTCTCTCTCTCCCCCGCTCTCTCTCTCTCCCCCGCTCTCTCTCTCTCCCCCGCTCTCTCTCCCCCGCTCTCTCTCTCTCCCCCGCTCTCTCTCCCCGCTCTCTCTCCCACCTCTCGCGCTCTCTCTCCCCCCTCTTTCGCTCTCTCTCTCTCCCTCGCTCTCTCTCTCTCCCTCCCTCTCTCGCTCTCTCTCTCCCCCCCCCCTCTCTCGCTCTCTCTCTCTCCCCCCCTCTCTCGCTCTCTCTCTCTCCCCCCCTCTCTCGCTCTCTCTCTCTCCCCCCTCTCTCGCTCTCTCTCTCGCTCTCTCTCTCGCTCTCTCTCTCTCTCTCTCACTCTCTCATCCTCTCTCTCTCTCTCATCCTCTCTCTCTCTCTCTCTCTCCTCCCCCCTCTCTCTCTCTCCCCCGCTCTCTCTCTCTCTCCCCGCTCTCTCTCTCTCCCCCCCCCCTCTCTCTCTCTCTCTCTCATCCTCTCTCTCTCTCTCTCTCTCTCTCCTCCCCCCTCTCTCTCTCTCCCCCGCTCTCTCTCTCTCCCCGCTCTCGCGCTCTCTCTCGCTCTCTCTCTCGCGCTCTCTCTCTCTCTCTCTCTCCCTCGCTCTCTCTCTCTCCCCCCCTCTCTCGTGCTCTCTCTCTCCCCCCTCTCTCGCTCTCTCTCTCTCCCTCGCTCTCTCTCTCTCCCTCGCTCTCTCTCTCTCCCCCCTCTCTCGCTCTCTCTCTCTCCCCCCCCCTCTCTCGCTCTCTCTCTCCCCCCCTCTCTCGCTCTCCCTCCCCCCCTCTCTCCCTCCCCCCCTTTCTCTCTCTCTCTCTCTCTCTCATCCTCTCTCTCATCCTCTCTCTCATCCTCCCCACAGTTAGGGAACACAGTTAACCCCTTGATCACCCCCTAGTGTTAACCCCTTCCCTGCCAGTGACATTTATACAGTAATCAGTGCATTTTTATAGCACTGATCGCTGTATAATTGTCAGTGGTGCCAAAAGTGTCCACCATAATTTCGCAGTCCCGATAAAAGTCGCTGATCACTGCCATTACTAGTAAAAAAAAAAATAATAATAGTAAAAATGCCATTAATCTATCCCCTATTTTGTAGACGCTATAAATTTTGTGCAAACCAATCAATATACGTTTATTGCCATTTTTTTCTTAATTTTTACCAAAAATATGTAGAAGAGTACATATCGGCCTAAACTGAGGAAAAAAATAGTTTTATTATAGCAAAAAGTAACAGATATTGCGTTTGTTTTTTTTTTTTTGTTTTCAAAATTGTCGCTCTTTTGTTTATAGCGTAAAAAATAAAAACTGCAGAGGTGATCACCAAAAGAAAGCTCTATTTGTGGGAAAAAAAGGACACCAATTTTGTTTGGGCACAGCGTCGCACGACCGCACAATTGTCAGTTAAAGCGACGCAGTGCTGTATCGCAAAAATTGGCCTGGTCATTGAGCAGCCAAATCTTCAGGGGCTGAAGTGGTTAAAGTGGCATATTAAAAATGCATAATTCCTTTTGTAATGGAAATTTGTAAGTTCTGTATATAATTGTATTCTATTTTGTATGTATTGCACACTGCCCTCACTGTGCACACATGTTTACATTCTTTCAAGTCCTGATTAGAATTTGTCTGCCTATGTTACGCCCCTTGTTACCGTAAATGTACAATTGTAATATTAATGTGATACCTACGTAATCATGTGTATAAAAACCTTCAATTGCGTCATAATAAGGCAGAACAGTTATTTGGAAAGATGCTGAGCGTATCTTTTGTGTCTGTTCCCTACTGCAATAGCTATTAATTTGGAACCACTAATCAATATGAGGATAGGAGTTGCCTATCTTTAAAATGTCTGTGTCACTTTTATATAATTTTCTTGGAAGATGCCTTTAACCTGCCTGTAAATGTAAACAAGCAGAAATTACATATAAAAAAAAAAACATTTAAATTGCTGGCTGCTAAATGGCATTTCATGCCTAGATTCCCTTCATCCATACCAGATACTTATCCTAGATGAGGGTCTGATATGGATTATAAGCAGGACCTTGCAAAAAATAAAACGTCGCCTGAATCCTAGCAACCAAGGAAACTGTGCAGGATGGTCACCCACATCCTAGAAACCGGTGGCCACATGGTCATTGGTTGTTTTAGTGTACCATAGCAACTAATTACTTATTTTGGAAAAAAATAACAAAAGAGTAGAATCAATATCAGACCCTAATCCTTGATAGGGGCCCCATTTGGATTTTAAGGGTAACCCTATGGAATAGGAACTAACACTGTGGGGTCTCCCCCTTGGTGCAGTATGGATTTTGCGTGAACCCTACGCAAAACAAAGGTGTAGTCTCCCCAAAAATCCACACCTGACCTTTTTTGAAGCAAGGGCTTTTTCCCCACAACCCTGACCTTGAGGTTGTGGGGTCTGGAGGGGGGAGACAAAATCCTGAATGTCCAATTTAAAAAGAAGGGGGCCCCAGATGCAGACTCCCTCCCTAAGTGAATAAATAAGGGGTTACATAGTACCCTTTGTTACCTATTCATAATAAAAAAAAAATCAAAACCAAATAAACTGAGGTGTGGCCGAGATCCAGTGTAAGTGGATGTGTCCCTGAGCGCTCTCGCTGCTATTCTGAAAATTGGCACACATCCTTGGTCTGAGTATCTGTACCGTTTCCGGCAGCAGAGGCTCTCCATTTTTAGTCATTGCCGAGTTTGTAGAAGTCGATCTGCTGACAGCCTTAAAGCAGAATTAAACACTCCTATTATTTACAGCCAAGGAAGCTGCTTCTGTTTGATCTGCAACTGCCACAGTGCTGCACATGTGATCAGTTATGACACCAGCAATTTGACAGTTTTGTACAGTTAGCAATGTGACAGTTAGCAATCCCTGCATTCCAGGAAGGTAACTGTTTTTTAAACCATTAAAACGATGGGTTCAGCTTTATGATGTACTGCTGTTCAGGGGCTCTGGGCTTCAACAAAATGGTGGCCCCCCAGCAAGAAGAAACAGGAGCAATGCTGGAGGTAATTTACAGCACAAGCTATTTTTGGTAGCATAATTATTAATGTGGAATATTCCTTGCTAAAGAACATTATTTTTTATCAAGTTGTTATGGGTAAAGCTCCACTTTAAAGTGGAAATAAACCCATCGATTTAACGGTTTCAAAAAACAGTTGCATTCTCAGCATAACTGTTACATTGGTTGTGCTCTAAACCAAAGTGTTAAACCATCAAATGGCTGGTGTCATACTTGATCACATGAGCAGCATCATGGCAGTTGAAGATCAAACACAGGCCAAGATGGCAGCTTCCTTGGCTGAAAACGATAGGAGGGCTTGGTTCCATTTTAAGAAACAAGTGGTTCTTTCTACTTTAGGGGTTTAACCCAAACATTGTCTGTCTGCAGGAGACACACATAGTGAGAGAAGTTATTACTCTTCTACATAAGGCTAGATTCAGAACCCAATACTTCTCTTACAACAGAGGGGTGAGTGTTTAAATTTCTTCCTCCTCTACCTTCTCCTGCAGCCAGTCCATCCTAGATCCGAAGGGGCGCTATTTCTTCCTAGATTGCTCTCTTGACCATACACTTTTCCTTCTAGCTAATGTTTTTATCTTTGGCGTTAGAGGTAGAAAGAGTTCCCCATCATTGGCTTAAAGTGGTGTTCCGGCCGAAATTATACTTTTTAAATAAAAATACCCCTATAATACACAAGCTTAATGTATTCTAGTAAAGTTAGTCTGTAAACTAAGGTCTGTTTTGTTAGTTTATAGCAGTAGTTTGTTATTTTATAAACTTACAGCAGGCCGTGGCCATCTTAAGTGTGGGCATCTGAAGCCAGACTGTATTTCTTCCTGGATCTCATCCTTGCAGATCTCGCACATGCTCAGTGCAGCACAAGCAGTGTAATAGGTTTCAGGTCAGGTTTCCATAGCAACGGCAGTTTCAGAGGGTTGCCGCCCCACATGCTCAGTGCAGCACAAGCAGTGTAATAGGTTTCAGGTCAGGTTTCCATAGCAATGACAGTTTCAGAGGAAGTTGCTGCCCCTTCCCAGAAGGCATTGCAAACAGGAAATGATGCGATGGGCCGCGGCCAGGGAGGAGGAAGTGAAAAATGAATACAGCAGATATACAGTAGGTGCTGAGAAAAAAAATTTAAAAATATCCAATTTGTTTACAGTGCACAGTTTACTGAGGGATGCTGAAGAGTTGTAAAAGTGGGTGGAACTCCACTTTAAGTAGAAGAATAGTGCTTCATCATTAGTGGGAGGAATAGTGACCCATTGTTGGTGTCATTGGGAGGAATAGTGTCTTGCATCAGTGGGAGGAAGAGTGCCCCATTGTTGGTTTCAATTTTTCAGTTGGAAAAATAGTGCTCCGTTGATGTAATGGGAATTATGCCCCAATGGTAGTGTTAGTGGTAGGAAAAGTGCCTCAAGGGCCAGATAAAAGCAAGCAAAGGGCCCCAGTTTTGAGACCACTGATCTAGCCCTAGGATTCACTGTATGAAGGTACAGAACCTTCAGCCTTTAGAACCACTTTAAGTATGATAGACAAATCTACCCTGCCCAAGAACACATATGTTCCTATTGTTAGGCCATTATTCATAATCCATAAGCTGGTAGCTCAGAAATGGATGTCCCCGTACCACCCTACATTGGAAGACTGGAGAAACCAAGTGAATAGTACCAAACAGAGAAAAATCTACCAGCATAGAAACTGTCCATCGAAAATTCGAAAAACTCTGGGATTGGTGGCTGGCCACCCTGGGCATGATACCAACATCCCTACACCTACATAGATTGTTCTCATGAGAGCAGGGTTGCCTGAGTGGCAGGCCCTGTCTACTGCGTAGAATACTTGGCAAGTGGTTCCTGTTATATTTGACGGATGGTATGGCAACATCACTACTTTTTGTGGAAACTGCACAGTAAACAAGATGTATTTGGTATACTCCTTTATGTCACAAATAAGAGAGTGTATGCATTGCTGCTGAGACAGTTGACTGTTTGCTTATTGTATCTACCTGTGAATAGTTTCAAAGAACCAACTCGGATTGTGTAAAGTTGGTAGACATAGTTTGTTTTATGCTGTTAAATGTTAAAAAAAATTGCAATAAAGCAAATAAACACACTGATACGGTGAGAAAGCACTATTTTTGAAGAAAACACACATTGTTGAATAAGTACATTTGTGCCATAAAATAAAGTCCCAGGCTGTAAATCAATCAAGCACATTGTCCAGCAAAGTATATACATGTCAATCATAATGTATGCCAAATAAAACCAATGCTCCGCTCCTAATCACTGCTCGCCATCATTGACAGGTCCCAGCCCTTTAGCTGAATATTAACAAAGAGCAGGACCAAATATGGACATGACTATATTTGGTTCATTGCATCACCTGGGATCCCCTTTGACGTTTCTGACCAAATATGATCATGTCCATATTTGGTCAGTGACATCACTCCTAAATACCCTGCCCATTGCCCCCTGTTATACATTTTGCTGTTAGTTGGGGGATTGTCATTTTTCAACGAGTCTCCAGACGTGTCAAGTCATTTTTTGGATGGCAAGCTGGCAGGTGTCATTCATTGTAAATCTTGTGGATCTACAGTACATCACTCATTCTCCCCTGTGCTATTGAACATGCCCATGGGATATATTTTGCAGAGGTGCCTTCTGGATATCAAGTTGGCCATATATGGATCAAAATTCAGACCGTTTAGCATGGCCGCTACAGTTAAACAGAAGTTGATCTACCAATCGACTTCTGTTCAACCACTCTGTCAGATAAAAAAAACATTTGATCAGTTGTGCAGCACTAGACACTAGACTGTTCTGACAGAATGGGAGTCTCTGCGCTGTCAGCACAGCAGGCATGTGTGGATGGGGGAATTGGGTCAGTTTTTTTGGTGAGCTTTATGCCACGTACACACGAGCGCACCTTACGGCAGACTTTGCCCGGCGGACTTTTCGACTGACTTTATGACGGACTTTCCGAATGAACGGACTTGCCTACACACAATCCACCAAAGTCCGTCGAATTCGTACGTGATGACGTACGACCGGACTAAAACAAGGAAGTTCATAGCCAGTAGCCAATAGCTGCCCTAGCGTAGCTTTTTGTCCGTCGAACTAGCATACAGACGAGCTGACTTTTTGACTGGACTCAAGCTCGACGGATAGATTTAAAACATGTTTCAAATCTAAGTCCGTCCAACTTTTGAGCAAACAAAGTCCGCTGGAGCCCACACACGATCGAATTGTCCACCGGGCAAAGTCTGCCGTAAAGTCCGCTTGTGTGTAAGCGACATTAGAGTGACCATACCTGATGAAGAACCTGTGTTAGGTACTGAGCCCTGCTATGTCAAGATGGATAAGCGAGTCACCAAAGAGCATAAGAACCTGCAGCACTAACCTAAGCCCTAGTCACATTGGTGGCCATTGTCTGGATAGATTCACCAATATAGCCTTTCATGTAGGGTAGCATTGCTCTTAGCCACCAAGACTGCTTTGCCAGAGATTTCTGCTGCTGTATCTTCATGAAGCCTACTGTGGGGTTCCAGTCCTTTCTTACCTGGACTGTGTAAATCAAATGGCAAACATGCAAAATTTGGGTCAAAGCCTACATTGGACCAAATGCAAAGAAGTAGGAGCACCTATTCCTGTGGAAAATATTTTTAATGAAATCCCATCTTACTAAACATCAAAGAACTCCACTATAGTGTAGAGTCAGTCTACTAATCAAGTACTGTATCTTTCATATGGTCAGCCCACACCAAATCTGACTGTGGATCCAGCCGTAGAAAAAAATATATAATCAATGATTTTGTGTGGTGCTTGAGAAATATCTGTTCAAGGCTTCAATGTTGCTGTCATATATGGAGGATTTTATATGCTGCATTACATCATATGGATGAGGTTGTGTAAGCCATGTATTTATTCCCCTACAAAGGATACAATTCCTGAATAAAGGAAAAAAAGAGTCATACTAAGCAGAACTTGGTCACGTTCCTCCAATGAATGTGATGTAAACCAAACCCCAAGATATTAATTTGCTCCAAGCTTCAGTGAATCAACACCATGATGTATATAGTGCTCAGCTGAGATTTTAATCACTCGAGTTGTGTACAGTTTTACTCACAAGCCTTTCTCCATGTGACTTTGTTGGGTTGTCTCTATGATGACATAGTTTGGAAGGAAATGTGTAGATGTGGCACCTTAGGGGTTACTTGAGCTTGAGCTTTCAGAGGAAGGCAAACACAAAAAACAATAAAGCAGGAATGAATTTGCTCCAGCGCTAGCAATTCCACATTTTCACAGTTCTTGCCTTTCCATATGTGTAGGGTAATTTTTTTGTTACCTAGACATAAAGAGTGCCCCCTTCTCCTTTGTAATGTCTGAAAGTGAATAACTCTACACCAAGTTAACGAAGTGGACCACTTATGTATTTATACACAGTAATGGAGATCATATCCCCCTTTATGTATTTATACATGTAGATCATATCCCCCTTATGTATTTATACATGGTGATCATATCCCCCTTATGTATTTATACATGGAGATCATATCCCCCTTATGTATTTATACATGGAGATCATTTCCCCCCTTTTGTATTTATACATTGTGATCATATCCCCATTATGTATTTATACATGGTGATCATAAAAACCCCTTATGTATTTACACATGTAGATTATATCCCCCTTATGTATTTAAATAACATTACATAGTTGGTAAGGCTGAAAAAGACACCAGTCCATCCAGTTCAACCTGTGTGGGTGTGTGTGAATGTGTTTATTTTAATAGTAAAATGCATATCCCTGTATGTTGTGATCATTAAGATGCCATCTAATAGTGTTTTTTTTTTTTAAACTATCGATACTCCCTGTTAATACCACTGCTTGTGGAAGAGAATTCCACATCCTTACTGCTATAACAGTAAAGAACCCTTACGGTGATTATGGTTAAACAACTTCTCTTCCAATTTCAGTTAGATGGCCGCGCGTCTTTTTAAATTCCCATTCACTGAAAAGTTTTTTCCCTATGCTAGGGTCACCAGTAAGATATTTGTGGATCGCTATCATATCCCCTCTCAAGCATCTCCACTCCAGAGAGAATAAATTCAATGCTTGTAGTCTTTCCCCATAGCTGAGGTCCTCCCAATTACTTTATTAGTTTTGGTTGCCCATCTCTTTCCAGTTCCACCACATCCTTCTTGAAGACTGGTGCCCAGAACTGGACGGCATACTCAAGATGCGGCCGGACCAGAGTCTTTTAGAGCGGGAGAATTATAATTTTATCCCATGATTAGATCCCTTTTTTGATGCATGCTAATATTCTGTTGGCTTTGCTTGCAGTTGCTTATTATCGCATGCCATTGCTGAGCCTGTCATCTACTAGGACCCCCAGATCTTTCGCTATCCTGGATTACACCTGAGGTTCTCCCCCTAGCGAGTAACTCGCATTTGTATTTTTGGCACCCAAATGCATTACCTTGCATTTTTCAACATTAAACCTCCTTTGCCATGTAGTTGCCCACCCCATTATTTTATTTAGATCTCCCTGTAAGGTTTCCACATCCAGCACAGAAGTTACTGCCCTGCTTAGCTTTGTATCATCCGCAGATATTGAGATATTTATCCCATCCTCTATATCAGTAAGGAATACATTAAACAGAATTGGCCCCAGGACAGATCCCTGGGGACCCCACTTACCACACTGGATCATTCCAAATACTGGTCATTTATCACAACCCTTTAGACACGCCCTTGAAACGAGTTTTCAATCCAGGTACATACCCTATGGTCCATGCCAAAAGACCTCAGTTTGTAAAGTAAACGTGTGTTGGGGACTGCATTGAATGCCTTTGCAAAATCCAGATACACCACATCCACCGGCCTTCCTTTATCTAAATGACAGCCCACTTCCTCATAGAATAATAATAGATTGGTCTGGCAGGAGCGATCCTTCATGAATTCATGCTGATTACTACTGATACTGTTTTCATCAGCAAAATCTTGGATATGGTCCCTTTATCCCTTCCAGTAGCTTACATACTATTGATGTTAGGCTAACTGGCCTGTAGTTTTCAGGTATATATTTCTGCCCTTTTTAAAATATTCTTACCACTTTGGCTTTTCTCCAATCAGCTGATACTCTGCCAGTCAGTACACTGTCCTTAAAAATTAGGAACAATAGTCTGGCTATCGCCTGACTGAGTTCCTTAAGGACCCTCGCGTGTAAGCTATCTGGTGAAGGGAGGGGATCACTGCTCCAGGTAGAAATGTGGATATAAAACTCTCCTCGGAACTGGAACACCAGGTGGCGGCTAAGCATATAGCATAGGGATGCACCGAATGGGTTTTTTGGTGCGGAAACTGATACCGAAAATAAATTTTCCTTGATCCCGAAAACAGATACCGAAACAGCACCGATACCGAAAGTGACTGTTTTTTTAAAAAATATTTTTATACAGGAGATGGTCAGAGACTGCAGACATAGTATAGGAGATGGTCAGAGACTGCAGACATAGTACAGAAGATGGTCAGAGACTGCAGACATGGTACAGGAGATGGTCAGAGACTGCAGACATAGTACAGGAGATGGTCAGAGACTGCAGACATGGTACAGGAGATGGTCAGAGACTGCAGACATGGTACAAGAGATGGTCAGAGACTGCAGACATGGTACAGGAGATGATCAGAGACCGCAGACATACTACAGGAGATGGTCACAGACTGCAGACATGGTACAGGAAATCAATGCAGCCTCACAAGTGCCCATTATATGCAGCCTGCCAGTGCCAAGCAGCCTAGCAGTGCCCATCATTTGCAGCCTGCCTATGCCTCACCAGTGCCCAGCAGCCTACCAGTGCCCATCATTTGCAGCCTGCCTGTGCCTCACCAGTGCCCAGCAGCCTACCAGTGCCCATCACAGAGCCTGCCTGTGCCTCACCAGTGCATATAAACATACACATATAAAACACACACACAAGTGCACACACACATATAAAACACACATGCATACAAACATATATAGACAGCCTTTTTAAAAATTGGCAGCTGCAGCTCTGTACCTTTAATCTCCATGCCGGGTACTGCACTGTAGGGGGAAGCAGAGAGCACAGCGCGCACTGTTTGACACCTCTCCCTTACTTTCACTTTCAGAGGAAACATCGTGACCGAGCTCCTGCACAGCCGATTTACACATCGGCTGAGGATCCATATGCAGCCACAGCTCGGGGAGAGAGGGATATTACACAGAGACATTACACAGAGACCCCACAGGCCGCCTGTAGCATAGGCGAGGAGGGAGGGGACAAGGAGAGAGTAAGGACGGGCACTCCAAAATGACACCCCCGTGATGGGCGGCACCAGGGGCGGGGCCCCATTTTCGGGCCCTATTATCGCCAAGAATTCTCTTTCGGTATTTTGCCAAAAAGGCCATTTTCGGCCGATATGTTTCGGCAGCCGAAATTTCGGTGCATCCCTAATATAGCAATATGAGGCAAAAAAGGAAGTTCTTGACAGCCGCACTCCAGAACATAGCCTTTATTTGTAAAAAGTCCAACAGATAAAAGCCACAACAAAAAATGGGACAAACGAGATGACATGTTTCACACTTAACAGTTCTTAGTCATCGCTTTGACTAAGCACTGTTAAGCGTGAAACGCGTCAGCTTGTTTGTCCCATTTGTTGCTGTGGCTTGCATATGTTGGACTTTTTACAAATAAAGGCTATATTCTGGAGTGCGGCTGTCCAGAACTTCCTTTTTGTCTCATGTAAGCTATCTGGTCCTGGTGACTTATTTATGTTATGTTTTTCAAGTCTATTTCTGATACTGTCTTCTGTTAGCCATGAGGGTGCATTCTGTGATGTGTTATTAACATTATAGTCTTGGTTTCAATACCCCCATTTTTCTTTAGTGAAAACTGAGGAGAAGAATGCATTTAAAACTTTTGCCTTCTCTTTGTCTTTTGTAACCAAATTCCCTTCATCATCCTTTATGGGGCCAATATGCTTTGGCCTCACTTTCTTACTGTTAATGTATTGAAAAAATGTCTTTCTTCTTACTCTCCTCCGCTATCTGCCTTTCGTGTTCTATCTTAGCTGCCCTGATTGCACTCTTATGCCCCGTACACACGGTCGGATTTTCCGATGGAAAATGTCAGATCGGAGCGTGTTGTCGGAAATTCCGACCGTGTGTGGGCGCCATCGGACATTTTCCATCGGATATTCCGACACACAAA
Source organism: Lithobates clamitans (assembly GCA_037952925.1). NCBI lineage: Eukaryota > Metazoa > Chordata > Amphibia > Anura > Ranidae > Lithobates > Lithobates clamitans. Next base: position 1,635,701 of record JBBGZY010001743.1, on the reverse strand, counting down.
GTTGGACAGCAGGAGATAAAATTTTCCGACAACAAAATCCGATCGCGTCAATTCCGACCGTGTGTGGCCTGTTCCGACGCACAAAGTGCCACGCATGCTCAGAAGAAATTCCGACACGGGACAGCTCGTTCTGGTAAACTTAGCGTTCGCAATGGATACAGCACTTTCGTCACACTGCAATGTTAAAAATGGTTTAATACAGCGCACTCTCTTCTTCTTTATAATGTGACAAGAATTAAGTCGTTTTGCTGCTCATATTCACACACACTTCTCACAAAGTTTTATTTGTGTTTTTTTTAGTGGGATTCCCTCAATATATTGTTATTAGTTGTCACATCTGACAGTTTTATATTTTTTTTGGATTTTTTTTTTGGTTTTTAAGCCTTTTTTTTTTCTTTAATGTTTGGATTTTTTCCAAGGCTGATCTTTGTTCAATGTTATTTTTATTTTTACTCCAGAATATTTTTGTGTGTGTTTTGTGTGGCAAGTTACCCCAACACCATTGATATCTTGTATTATTTAATCTCCATGAGATGTTTTGTTGTTGGTGTCCCTTGTTCATTTCACATTGTATATTTGCAATGTACCTGAATCCTCACAAACAAACCATCATTTTTGAAGTAAAACACATAGGAGAGTATAATTCAAAACAAAAATCCTTTATTAAGGTATCAGAACCAAACAAAGAGGAAGGCAACACTGGATCAACAGCAGAAATTAGTGAAGCCTGGGACCCCCATGGCAGACATCAATTCTTAAACCTCAAAATTGGTGGCCTGAGGAGTCCATATATAAGGGAGGGCAGTCTGGTCCGGGATTCACAGAGACTCGGATAGCAGCAGATGACATCAGTGTCCCCAGGCTGTGGTACCACAAGAGGCTGCATCTTTTGGCCGACCAGACTGGATCCAGGGTCCTCACTCTCTGGTCTTCCTTTCACACTTCCTTCCGGGCTGTGGCTGTGCAGTAGGAGATGTGGCAGGAGGAGGAGTAGGACCTGGAGAAGGAGGAGGACTGGGAGGACCTGGAGGAGGACTGGGAGGACCTGGAGGAGGACTGGGAGGACCTGGAGGAGAGGGAGGAGGAGGAGGAGGACCATCCCAAAGCTGTGTGTGAGGTGTAAGTTGGCCCCTCACACCTTTCTCCAGAGCCTCTGATATGAGGGCCTGACACATGGCTTGTTGGCCCTCCTCCATCCTCTGCATTTTATAGGCAATGAATGCCGCAAGGTTCTCCTGCCTGGTGTGGGGTGCTCCCAGGACCTCTGTAGCCCTCCAAAAAAATCTGATAGCCGCCTCCTCTAGGCTACTCCTCCTGCTGCCACTTTCTGTTTTCAGGGTGGGTGGAGGGACCTGCAGATCAGCCACCTCCTGGCTGAGACTTCCCTGTGTATGAAAAAGGGACATGGTTTTAGTTTTGGCATCATCAATCACAATCATAAATTAGTACTCCCAACTAACATCTAGTTAACATCATTGATTGTACAAGCAGAAATATTTAGAGGAATGCTATACCTGGCTCAATCTGGGCTCCTCCACATATGGCCTGGAAGGCCCAGGTTGGGCATCAGAAGCCTCAGCCGGGGGGAAGGAAGCGTGGAAGGAAGACTTGAGAGGGATGGCCTGGGTTCAGTCTGGCCTGCCAGAAAGTGCAGCCTGTCGTAGTACAACATCCTGGGGACATAGATGTCATCTGCTGCTCCGGATCTCTGTGAATCCAGGACTTTCTTGCGCTCCCTCAGATATGTGCTCCTCAGGCAACCAATTAAGATCTTTAAATAAGTGATGTCTGCCGTGGGGATCACCTGCTTCACAATTTCACACAATTGCTCCAGTGCTGCCTTCCTCTTTGCTTGGTTTTTGAAATGGGGGTGGGTAATCTCCCACAGACAGGGCAGCTCCCTTAGCATATCAATGAATAGTGACATGAAGTCAGTATCTCTCATTAAGATATCCATGTTCACTGCAAGACACAACACAAGACAAAGCCTAATGTCAGACCAAACTCTCCTAATCTTGTTACAATATAGGCCTCAATCTAGAAGCAGTATAGGCCCAAGTTTGTCTCTTACCTTCGTTCTTACGATCGGCGCGTCCAATGCTCCTTCCTCCGCTCACAGATCGTACGTAATACGCACGCGTGTTACGCTTTATACACACTGCGCATGTGTGTAACTCCGCCCGCCCCTGACGTTCTTTCTATTCTATTCCCCGCCCCTTTTCGTTCGGCGCAGTGGGGGAAGAGCATGATGGCGGAGTTACACCAGGTGCGTGATAATTCGAACGAGGAGGAGGAGGAAAGCCCGGATCCAGGCACGTCCCGATCCAGAAGGAGACGTTTTAAGGCCACAAATATGTCGTTTGGGGAGATGTTGGAGATGGTCGACATCATGAGGAAGTCCGACTATGATGGAAAATATGGGCCTTACCCCAACCCGAACATCCGAAAGGCCAAGATCATGGCGAAAGTGGTCAGGAGTCTCGAGCGGAATTTCGGGGTACGAAGATCAAAAGATCAGCTCAGGAAGCGGTGGTCGGACCTGAAGTTGAGAGAGCCAGAGCAGTACCGAAAGATCCGGAGAGTGCTGCAAAAAAGTAAGTAGTTGTGCTGTGTTTCTATTCTTTCTGGCTTTATTCCGTTCGTTCTGCTCCATATGATTTTAGTAATTGTAATGTTTAAAAAGGTCAACTTTAATGTTCATGGGCCCATTATTCGTTCGTATCAAACATTTTTCGTTCGGCCTCTAGAACACCATTGTTTAGGCCATATGCATTTTCCCACATTTTTTGGGGGCCTACTTGGATGCCAAATATTTGTTTAGGTAGATGGGTTTGTTACTAGAATGAAATGCAAACTAGATTGTGTGTAAGGAGAGGACACTGAGCAGCTGTTTTCACATCTGGACACTGGAGCACTAGTGTGGGACCCCAGAACACCATTTTTATTAGGGGGGGCACACAGGTGCTCCAGTGTATACTATAGGGGGGGTTACATCTGTGAAGCTTGTACCAAACAGGTAAAGTATTGCAGCTTGAGAAAGGGCAATAAAAAAAAGACATCTTTGAACTCGGCTAAAATAGACAATTGTACCCCACTTCCAAGCAATGTTTACTATTTCTATAGTTCTGCCATCAAATATCTGTGTGCTAAGTATACCATTTTTGTTTTACATAGGGGAGAAAAGACTCGGACACTCCTCATCCCAGGAGAACACAGACCCCCCCCCCTCTGGAAGAAGGGGAACTACCCCAAACACAAGAAGAAGAGCAGGAGGAAGAAGAAGACGTGGTGGAGATTGGCACCACAACAGGTGAGTGTCTGCGACCACAAACTCAGGTAAAAGAGATGGCTGGTGGCAGATTTTTGAGACCTGTTTTTTTTGTTCTTTATCTCTTTTTAGGTGATAGTGATGTGAGGGAGAGAGAACGCTTTACATCAGAAAGTGCCCAGATACTGATAGGGGAGATCATGGGATGTAATCTCCAATTGCAAAACATCCAGCAACAAATCACTGATGTTATTAAAAAAAATAATAACATCATTGATGTTTTGGGGCGAATTTAAACCCCACAAAATCACCTGTTTTATGTAATTTAAATTTTTACAATGTTTCGAAAAGCCAAATTTGGAGGATGCACACAGTGTGCCAACATGTGCTATCTGCCATCACGGGAGATTAATGGACGCGTTTTGGGGGTGCAACCCCTTCCTCAATTATAAAGTAGCGTTGAGGAAGGGCTTGCTCCCCCAAAACACGTCCCTTGATCCCCCCTGATGGCAGATAGCACACGTTGACATTCGTAAATTGGTGTGCATCTTCCAAATTTGGCTTTTCCAGGGGTGAGTTCCCCCCATCTGAACGCTATATTAAACAGTTCCTAAATACTGATGTCTGATATAGCCTTCAGGTTTTACCATATGTGAACTTTGTAAGTTCAAGTTTTTTGGCTTTCTTGTTGGTTTTACACAGGCCTGTTTTATCTGAAATGGATATTTTGATTTTTTATAATGCTACTGCAAACATTTTATACAACAAACATGTTGGTTTGTTTTAAAAACCTTTGGTAAATGCACATGTGATTGTGCAGGTATAAAAAAGTGCCTTACTCAAGAATGTGTGGATTATTGTCTCAACACTACAACACTTTTGGGGTGATGTAATTGTTGTTTTATGCACAAATGGGGGTTATTTCCTAAGGGCAAATACACTTTGCACTACAAGTGCAGGTTCAGTGCAGTTGCAAGTGCACTTGTAGTGAAATGTGTTTTTGCATTTAGGAAGTACCAGCCAACACTATTCTTTATAAGGTTACCCAATCACGACATTTTCTGCACTCAACACATTTCTGTCAGGGTCAGCTAAAACAAACACAAGCAGTAAATGTCCACCAAGAATTGCTTTTGGTTGTTTTTTATTTGAAAAAGGTGTCACATATTGTCTGGCATATTGATAGCCCCCCTACCCGCAAAGAACTCCAGGTATCGTAACCGGACATCACGGGCATTCAGGGAGGGCAAGCCAGGACGGCCGCTTTCAAGTGCCGTCATTGTTGAAGTATTTGGGATTCCGGCCTCAGGCCCAACTGAGCCAGCATAGTTGGCTGAATGTTTTCTTAAAAAATTATGGAGAACACAGCACGCCAGTATAATATGGTTCAGTTTATACTCCGCCATATGGATGGGTGTCAGAAATAGTCGGAACCGGCTGGCCAGGATTCCAAATGTGTTCTCCACCACTCTTCGGGCTCTGGCCAGCCAGTAATTAAAAACCCTCTGTTCCGGGGTGAGGGTCCTCATCGGGAATGGCCGCATCAGGTGGTCCCCCAGCGCAAATGCTTCATCAGCAACGAACACAAATGGGAGACCTTCAACATTGTCCTCTGGAGGTGGCAAGTCCAAACTGCCATTCTGGAGACGCCTGTAGAACTCCGTCTGGGCGATGACTCCACCATCGGACATCCGGCCATTCTTCCCCACGTCCACATACAAGAACTCGTAATTAGCCGACACCACCGCCAACATCACTATTGTTAGGTACCTGGTAGGAGAGCCTGACTTGTAGGAGAAGACCTCTCATACAACGCTGGTTCAGGAGCCACTGGAGTGGGGACAGTGGTCTCCTGAGCGCAGTGGGGTAGGAGTGCCTGTTGAGCTGAGTCTCTGATGCAGAAGAGGTGAGAGATCCCGCAGGGATGGCTGGACTGCAGATCAGGTGAGACTGGAAGCAGCAGACTGGAACACTTGAATGTGCAGAGGTCTCTGGAGCTGAAGCTGAAGGTGCAACAGCAAGGACAACAGGAACAAGCAGGGTCAGACGATCCGGGTCAGCTAGGATATAAGGCAGGCAAGTACAGCAGGCAGAGACAGAGTCAGTAGGCAGGCAGAGTTCGGCAACGGTATCAGGCAGGTAGCATAAGAGTAGTCAGACAAGCCGGGTCGGATTGGAGCAGGACGGATGGTCAAACAAGCCGGGTCAGATAGGTAGCAAACAATCAGATAACAAACACTAGAATCACGAAGCTGAGACGAAGCAGCAATGTGTCACAGCACAGAGGGGCTTTTAAATGCACTTTGGCGCCAAACCGGCGCTATCGCGAACGCGCGCACGCCCGTCCGCGCCCACGTGCACACGCGCGCGCGCCCAAGCGCCGCGAACCCGCGCGCGCCCTAGCGCCGCGCCGATGCCCGGAAACAGCAGGCATTTGCTGAGCAGCGCGCAACGGCGCATAGGCGTACGCCGACGCCCCGGTTCGGTGCCAATGGTGCCCTGACATTGCCCCCCCCCAAGGGGCAACCTCCGGGTGCCCAAAAGCCTTTTCTTCTCCGGATGACTAGAAAAATAGGCTTGCACTAAACGTCTGGCATGTACATTACAATCTGGTTCCCAAGAATTACTTTCTGGGCCGTAGCCCCTCCACTTAATTAGGAACTGGATCTGACCTTGTCTTTTCCTGCAATCAAGGATAGCCTCGACCTCAAATTCCTCGTTGCCATCAACCACAATGGGCTCAGGAGGTCTAGTTCCTCTGCCGGGGAAGGGATCAGGTACAGCAGGTTTGAGCAATGACACATGAAACACGGGATGTATTTTGAGAGAGTCAGGTAAAGTCAGTTCATATGAAACTTCATTGATCTTCCTTTTGACCGGAAACGGTCCCATAAATCTAGGTGCCAACTTCTTAGAGGGACATGCTAGTTTAATGTTACTTGTAGATAGCCATACCTGGTCACCAAGCTGAAGCTTCAATTCCCCTCTTCTCTTTCGGTCAAAGATCCTCTTGCTGTCCGCCTGAGCCTTGGATACTGCTTCCTGCAACATCTGGTTGTTGTGGTTGATGAAGTCTACCGTACTCTGTACTGCCGGGACTGAAGACTCTGGAAGGAAATCAGGTAAAAAGGTTAGATGGAACCCATAATTGGCAAAAAAGGGGGATTGACCGGTGGCTGAGTGTTTGGCATTGTTGTAGGCAAATTCTGCTAGCGGGAGCAAGGATACCCAATCATCCTGTGAGAAAGAGGTAAAACATCTGATGTACTGCTCAAGAGTCTGATTGGTCCTTTCCGTCTGACCGTTGGTCTGAGGGTGATAGGCCGAAGACAGAGCCAGTTTGATTTTTAAAGATTCACACAGGGCTCTCCAAAAACGTGAGGTAAATTGTACCCCCCTGTCAGAGGTTATGTTTACAGGAATTCCGTGGAGTCTAATGATTTCTTTAATGAAAATGTGAGCTGTTTCCATAGCTGACGGAGTTCCTTTTAATGGGAGAAAGTGGACCATCTTGGTAAAACGGTCTACTATGACAAAAATAGCAGAACAACCTTCTGAACATGGGAGTTCCACAATAAAGTCCATGGATATCATCTTCCAGGGCCTATCGGGTACAGGCAAGGGTTTTAACAGACCCCAAGCTCTACTCCTGGATGTCTTATTCTGGGTACAGATAGGGCAAGATTTGACGTATCTCTCACAAAAGTCCTTCAAATTGGGCCACCAGAAAGTACGCTGTACCAATTCCAGAGTTTTACGAACCCCAAAGTGACCTGCCAGTGGGTGATCGTGAAGGAGTGCCAGGTCCTTGACCCGAACCTCCTCAGGAACAAAAATTTGACTACCTTTCCAGAACAGTCCGTCCTTGCTACTTAGGGTAAGGCCTGAGGGTCTGGTTGCTTCAGAAGATGCTTCCTTAATCTGAGAAAGAAGATCAGCTTGAATGAGCAAAAAATTGTTTGCAGGTAAAATGGTGTCTGGGGCAGATAAATCCTTTGGGTTGTCATGCATTCGAGATAATGCGTCTGGTTTAACATTTCTTGAACCCGGTCGATACGTAATGTGGAAGGCAAAGCCTGAGAAAAACAGCGCCCAACGGGCTTGACGGGGTTTCAACCTTTTAGCGGATCGCAAATATTCTAGGTTCTTATGATCAGTGTAAATTAGTACTGGATGCACAGCCCCCTCCAGCAGGTACCTCCACTCCTCTAATGCAGTCTTGATGGCGAGAAGCTCTCGATCACCGACATCATAGTTTCTCTCTGCAGGGGAGAGTTTTCGGGAGAAGAATCCTACGGGATGCATAATATCCTTACTGCCCTTTCGTTGCGAGAGTATCGCACCGACCGCTATCTCAGAAGCGTCCACTTCTAGAATGAATGGCAAGGATGGTTCAGGGTGACTAAGAATAGGTGCTGAAGTAAAAAGTCTCTTAAGGTTCACAAAAGCCTCTTGGGCTAGATGATTCCAGGAGAAACGGGTATTCTGCTTGGTCAGTTGTGTGATTGGTGCGATTATAGCAGAGAACCCCTTGATGAACTTCCTGTAAAAGTTTGCGAACCCGATGAATCGCTGAACCCCTTTTTTGTCCAGGGGTACCGGCCAGTCCAGAACGGCAGAAACCTTTTGTGGGTCCATCTTGATGCCAGTCGATGAGATAATCAAGCCCAGGAATTGGATGCTTTGTTTCTCGAATTCGCATTTTTCCGCTTTTGCATACAGCCTGTGTAGGCGGAGACGACCCAATACTTGACAAACATGTTTCCGATGGAGATCTAGGGATTCCGAGAAGATCAAAATATCGTCTAGATATGCGATCACAAACAGGTCTAGAAAGTCTCTAAGCACATCATTAATTAGGTGTTGAAAAGTTGCAGGGGCATTACAGAGTCCAAAAGGCATGACTAGATATTCATAATGCCCGAATCGGGTCCGAAAAGCTGTTTTCCACTCATGCCCAGCCCGAATGCGGATCAGATTGTAGGCCCCTCTTAGATCAAGCTTAGAAAAAATAACAGCAGTCCTTAATTTCTGGAATAGTTCGGGTATCAAGGGTAGGGGATACCGATTTTTAATCGTGATCTTATTCAATTCCCGGTAGTCAATACACGGGCGGAGAGATTTGTCCTTCTTGGTAACAAAGAATATTCCTGCCCCTGCTGGAGAAGTAGAGTGACGAATAAATCCTTTGGCTAAGTTTTCATCAATGTATGCTTTCAACACTTCTTGTTCCTTTTCGGATAGGGGGAAGATGCATCCAAAGGGAATTTCGGATCCTGGCAGCAACTCGATGGGGCAATCGTAGGGACGATGAGGTGGAAGAGAATCTGCCCCTTTTTTGCTGAAGACATCCAAGTAGTCATGATAGTGTTCGGGAATAGCTTGACGATTGGTCTGGTCGGAGTCCACACAAAGTAGAGTAGCTTGGGGATCCGAGTCTTTCGCCAGACAGTGTTCCTGACAGTAGGGTGACAGAAATTTAATTTCTCCAGTTGCCCAATGGATGTGTGGATTGTGGGCCTGAAGCCAGGGAATGCCCAGGATAATGGGAAACATGGGAGAGGAGATGGCGTCAAGGGTCAGCAGTTCCTTGTGTTGAGAAGAAGTCGTAGCGGGTAATGGCAGGGTTTCTTGTGTCACTTGTCCAGATCTGATACGGGAGCCATCAGCAAGGAAGACAGAGAGTCCATGGGCTTTAGTCTGTAAAGGGATGTTGTGCAGGTTGGCAAAACTTAAGTCTATGAAGCAGCTGCATGCCCCGGAGTCAATAATTGCGTTGACTTGGAGTGTCTTTTCTTGAAGCTGTAATGAGAGAGGAATGGCAAGATGGGTAGAATTTGTGGATAAAGCAGAGAGATTGGTAGGTATAGGAGATGAACACTTATGCCGCGTACACACGGTCGGACTTTCCGGCATACTTGGTCCGGCGGACCAGAGTGTGCCGGACAATCCGCCCGTGTGTGGGCGGCGGCGGACTTTTCCGGCGGACTTCTTCCCAAAAGCCCGCCGGACCTAGATTTAAAGAAAGTTTCAAATCTTTCCGTCGGACTCAGTTTCGGGCGGAAAGTCCGCCCGTGTGTGTGCTGGTCCGACGGAAAGCCCGCTCGTGTGTAGGCTGGTCCGACAGACCAAATACGACACGAGGGCAGGGTATTGCATCTCGCGCTCGCTGCAATAGGAAAAACAAATCTTCCTATTGCGGCGAGCGCGGGGCATACCAGGCCCTTAGGTCTGGTATGGATTATAAAGGGGAACCCCTACGCCGAAAAAACGGCGTGGGGCCCCCCCTAAAATCCATACCAGACCCCGATCCGAGCACGCAGCCTGGCCGGTCAGGAAAGGGGGTGGGGACGAGCGAGCGCCCCCCCCCCTCCTGAACCGTACCAGGCCGCATGCCCTCAACATGGGGGGGTGGGTGCTTTGGGGGAGGGGGGCGCCCTGCGCCCCCCCCCCCCCCCAAAGCACCTTGTCCCCATGTTGATGAGGACAAGGGCCTCTTCCCGACAACCCTGGCCGTTGGTTGTCGGGGTCTGCGGGCGGGGGCTTATCGGAATCTGGGAGCGCCCTTTAATAAGGGGGCCCCCAGATCCCGGCCCCCCACCCTATGTAAATGAGTATGGGGTACATGGTACCCCTACCCATTTACCTAGGAAAAAAGTGTAAGTAATAGAACACACTACACAGGTTTTTAAAATATTTTATTAAACAGCTCCGGGGGGGGGATCTTCCTCCGGCTTCGGGGGTCCCTCCGCTTCATCTTCTCCCGGCGTCCGGTTGGTTCTTCTCCGCTCTCCGGCCTCTTCTCCCGGTGTCGCAGGTCTTCGGCCGGCCCCCTCCGCTGTCTTCATGTAGCTCTATTGCAAGCGGAGGTCCGGACTTCTTGGCTTCTTGGCTTCTCTTCTCTTCTCTTCCCCCAGATGTTGACACGACGCTCTCTCCGGCTGGACTGGTCTCTGAGGGCTGCGTTGTGACTTATATAGGCGGAGACCCCGCCCCCATATGATGTCACAGTCCCTGGGCATGCTGGGACTGTGACGTTTTAGGGGGCGTGGTCGACCACGCCCCCTAAAACGTCACAGTCCCAGCATGCCCAGGGACTGTGACATCATATGGGGGCGGGGTCTCCGCCTATATAAGTCACAACGCAGCCCTCAGAGACCAGTCCAGCCGGAGAGAGCGTCGTGTCAACATCTGGGGGAAGAGAAGAGAAGAGAAGCCAAGAAGCCAAGAAGCCAAGAAGTCCGGACCTCCGCTTGCAATAGAGCTACATGAAGACAGCGGAGGGGGCCGGCCGAAGACCTGCGACACCGGGAGAAGAGGCCGGAGAGCGGAGAAGAACCAACCGGACGCCGGGAGAAGATGAAGCGGAGGGACCCCCGAAGCCGGAGGAAGATCCCCCCCCGGAGCTGTTTAATAAAATATTTTAAAAACCTGTGTAGTGTGTTCTATTACTTACACTTTTTTCCTAGGTAAATGGGTAGGGGTACCATGTACCCCATACTCATTTACATAGGGTGGGGGGCCGGGATCTGGGGGCCCCCTTATTAAAGGGGGCTCCCAGATTCCGATAAGCCCCCGCCCGCAGACCCCGACAACCAACGGCCAGGGTTGTCGGGAAGAGGCCCTTGTCCTCATCAACATGGGGACAAGGTGCTTTGGGGGGGGGGGCGCAGGGCGCCCCCCTCCCCCAAAGCACCCACCCCCCCATGTTGAGGGCATGCGGCCTGGTACGGTTCAGGAGGGGGGGGGGCGCTCGCTCGTCCCCACCCCCTTTCCTGACCGGCCAGGCTGCGTGCTCGGATCGGGGTCTGGTATGGATTTTAGGGGGGGCCCCACGCCGTTTTTTCGGCGTAGGGGTTCCCCTTTATAATCAATACCAGACCTAAGGGCCTGGTATGCCCCGCGACGGGGCTCGCAAGGTGTCAATCTCGCCGATAAAAGCGGCAAGATTGACATCCTTTTCTAGTCCCGTCGCACCTGAGTCACGTTCAAAATGAACGGACTTGTCCGTGTGTGGGCAAGTCCGTTCATTCTGAAAGTCCGCCGGAACTCCGGCGAAAGTCCGTCGGAAAGACGGGCGGACTTAGCCCGCCGGAAAGTCCCGGCGTGTGTGGGCAAGTCCGTCCGTTTTAAAGTCCGGCGCACCTGGCGGACAAAGTCCGTCGGAAAGTGTGCCGGACCAAGTAGGATAGAAAGTCCGCTCGTGTGTACACGGCATTACTCATTCTGATTGGGCAATTATGGACATAATGCCCGGTTCCTCCACAGTAGAGACACAGATTCAATTGTCGGCGACGGGCACGTTCTTCGGGGGTCAGGGCAGGTCGCATCAGACCTAGCTGCATTGGTTCGGAGGTATCCAATGTGGTATTAACTGGCGGTGGACTTGGCACAGGTAGGTAGCGAGATGCAGGAATCGGTGCACGTGGTGTCATCCAGGTCGGGCGGTTAGGTTGAACTGCTCGTTCAGATCGGCGTTCTCGGAGGCGACGATCGATCTGGATAGTTAGGGTGATCAAGGCCTCCAAGGTGTTTGGAATACCGACTCGAGCCAGTTCATCTTTTAGACTTTCAGACAGTCCAATGCGGAATTGATGACGCAGAGCCGCGTCGTTCCACTGGGTATCCGCGCTCCAACGTCTAAATTCAGCAACATAGTCCTCCGCAGGTTTGCGGCCTTGTTGGAGCGCGAGCAGAGCAGATTCAGCTGTGGCAGTCAGTTGAGGATCCTCATACAATTGTGCCATAGCTTCGAAGAAGGCTGACAAGGATTGGGTTGGGGCTGAGTCCCCTTCAAGTAAACGGTGTGCCCAGGTCTGTGGTTCCCCTTGGAGGAGGGAAATGACAAATCCAACTTTTGTGGCTTCCAATGAAAAGGTTCTGGGCTGTAAGGCAAAAAAGAGCTGGCAGGCATTGCGAAAACCTCGAAACTTAGACCGGTCTCCGGAGAATCTTTCAGGAGTGGGGACTCGTGGTTCAGGAGGGAGCATTACCACCGAAGGCCCTGGAACAGTCTGTGTTGGGGCGGCCGGTGAAGAGGAGGTTGAAGGATTAACCCCTGCGAGGTTCTGGACTTGTCCCTCCAGTCTGTTGTAATTGTCCTGAAGAGCCTGCACTGCTTGGGTGAGGGCTGCCAGGTGTGTGCATATCTCCTTCAATGGAGAGGTATCTCCTGCAGGCTCAGACATGGCTGCTTCGTACTGTTAGGTACCTGGTAGGAGAGCCTGACTTGTAGGAGAAGACCTCTCATACAACGCTGGTTCAGGAGCCACTGGAGTGGGGACAGTGGTCTCCTGAGCGCAGTGGGGTAGGAGTGCCTGTTGAGCTGAGTCTCTGATGCAGAAGAGGTGAGAGATCCCGCAGGGATGGCTGGACTGCAGATCAGGTGAGACTGGAAGCAGCAGACTGGAACACTTGAATGTGCAGAGGTCTCTGGAGCTGAAGCTGAAGGTGCAACAGCAAGGACAACAGGAACAAGCAGGGTCAGACGATCCGGGTCAGCTAGGATATAAGGCAGGCAAGTACAGCAGGCAGAGGCAGAGTCAGTAGGCAGGCAGAGTTCGGCAACGGTATCAGGCAGGTAGCATAAGAGTAGTCAGACAAGCCGGGTCGGATTGGAGCAGGACGGATGGTCAAACAAGCCGGGTCAGATAGGTAGCAAACAATCAGATAACAAACACTAGAATCACGAAGCTGAGACGAAGCAGCAATGTGTCACAGCACAGAGGGGCTTTTAAATGCACTTTGGCGCCAAACCGGCGCTATCGCGAACGCGCGCACGCCCGTCCGCGCCCACGTGCACACGCGCGCGCGCCCAAGCGCCGCGAATCCGCGCGCGCCCTAGCGCCGCGCCGATGCCCGGAAACAGCAGGCATTTGCTGAGCAGCGCGCAACGGCGTGCGCCGGCGCATAGGCGTACGCCGACGCCCCGGTTCGGTGCCAATGGTGCCCTGACAACTATACTTTTAAACCCCTTGTAATTATAATAGTACGACCCCGAGTTGGGTGGTGGGACGATGTGGACGTGTTTCCCATCAATTGCCCCTCCGCAGTTAGGAAAGTCCCACCGCTGGGCAAAGTGGGAGGCCACAGTCTGCCATTCCTGTGGCGTGGAAGGAAACTGTTGAGGAAAAAACAATAAACATTACTATTTTTTCACAGAAACCTGGCAAGCAGATTAGACACAAACATTATGGGTCAACCTCCAGATAGCATTTATTAAGGGGAATTTAACAACAACAAAGTATAAGGTACACCTATCATATTCCCCCTCCCCCCTCTCATGGGCCATTTCTAACATTATTGGGGGGGGGACTCTTGGACAGGTAACCCTCTTCACTTCATTGAGAGATGAATGCCTAAATACAGGGTATTACTTGGAACAGCCCCTCCTTAGTTACACTATTGGCAGCCCACTGGACAGGTAAGAAGTGTCATAATACAAAGATATAAATACACACTGTACACATTTGAGCACATTTGGACATTCTGCTATTACCTATCAAGATCATAATAGGATACAAGAACTTTAAACAGTACCATTGTAAAGTATTCAGGCAGGCCCTTGCACTACATGCTTTGGGTAGGGTGACCAGACGTCCCCGTTTTCCGGGGACAGTCCCCCGGATTGAGGACACTCTCCCCGGAGCCCGTCTGTCCCCGGATTTGTCCCCGGATTGCAGGGGCGGCACTCAGGAACGTAGCGGAACGCACCGCTAACTCTGGCCGTTGCCCTGATCTGTGCCACGGGACTTGCACTGTGTCCCGCAGCACAGCGGACTGAAGCCGCCTCCCCCTCCTCTCTGTTTACATTCACACAGGAGGAGGAGGAGCCCGAGGGACACACACGGCTGTGTGTATCATCCGCGCTGTTCTGAGGTCTGTAAACTTCATTTATTTACAGTATGTGGTGGACATGTGCAGGGGATTCCATACTAATGGGGGGGCTCTGCACTGGGGGGATTCTATACTAATGGGGGCTCTGCACTGGGGGGATTCTATACTAATGGGGGGGCTCTGCACTGGGGGGATTCTATACTAATGGGGGGGGCTCTGCACTGGGGGATTCTATACTAATGGGGGGGGCTCTGCACTGGGGGGATTCTATACTAATGGGGGGGGGGCTCTGCACTGGGGGATTCTATACTAATGGGGGGGGGCTCTGCACTGGGGGGATTCTATACTAATGGGGGGGGCTCTGCACTGGGGGGATTCTATACTAATGGGGGCTCTGCACTGGGGGGATTCTATACTAATGGGGGCTCTGCACTGGGGGATTCTATACTAATGGGGGGGGGCTCTGCACTGGGGGGATTCTATACTAATGGGGGGGGGGGCTCTGCACTGGGGGGATTCTATACTAATGGGGGGGGCTCTGCACTGGGGGGATTCTATACTAATGGGGGGGGCTCTGCACTGGGGGGATTCTATACTAATGGGGGGGGCTCTGCACTGGGGGGATTCTATACTAATGGGGGGGGGCTCTGCACTGGGGGATTCTATACTAATGGGGGGGGGCTCTGCACTGGGGGGATTCTATACTAATGGGGGGGGCTCTGCACTGGGGGGATTCTATACTAATGGGGGCTCTGCACTGGGGGGATTCTATACTAATGGGGGCTCTGCACTGGGGGATTCTATACTAATGGGGGGGGGGGCTCTGCACTGGGGGGATTCTATACTAATGGGGGGGGGCTCTGCACTGGGGGGATTCTATACTAATGGGGGGGGGCTCTGCACTGGGGGGGATTCTATACTAATGGGGGCTCTGCACTGGGGGGATTCTATACTAATGGGGGCTCTGCACTGGGGGATTCTATACTAATGGGGGGGGGCTCTGCACTGGGGGGATTCTATACTAATGGGGGCTCTGCACTGGGGGATTCTATACTAATGGGGGGGCTCTGCACTTGGGGGATTCTATACTAATGGGGGGGCTCTGCACTGGGGGGATTCTATACTAATGGGGGCTCTGCACTGGGGGGATTCTATACTAATGGGGGCTCTGCACTGGGGGGATTCTATACTAATGGGGGGGATTCTATACTAATGGGGGCTCTGCACTGGGGGGATTCTATACTAATGGGGGGGCTCTGCACTGGGGGGATTCTATACTAATGGGGGCTCTGCACTGGGGGATTCTATACTAATGGGGGGGGCTCTGCACTGGGGGGATTCTATACTAATGGGGGGGGGCTCTGCACTGGGGGGATTCTATACTAATGGGGGGGGGGGCTCTGCACTGGGGGATTCTATACTAATGGGGGGGCTCTGCACTGGGGGGATTCTATACTAATGGGGGGGCTCTGCACTGGGGGGATTCTATACTAATGGGGGCTCTGCACTGGGGGAATTCTATACTAATGGGGGCTCTGCACTGGGGGGATTCTATACTAATGGGGGGGATTCTATACTAATGGGGGCTCTGCACTGGGGGATTCTATACTAATGGGGGGGGCTCTGCACTGGGGGGATTCTATACTAATGGGGGGGCTCTGCACTGGGGGGATTCTATACTAATGGGGGCTCTGCACTGGGGGATTCTATACTAATGGGGGGGGCTCTGCACTGGGGGGATTCTATACTAATGGGGGCTCTGCACTGGGGGATTCTATACTAATGGGGGGGCTCTGCACTGGGGGGATTCTATACTAATGGGGGGGCTCTGCACTGGGGGGATTCTATACTAATGGGGGCTCTGCACTGGGGGATTCTATACTAATGGGGGGGGGCTCTGCACTGGGGGGATTCTATACTAATGGGGGCTCTGCACTGGGGGATGCTATACTAATGGGGGGGCTCTGCACTGGGGGGATTCTATACTAGTGGGGGCTCTGCACTGGGGGGATTCTATACTAATGGGGGGGCTCTGCACTGGGGGGATTCTATACTAATGGGGGGGCTCTGCACTGGGGGGATTCTATACTAATGGGGGGCTTTGCACTGGGGGGATTCTATACTAATGGGGGCTCTGCACTGGGGGGATTCTATACTAATGGGGGGGCTCTGCACTGGGGGGATTCTATACTAATGGGGGCTCTGCACTGGGGGGATTCTATACTAATGGGGGGGGCTCTGCACTGGGGGGATTCTATACTAATGGGGGGGCTCTGCACTGGGGGGATTCTATACTAATGGGGGGGGGCTCTGCACTGGGGGGATTCTATACTAATGGGGGGGGGGGCTCTGCACTGGGGGGATTCTATACTAATGGGGGAGCTCTGCACTGGGGGGATTCTATACTAATGGGGGGGGCTCTGCACTGGGGGGATTCTATACTAATGGGGGGGGGGGCTCTGCACTGGGGGATTCTATACTAATGGGGGGGGGCTCTGCACTGGGGGGATTCTATACCAATGGGGGCTCTGCACTGGGGGGATTCTATACTAATGGAGGGGAGGGCTCTGCACTGGGGGGATTCTATACTAATGGGGGCTCTGCACTGGGGGGATTCTATACTAATGGGGGGGGGGCTCTGCACTGGGGGGATTCTATACTAATGGGGGGGATTCTATACTAATGGGGGCTCTGCACTGGGGGATTCTATACTAATGGGGGGACTCTGCACTGGGGGGATTCTATACTAATGGGGGCTCTGCACTGGGGGATTCTATACTAATGGGGGGGCTCTGCACTGGGGGGATTCTATACTAATGGGGGGCTCTGCACTGGGGGGATTCTGTACTAATGGGGGCTCTGCACTGGGGGGATTCTATACTAATAGGGGCTCTGCACTGGGGGGATTCTATACTAATGGGGGGGCTCTGCACTGGGGGGATTCTATACTAATGGGGGCTCTGCACTGGGGGATGCTATACTAATGGGGGGGCTCTGCACTGGGGGGATTCTATACTAGTGGGGGCTCTGCACTGGGGGGATTCTATACTAATGGGGGGGATTCTATACTAATGGGGGCTCTGCACTGGGGGATTCTATACTAATGGGGGGGGCTCTGCACTGGGGGGATTCTATACTAATGGGGGGGCTCTGCACTGGGGGGATTCTATACTAATGGGGGCTCTGCACTGGGGGATTCTATACTAATGGGGGGGGGCTCTGCACTGGGGGGATTCTATACTAATGGGGGCTCTGCACTGGGGGATTCTATACTAATGGGGGGGCTCTGCACTGGGGGGATTCTATACTAATGGGGGGGCTCTGCACTGGGGGGATTCTATACTAATGGGGGCTCTGCACTGGGGGATTCTATACTAATGGGGGGGGCTCTGCACTGGGGGGATTCTATACTAATGGGGGCTCTGCACTGGGGGATGCTATACTAATGGGGGGGCTCTGCACTGGGGGGATTCTATACTAGTGGGGGCTCTGCACTGGGGGGATTCTATACTAATGGGGGGGCTCTGCACTGGGGGGATTCTATACTAATGGGGGGGCTCTGCACTGGGGGGATTCTATACTAATGGGGGGCTTTGCACTGGGGGGATTCTATACTAATGGGGGCTCTGCACTGGGGGGATTCTATACTAATGGGGGGGCTCTGCACTGGGGGATTCTATACTAATGGGGGGGCTCTGCACTGGGGGGATTCTATACTAATGGGGGGGCTCTGCACTGGGGGGATTCTATACTAATGGGGGCTCTGCACTGGGGGGATTCTATACTAATGGGGGGGGCTCTGCACTGGGGGGATTCTATACTAATGGGGGGGCTCTGCACTGGGGGGATTCTATACTAATGGGGGGGGGCTCTGCACTGGGGGGATTCTATACTAATGGGGGGGGGGGCTCTGCACTGGGGGGATTCTATACTAATGGGGGAGCTCTGCACTGGGGGGATTCTATACTAATGGGGGGGGCTCTGCACTGGGGGGATTCTATACTAATGGGGGGGGGGCTCTGCACTGGGGGATTCTATACTAATGGGGGGGGGCTCTGCACTGGGGGGATTCTATACCAATGGGGGCTCTGCACTGGGGGGATTCTATACTAATGGAGGGGAGGGCTCTGCACTGGGGGGATTCTATACTAATGGGGGCTCTGCACTGGGGGGATTCTATACTAATGGGGGGGGGGCTCTGCACTGGGGGGATTCTATACTAATGGGGGGGATTCTATACTAATGGGGGCTCTGCACTGGGGGATTCTATACTAATGGGGGGACTCTGCACTGGGGGGATTCTATACTAATGGGGGCTCTGCACTGGGGGATTCTATACTAATGGGGGGGCTCTGCACTGGGGGGATTCTATACTAATGGGGGGCTCTGCACTGGGGGGATTCTGTACTAATGGGGGCTCTGCACTGGGGGGATTCTATACTAATAGGGGCTCTGCACTGGGGGGATTCTATACTAATGGGGGGGCTCTGCACTGGGGGGATTCTATACTAATGGGGGGCTCTGCACTGGGGGGATTCTGTACTAATGGGGGGGGCTCTGCACTGGGGGGATTCTATACTAATGGGGGGCTCTGCACTGGGGGGATTCTATACTAATGGGGGGGGCTCTGCACTGGGGGGATTCTATACTAATGGGGGGGCTCTGCACTGGGGGGATTCTATACTAATGGGGGGGGCTCTGCACTGGGGGGATTCTATACTAATGGGGGGCTCTGCACTGGGGGGATTCTATACTAATGGGGGGGGCTCTGCACTTGGGGGATTCTATACTAATGGGGGGGCTCTGCACTGGGGGGATTCTATACTAATGGGGGCTCTGCACTGGGGGGATTCTATACTAATGGGGGCTCTGCACTGGGGAGATTCTATACTAATGGGGGGGGCTCTGCACTGGGGGGATTCTATACTAATGGGGGGCTCTGCACTGGGGGGATTCTATACTAATGGGGGGGGGCTCTGCACTGGGGGGATTCTATACTAATGGGGGGGGGGGGCTCTGCACTGGGGGGATTCTATACTAATGGGGGAGCTCTGCACTGGGGGGATTCTATACTAATGGGGGGCTCTGCACTGGGGGGATTCTGTACTAATGGGGGCTCTGCACTGGGGGGATTCTATACTAATGGGGGCTCTGCACTGGGGGGATTCTATACTAATGGGGGGCTCTGCGCTGGGGGGATTCTATACTAATGGGGGGCTCTGCACTGGGGGATTCTATACTAATGGGGGGCTCTGCGCTGGGGGGATTCTGTACTAATGGGGGCTCTGCACTGGGTGGATTCTATACTAATGGGGGGGGCTAGTGAGAAATAACGTATATATCATATATTCCTTCCATAAACATATACCACATACACTGAATATATAATTTGAGGAATATATGCTTATAAAATCGTTTAGCATTTGCCAAAAAAAAATGTCCCCGGATTTCATTTTGAAAATCTGGTCACCTTAGCTTTGGGGAATTCATCCATAAATCTGAGCACTAAAGAGGTGGGTATATTGTGTATGGGTTTGGCAAAGTCAGCAGATAGATGATTGAGGATAGAGAATTGGGATCAGCTGACTTAGCAGTTGGGGGAGGGAGGGTTACCAAAAATTTGGGGACACCACAAAAAAAAGCCTCTGGCCCTCTGCCTGAATTTAAATCCAAAATAACATTTCCAAACATTTTAGGGTAGGGTGACCAGACGTCCCCGTTTTCCGGGGACAGTCCCCGGATTGAGGACACTCTCCCCGGAGCCCGTCTGTCCCCGGTTTTGTCCCCGGATTGCAGGGGCGGCACTCAGGAACGTAGCGGCACGTACCTCTAACACTGGCCGTTGCCCTGATCTGTGCCACGGGACTTGCGCTGTGTCCCTCAGCACAGCGGACTGAAGCCGCCTCCCCCTCCTCTCTGTTTACATTCACACAGAAGGAGGAGGAGCCCGAGGGACACACACGGCTGTGTGTATCATCCGCGCTGTTCTGAGGTCTGTAAACTTCATTTATTTACAGTATGTGGTGGACATGTGCAGGGGATTCTATACTAATGGGGGGGCTCTGCACTGGGGGGATTCTATACTAATGGGGGGGCTCTGCACTGGGGGGATTCTATACTAATGGGGGGGCTCTGCACTGGGGGGATTCTATACTAATGGGGGGGCTCTGCACTGGGGGATTCTATACTAATGGGGGGGGCTCCGCACTGGGGGGATTCTATACTAATGGGGGGGGGGCTCTGCACTGGGGGGATTCTATACTAATGGGGGGGGCTCTGCACTGGGGGGATTCTATACTAATGGGGGGGGGGCTCTGCACTGGGGGAATTCTATACTAATGGGGGGGGCTCTGCACTGGGGGGATTCTATACTAATGGGGGCTCTGCACTGGGGGGATTCTATACTAATGGGGGGGGGGGGCTCTGCACTGGGAGGATTCTATACTAATGGGGGGCTCTGCACTGGGGGGATTCTATACTAATGGGGGCTCTGCACTGGGGGGATTCTATACTAATGGGGGGGGGCTCTGCACTGGGGGGATTCTATACTAATGGGGGGGGGGCTCTGCACTGGGGGGATTCTATACTAATGGGGGCTCTGCACTGGGGGATTCTATACTAATGGGGGGGCTCTGCACTGGGGGGATTCTATACTAATGGGGGCTCTGCACTGGGGGATTCTATACTAATGGGGGGGCTCTGCACTGGGGGGATTCTATACTAATGGGGGCTCTGCACTGGGGGGATTCTATACTAATGGGGGGGCTCTGCACTGGGGGGATTCTATACTAATGGGGGGGCTCTGCACTGGGGGGATTCTATACTAATGGGGGGGCTCTGCACTGGGGGATTCTATACTAATGGGGGGGGCTCCGCACTGGGGGGATTCTATACTAATGGGGGGGGGGGCTCTGCACTGGGGGGATTCTATACTAATGGGGGGGGCTCTGCACTGGGGGGATTCTATACTAATGGGGGGGGGGCTCTGCACTGGGGGAATTCTATACTAATGGGGGGGGCTCTGCACTGGGGGGATTCTATACTAATGGGGGCTCTGCACTGGGGGGATTCTATACTAATGGGGGGGGGGGGCTCTGCACTGGGAGGATTCTATACTAATGGGGGGCTCTGCACTGGGGGGATTCTATACTAATGGGGGCTCTGCACTGGGGGGATTCTATACTAATGGGGGCTCTGCACTGGGGGGATTCTATACTAATGGGGGGGGGGCTCTGCACTGGGGGGATTCTATACTAATGGGGGCTCCACTGGGGGATTCTATACTAATGGGGGGGCTCTGCACTGGGGGGATTCTATACTAATGGGGGCTCTGCACTGGGGGATTCTATACTAATGGGGGGGCTCTGCACTGGGGGGATTCTATACTAATGGGGGCTCTGCACTGGGGGGATTCTATACTAATGGGGGGGCTCTGCACTGGGGGGATTCTATACTAATGGGGGGGCTCTGCACTGGGGGGATTCTATACTAATGGGGGGCTCTGCACTGGGGGGATTCTATACTAATGGGGGGCTCTGCACTGGGGGATTCTGTACTAATGGGGGCTCTGCACTGGGGGGATTCTATACTAATGGGGGCTCTGCACTGGGGGGATTCTATACTAATGGGGGGGCTCTGCACTGGGGGGATTCTATACTAATGGGGGGGCTCTGCACTGGGGGGATTCTATACTAATGGGGGCTCTGCACTGGGGGATTCTATACTAATGGGGGGGCTCTGCACTGGGGGGATTCTATACTAATGGGGGGGCTCTGCACTGGGGGGATTCTATACTAATGGGGGCTCTGCACTGGGGGGATTCTATACTAATGGGGGGGGGGGCTCTGCACTGGGGGGATTCTATACTAATGGGGGGGCTCTGCACTGGGGGGATTCTATACTAATGGGGGGCTCTGCACTGGGGGGATTCTGTACTAATGGGGGCTCTGCACTGGGGGATTCTATACTAATGGGGGCTCTGCACTGGGGGGATTCTATACTAATGGGGGGGCTCTGCACTGGCGGGATTCTATACTAATGGGGGCTCTGCACTGGGGGGATTCCATACTAATGGGGGGGGGGGCTCTGCACTGGGGGGATTCTATACTAATGGGGGGGCTCTGCACTGGGGGGATTCTATACTAATGGGGGCTCTGCACTGGGGGGGATTCTATACTAATGGGGGGGGCTCTGCACTGGGGGGATTCTATACTAATGGGGGGGCTCTGCACTGGGGGGATTCTATACTAATGGGGGGCTCTGCGCTGGGGGGATTCTGTACTAATGGGGGCTCTGCACTGGGGGGATTCTATACTAATGGGGGCTCTGCACTGGGGGGATTCTATACTAATGGGGGGGCTCTGCACTGGGGGGATTCTATACTAATGGGGGGGGCTCTGCACTGGGGGGATTCTATACTAATGGGGGGCTCTGCACTGGGGGGATTCTATACTAATGGGGGGCTCTGCACTGGGGGGATTCTACACTAATGGGGGCTCTGCACTGGGGGGGGCTCTGCACTGGGGGGATTCTCTACTAATGGGGGTTCTGCAGTGAGGGGGTGTCTATACTATTGGGGGCTCTGCACTGAGGGGGTGTCTATACTATTGGGGGCTCTGCACTGGGGGATTCTATACTAATGGGGGGGCTCTGCACTGAGAAATATGCAAGTTAAAGGGTTACTCCGCAAAATGTTGTAAAACTCCTCCAGTATTTTATATTGCTTTTGTTCCTGTAACATTTGTAGTCTTAGAACAGTTAGCTATTAATATTTGATTATTTATGTTTGAAGGTATCCTACGTGTTGTTACCATGCAATCTTTTACTGTTCTGAATTGTTAATTTATTGTTCATTGTTATTGTTGAACCAAAATTCTTTGGCAAGAATAAAATACAAAATATGCATTGAAAAGTTTTATCTCCATCTTATCGTCTTAACATTTGGTAGTCGTATTCCAAAAAATTGTAAGAATCTTCTTTTTTTTATCTCATGGACGAAATGTGAGAAATAACGTATATATCATATAATCCTTCCATAAACATATACCACATACACTGAATATATGATTTGAGGAATATATGCTTATAAAATCGTTTACCATTTGCCAAAAAAAAATGTCCCCGGATTTCATTTTGAAAATCTGGTCACCTTATTTTAGGGGTGTTTGGGGTAAAGCACTACTATGGAGCTGATAAAATACATTGTTAAGTGACTACATGAGGTGAATATAGGGCAGGGGACACCATGCTGGGGAGGTTATTGAAGGGCAAATATGTATGAAGGACATAAAATAATAATTACATAAAAATCCAGCATGCATGAGGACAAAGGGGACATTCACAGCATATTACAGTCATGGTAATTAGGGAATGAGGGAAGAAATACAATATATTAGCAAACATTCAATACAATAAAGTGTGATATTAAAGGATAAAAATCTTACCTTCATATACTCCTTCTGCAGGACCTGTATGATGGCAGAACAGGTCTCTGGGATAATGATCCCCAGAGCCTGGGGGGAGATGCCTGTCGAGAACTTGAGGTCCTGCAGGCTTCTCCCTGTGGCCAAATACCGCAAGGTAGCAACCAACCTCTGCTCCGGAGTGATGGCTTGCCTCATGCAGGTATCCTGCCTGCTGATATAGGGGGTCAGCGAAGCCAACAAACGGTGAAACACGGGGTCCGTCATCCTGAGAAAGTTCCTGAAATCATCAGGATTATTCTCACGGATCTCACGGAGCAAAGGCATATGACAGAACTGGTCACGCTGAAGCAACCAATTCTTGGTCCATGAACTCCTCCCCACCCTGTTCATGGACTGGACTTGTGTCAAGGTCAGGACCCCAACACCAAGCCAACACACAGCACGAACTCTACGAGGAGTACGCATACGAATCATGGCTATAGAACGGTCGGCTGCTCAGAACGAAGTAACAGAACGCACTGAAGAACAGCAAGGCCTGTGAAGAGTGACCTGAAAACCAGTAACGAACGAACAAGAATACAGTGACTAAAGTCACGCAGAACTTGCTTGCACGCACTGAAGAGCAGATACAAACCCACAAGCACAAACTGAACGGCAGAAAACGATCTGAAAGCCACGAGTCTGAAAAAGCGCGAATCGTCTCCCACCAAACTTTTACTAACACGAGATTAGCAAAAGGAGCCCAAAGGGTGCTGTGCTTGGTTCTGAACCGGCCTTTTCTAGTCTCGTCATACGTGCTTGACGTCACCGCGTTCTTGGCGATCGGAAATTCCGACAACTTTGTGCGACCGTGTGTAGGCAAAACAAGTTTGAGCCAACATCCGTAGGAAAAAATCCGAGGATTTTGTTGTCGGATTGTCCGATCAATGTCCGACCGTGTATACGGGGCATTACATTTCTTATTACATTCCTTGTATTGTTGGAATGCTGACAATGACCCCTCAGCCTTGTGTTTTTTGAAGGTCTTTTATTTTGCTTTTATGTGCATTTTTACGTTAGTGTTAAGCCACCCGGGTTTGACGTTAGCTCTTTTATACTTATTGCCCATTGCGATGCATTGGCCAATACCTTTACTTAGTATGCTCTTGAAGCACTCCCATTTTTCCTCAGTGTTCTTTGTTCCTAGGATTTTATCCCATTTAATATCATGTAGCATAGAGCGCAGCTTAGGGAAGTTGGCTCTTTTTTGAAATTCAGTGTATTAGTGCTCCCTTTGTGCTTCTAATTTCTGTGGTTTATGCTGAATGAAATCAACCTGTGATCGCTGTTTCCTAAGTTGCCCCATATTTCCACATCGGCATGTTGTTTGTAATCAGTAGGTCTAGTAATGCATTGTCTCTTGTTGGCGCGTTCACCAACTGACCCATGAAATTATCCAGCAAGACATTTAGGAAATGGCAAGCCTTAGATGAGTGAGCGGTTCCTTACAGGAAGTCACCAACTTGCAAGCCAAACTCAATGCACTGTTTTAATGGGCAACTGTTTGGCAAATAAGGTTAATGTTAATAAATGTAAAGTTCAGCACATGGGAGCTAGAAACATGTATAGATAATACATACGAGGAGGAGAATACTTGACGGAACGATCACGTGGTAAACGGCCGCCGGGTGTTCCAAGATGGCCGCCGCTCTGGAGCTAGGCCGAAGCCATGGCCTTTCCTATGGCCGAGGCCACAGAGCGCTCCGCGGACCGCGGGTGTCCCGATCCGCGGAGGTTGATCCGTACGGATCACGGATCGATGATGATCCGTTGCACCTCTAATCACCATGTATAAATACATAAGGGGGATATGATCGTCATGTATAAATACATAGGGGGGGGGGGCGGTATGATCACCATGTATAAATACATAAGGGGTTTTCTTGTTAAAAAATAAATAAATAAATACTTAAGGGGGATATGATCACCAAGTACAAATACATAAGGGAGGATAAACTTTATTTGACAAAACTCTATATGATTTAAAACATATTAAAGAGTAAATGTCCCAACAATGAACCTTGGGGTACACCACTATTAACACTGAACCTTGAGGTACAACACCAATTACACTGATCCTTGGGTAACATGACTAATAACACTAAACCTCGGGGCATACCACTAGCAAAACTGAACCTTGTAGTATACCACTAATAATACTGAACCTTGGGGTACATTACTAATACACTGAACCATGGGGTCCACCACTAATACTGAACCTTTGGGTATGCCACTAATAGCACACTGAACCATAGGGTACACCGCTAATAACACTGATCCTTGGGGTACATTACTAATAACACTGATCCTTGGGGAACACAACTAATAACACCGATCCTTGGGGTACATTACTAATAACACTGATCCTTGGGGTACATTACTAATAACACTGAACCTTGGGGTATACCACTAATAACACTGAACCTTGGGATGTACCACTATCAACATGGAATCCTGGGGTACCCCATTAATAACACTAAACCTGTGATAATCCTTTTATAATGAGGATGCTGGCTTATGCAAAAAAAAAACCTTATTGCCCATTCTGAGCCTGATGATCATAGTGCAAAGGCCATGCAATGCATTATGGTTTAAAAAAAGTTGTCCACAGACAAATCTGTGAGAAAAATTGCCAGGATCAAGAATCTCAAAACCTGTAGAAATGATCTCAAACCCATGGTAGTGGTGAACCTGTATCTTATCTCTAGTAGACATATTGTATACAGTATATACACAGAGCAAGCCCTTATTCACACTATGAGATGTTTCTTGGAGCTGCAGTTCCTCTGAGCTCCACAAGGCGATGATCTCACTTCTACCCAGACAGTAAGTCTCTATGGAAGACAGACAAGAAATTATGTCAGGTACGGACAGGAAGTGATGTCAGGTACGGACAGGAAGTGATGTCAGGTATAAATAGGAAGTTCCGAGTGAGAGGTGAGTTGGGAGGAAGTAAAGAGAAGACATTGCTGGAAGTGGCAGTAGAGAAGGTAATAAGATCTTATTTTCTATTTACACCCAGTAACCCCCCAGTCATGTCCGTCCTCTTCCTCCATAGTCACTGTGATGTCTTTTATCTCCAGCAGATGATGATACACACATATATAGTGTGGAAATGTAGAATAACCCCTTCAGGGGCAGAACATTTCACCACTTACAGGGCCGGAACATTCTCTTCATGTTGGAGATGTGTCACCTCCTCACTTTAGCCGTCTCTTGTAACGAGGGATGAGATTCAGATTCGGGTTGGACTGAAATTTTACCCCAATTTCCAGGATTTGAATCTTGGGTGAATTTGTGGTCTCCTGAAGTGGACCTTCACCCAGCTTTTCACCTTTTTTTTATAATCATGTTCTCTCAGAACCAGTATTGACAGAATCATAGATTATTTTTGTATATCTATATATTTTTTTTATGTAGCCATCTGGGACTTCCACAGTCCTCGCCTAGTTGGTAATGATGTAGTCCCAGCCACCCACAGCCTCTTGTGATATCACGTCACAGCACCCAGGAGGCTTTGGGACTGTTTACACCGCACTGCACGTGTGCGCACGTCATGATATCGGGGGGCAGGGACTGCAAGTACAGACAGCTGACCCCCTGAAGATGTCAGAAAGGAAGATAGCAGTGTGCTGGGGGGGATGGGCAGATTACAGCAGGGCAGCACTAGATTCACCGGGTGAATAAGTATGCTATTTAAGCTTGATGCAATCGACGAGGTAAGTGGGGATTAAGATTAAAATGAACCCCAGGAGGGGGGATGACATTTTGATTTTGGTGCCCTACAGACAGGAAGATGAGTGGAAGCAAAATGTATCGTAGTTTGTCGCCACTCCACGGGCATGCTCAATTTTAAAGCGTGACATGTTTGGCATACCAAAAAATGGGTAATATATTGTGTTTGTGTGTACTAAGATTCAATAAAGTGTATTTTTTTCCCAAAGATTTGCATTCGAAAAACCACTGCGCAAATATCATGTGACATAAAAATTCTGCAAAACCCACCATTTTATTATCTAGGGCCTCTGCTTTAAAAAATATATATATAATGTTTTGGGGGTTCTAAGTAATTTTCTAGTGAAAAAAAAAATGCAGATTTTTGCTGTATGACAGAAATGTCCGAATTGACCTGGGTGACACTTTTAATAAAGAGACATTTTCCAGTCCAAGGATCCAGTACTGTCCTCACCTGGGCCGGCTCTTTACCAGTCTTGGGGTCGCCGGCGCCACCATGTTGACTGTGAGAAGCCGGCTGTGACTTCATGCAGTTCACATGCGTGAGCTGCGCTGTGCCCTGTGAATGGTCCTGAAGCCTCCTGTGACATGTTCCAGGAAGTTGGAGGGAGGGAGAACTTCTGCTCGGATCGCCTAGATGAAGCTTGTTTATGTCACCTGGAGCTCTTTCTTTCTTTCTTTCTTTCTCTCTTTCTCTCTTTCTCTCTCTCTTTCTTTCTTTCTTTCTTTCTTTCTCTCTTTCTTTCTTTCTCTCTTTCTCTCTCTCTTTCTTTCTCTCTTTCTTTCTTTCTCTCTTTCTTTCTTTCTTTCTTTCTTTCTTTCTTTCTTTCTTTCTTTCTTTCTTTCTTTCTTTCTTTCTTTCTTTCTTTCTTTCTTTCTTTCTTTCTCTCTTTCTCTCTTTCTCTCTTTCTCTCTTTCTTTCTCTTTCTTTCTTTCTTTCTTTCTTTCTTTCTTTCTTAAAGGGGAGACCCCCCAGCACAGGGGTCCCTCCCAGATGACTGGACTCTGCTCACAGACTGCCAGGCTTCACAGTATTTAAGGGTTTTCTTCACCACCTTCTGGATCTGCCTCCCCAGGGATTCGTAGAAGTCCTATGAATATTCAGGCTGCAGCCTCTGTCCCCCCCCCCCCACCTTGTTCTGGAAACTTCCAGTGAGTTCCAGAATGCAGGTACAGGGAACAGAGCCACAGCCTGTGAAGCACTGCACAACCTCCTAACTCAATTAACCCCTGCTCCTCTGCCTACAGAGGAGTCATAGTAAATTTGCCTCAAACCCAACAACCTAGGACCATGGTTTTGGTTGTTGGGCAGGGTCTCGTCTCAGGTTTTGGTAGTTAGGACAATTAAAATTGAATCCCTGTCTTCTTTGTGGTCTGGGATTATCGCTATGGACATCCAACTAGTAAGGTACAGATAAAGGTATAAAAAGGTATAGAGATCAGAGAGTTCAGAAGGGTAGTGTAATAGGGAGGTTCTGTTCTCCTTCCTGACCCCATATATAATGCTCCAGCTGAGTGAATTAAATTAAGGAGGGGTCTCAAAATCCTGTGGTGCTGTCAGGTCCATCTCACCAGATCTGGCAGCACTTGAACTGTGGTGCCATTGAAGTCAAAGGTACTTTTTGTATCATAATGTCTCTTTGATTGTATAAAAATGAATTTGGCACAAAATGTCTCTTGGGTGGTCTGACATGGGCACACGTGAGCCAAGAACTTTGTGGACCCTGTCTATCTCGATTAGATCTGTTGATGATTTGCCCACAGAATGTTAAAAATTGCTGTTACCGTGCTTTGCAGATCTTTGCCAGATGTGACTTCTGGGATTCCTCTGATCCTGAGATTATTACAATGGTTACTGTTTTCTCCATCTTCTAAAAGTAGATGCATACAGCGCAGTTCTTGTGTGATGATTCTAAAGCCCACAATTCTAGCTTGCAAAGCCGCTGGGGAGGATTCCTGTGCTATGACCCTGGGGTGCAATCGTGTCACATCTGCACGGGTTTTGGCAAGTTCTTTGTGTACAGACCCCTCAATGTGTAGTGCAAAGGCCTCCAGAACTGCTTCAAGCTTGGCTTTTCTGGGAAGTAGGCACATCTGCAGCCTGATGGTAGGCATTTCTTAACTAAGGTTGTGAATCATTGGCTGAAAGGGCTGAGGGATGCAGAGATCTGTATTGTTGCTTCTTCATGCTATCATCATCAGCCTCAACCCCCGGCAGTCTGACTTTTAACCCTTTATGTCACTATCCTAAAAATGTATAAGTAATACACTGCAGATAATTTTCAGGTATCCATCTACAGAGGAACCTGAATAGATCACATGACCACATCAATGAGGATGGAGGAGGACTGGAGTCACATGACTGAGAGGATACTAAACCTCACCCTGGAGATCATCTACCTGCTGACCGGAGAGGTGAGGAGGATTCTGGGAGGTCACATGACATCACTCTTATCTCTATAAATAAAGCACAGACCTGACCGGAGAGGTGAGGAGGATTCTGGGATTCTAACATGATATTCCTATTGGTTCTTCCAATACAGAGATTTCCTCTTCTGAAGTCAGGTGATCATATGACCAACACAGTGCCTCCATGTGACTCCCTAAAACCAGAGAGACACAACATGGAGAAGATTCTAAAAGTCACCAAGAAGATGATGGAGCTGCTGACAGGAGAGGTGAGCGGTGCTGGGAATTCTGGGACATTATCCAGTAACAGACAAGGGATGTGTCTGGATGGTGACTGTATCATTGTGTGTGTCAGGTTCCTATAAGGTGTCAGGATGTCACTGTCTATTTTTCCATGGAGGAGTGGGAGTATTTAGAAGGACACAAGGATCTCTACAAGGACTTCATGATGGAGAATCAGCCGCCCCTCACATCACCGGGTAAGAGGAGACTTTATTGTAAAGGAGAGGGCAGTATGAAGGCTCCACCTAGATCCCCCATCATCTGATAAACACATAGAAACAATGTATTCAGTCAGTGTGTGTGTTTCCTACAGATGGATCCAGTAATGGGAACCCACCAGAGAGATGTCCTAGTCCTCTGTATTCCCGGGATTCCATACAGGAAGTTCACACCATCCCTCACCATCATCAGGTACTGTAGATGAGGAACAAGACTGCTGGTTGGAAGCTAAACAGTGGGGACCTTGAGAGGAGAGTGTGAACAAGTTTTGCTTTTTGACTGTTGGTGATTGCTGGGTTGCATTTTTAGGTTCTTTTTGGGGCTTTTCCTTGTAGCTTTTTAACACCCTTTTCTGGGGCTTTTTAAACAGCTTTTTTTCTTTTCTTCCTTTAGCCTACTAATTAAGGGGAGTGGTTAATTGGTCACAAGTGCTTGAGGCCTATATAACCTCCTGTAGAACTCATGGTGAGCCTGCTCATCTTTGAGCTTGCTGGAACTTACTCCAAGTGGAACTGGACTAAGTGGGGAGTTAAAAAACCAGAGTTAGTGGAACTGGACTAAGTGGTGAGTTAAAAAAACAGAGTTAGTGGAACTGGACTAAGTGGTGAGTTAAAAAAACAGAGTTGAAAACAAGAGGTTGTAACAGGTGTCAAGTACCTGTGTAGGGTGAGTGTGCACCTGTGTATTGTGAGTACCTGAGTGTTGTCCGAGTAGTGTGTGGATCGTTAGTACTTGTGTATTGTGTGTGCACATTGGTCAGCGAGTGCACGTTGGTCAACGAGTACCTGTGTACTAGCTAGTTGTTAGGTAATGTGGACAGGGTATAATCCCCAATCCTCATTAAATTAATAGGTACGATGCCCGGTGGGTGTTGAGATGCGACTCAGTATACATCTTGCGGCATGTATGCGTTCCTTGATCATCTGATCGAGGGTGAATACTGCTGTGCAAAATGTAAGCACATTGTTTCTCTGGAAGCCCAGGTTCTGAATCTGGGGAAGCAACTGTCAGCACTGAGAAGTCCCTCCATACTAAAGGAGAGCCAGGAACGTACACGGCAGGTGCCGGCAGGGGCCAGCACAGAGGCGGGTGGAGACAAAGAGGTGCAAGCACTAGGAAAGAGTAGATGGGTGACAGTCAGGAAGATTGGAGGGGTATGTGCCAGAGAGGTCGATCCAGGACTGGAGCATCCCAAAAAGTACGCTCAATTGAGTGACATTGGTGAAACCAGTCAGGGACCAGCACTGCTGGAGCTGAGGGACTCTCCTAGCTGTCAGGGGAAGAACTCCAGTGAGAGTGGGGGGGAAATGAAGGGAAAGGAAAGACAGATTCTGGTGGTAGGGGACTCATTTCTTAGAAGGACAGAGAAGGCAATCTGTGACAAAGACCTGAAGCGCCGACCTGTATGTTGTCTACCGGGCGCTCGAGTTCAGCACATCACGGATCTGGTGGACAGATTACTGCTAGGGGCTGGGGAAGACACGGCCTGTCATGGTGCACGTTGGCACCAATGACAAAGTCAAAGGCAGATGGAGTGTCCTAAAGAACGATTTAAGGGACTTGGGAGCTAAATTGAGAAAAAGGACCTCCCCAGGTAGTATTCTCAGGAATACTACCGGTACATCGAGCCACACCAGAAAGGCAGAGGGAGATAAGGGAAGTAAACAAGTGGCTGAAGAGCTGTTGTAGTAAGGAGGGGTTTGGGTTCCTGGAGGACTGGGCCTACTTCTCAGTCAATCACCAGTACTATAGAAGGGATGGACTGCACCTAAATGAGGAGGGTGCAGATCATTTGGGAGTGAAGATGGCCAAAAAGTTAGAGGGGTTTTTAAACTAGGTGACGGGGTGGAGGGCCCAGAGGCAGAGATAGTCAGCGCGGAACATATTCCCGAGGGTAGTATTGGGGGCATTAGTGGTAGATTCACTAAAGCACATAAACCCAAGGTAAGTATAGTAACAAGTCCTAGTTGCAATCTCGGAACACCCAATAAGAGGATAGTATGCGATAGTAAACTACGTGGCATGTTCACCAATGCCAGAAGCCTGGCGGACAAGATGGGTGAACTAGAGATACTGTTGTATGAGGAGGATTTGGATTTTGTGGGAATTTCAGAGACCTGGTTCAACAGCTCTCATGATTGGCTGGCAACCATTCAAGGGTATACCCTTTATCGCAGGGATAGAGAGGGTAAAAAAGGGGCAGGGGTATATATATCAAGAATAAGTGAATGTGAGAGATGACATCACTAAGGGAGCTAGGGAGGAGGTGGAATCCTTATGGGTAGAGCTCCAAAGGGATGAAGCTAAGGGGAAAATAATACAGTGAGTATGCTATAGGCCCCCTAACCTGAGGGAGGAGGGGGAGACGGATCTCCTATCACAATTTGGTTTAGCAGCAAGGATGGGAAGTGTTATCCTTGCTGCTAGTCCAAATTGTGATAGGAGATCCATCTCCCCCTCAGGTTAGGGGGCCTATAGCATATTCCCAGTATTATTTTCCCCTTAGCTTCATCCCTTTGGAGCTCTACCCATAAGGATTCCATCTTAATTATCCAGGAATAGACTGGGCGGAGGAACCACGCATTCGTCTAAGGCTCGCCAGTTCCTAAATGTCTTGCAGGACAATTTCATGGTTCAGATGGTAGAACCAACTAGAAAATAAGTGTTACTGTATCTACTGATTGCCAACAATACAGACCTGATCATGGCTGTGGAAAATACGGGCAGTTTAGAAAACCGAGATCACAGGTCAATTGGCTTTAGTATAAATCACACAAGTAGGAAACATAAGGGGAATACAAAGACACTGAATTTCAAAAGAGCCAACTTCCCTAAAACTACGAACCTTGCTAGAAGGCATAAATTGGGATAAAATCTTAGGAACAAAGAACATGGAGGAGAGATGGGTTTGCTTTAAGAGCCTATTAAATAAGGGCATTAGCCAATGCATCCCATTGGGGAAATAAATTTAAAAGAGCGAACAAAAGTCCTGGATGGCTTAACTCTAATCTGAAAATCATTATAAAAGCAAAGGAGAAGGCCTTCAAAAATACAAGGCTGAGGGATCATCATCAGCATTTAGACTTTACAAAGAATGCAACAAGATATGTTAGGTGCAATTAGGACAGCTAAGATAGAACACGAAAGACACATAGGAGGAGGAGAGGAAAAAAATCCCCAAAAATTCTTTAAGTATATAAACAGTAAAAGAGGGAGGAAAGACCATATTGACCCCATAAAGAATGAGGAAGGACATCTGGTTACAAAGGATAGGGAGATGGCGAAGGTATTGAATTTATTCTTCTCCTTATTCTTCACGAGGGAATTGGGGGCTTCAGTAACCAAAACTGCAGTGTTTATCCTTGTGACACATCATAGGAAGTACCTCCATGGTTAACAGAGGACAGAATTAAAATTAGACTTGGGAAACTTAACATTAATAA
Organism: Lithobates clamitans; assembly: GCA_037952925.1. Taxonomy (NCBI): domain Eukaryota; kingdom Metazoa; phylum Chordata; class Amphibia; order Anura; family Ranidae; genus Lithobates; species Lithobates clamitans. The sequence continues at coordinate 1,602,045 of JBBGZY010001743.1, read as the reverse complement.
ATCACCGGAACCAGATGGCTTGCATCCGAGGGTACTTAGGGAACTCGGTCAAGTAATTGCCAGACCGTTGTTCCTAATTTTTACTGACAGTCTACTGACTGGAATGGTACCAGCTGATTGGAGAACAGCCAATGTAGCACCAATATTTAAAAAGGGCCCAAAATACACCCCTGGGAATTACAGAGCAGTTAGCCTAATATCAATAGTATGCAAGCTCTTGGAGGGGATGATAAGGGACTATATACAAGATTTTAGTAACGAGAATGGTATCATTAGCAGTAATCAGCATGGATTCAGGAAGATCGTTCTTGCCAAACCAATCTATTAACCTTCTATGAGGAGGTGAGTTGCCATCTAGATAAAGGATAAAGGAAAGCCTGTAGACGTGGTGTATCTGGACAGTTCCCCATAAACATTTACTGTACAAATTAGGTCCGTTGGCATGGACCATAGGGTGAGTACATGGATTGAAAACTGGCTACAAGGGCGAGTTCAGAGGGTGGTGATAAATGGGGAGTACTCGGAATGATCAGTCCTATTTATTTTGTTCATAAACGACCTGGAGGATGGAGTAAACAGTTCAATTTCTGTATTTGCGGACGATACTAAGCTAAGCAGGGTAATAACTTCTCTGCAGGATGTGGAAACCTTGCAAAAAGATAATAATGCATTTGGGTGGCAAAAATATGAATGCAATCTATACACTGGGGGTGAACCTCTGGGGGAATCTAGGATGGAAAAGGACCTAGGGGTCCTAGTAGATGATAGGCTCAGCAATGCCAAGCTGCTGCTAATAAAGCAAACAGAATATTGGCATGCATTAAAAAGGGGATCAACTCCAGAGATAAAACGATAATTCTCCCGCTCTACAAGACTCTGGTCCGGCCGCACCTGGAGTATGCTGTCCAGTTCTGGGCACCAGTCCTCAGGAAGGATGTACTGGAAATGGAGCGAGTACAAAGAAGGGCAACAAAGCTAATAAAGGGTCTGGAGGATCTTAGTTATGAGGAAAGGTTGCGAGTACTGAGCTTATTCCCTCTGGAGAAGAGACACTTAAGAGGGGATATGATTTCAGTTTACAAATACCGTACTGGTGACTAGGGATGAGCCGAACACCCCCCGGTTCGGTTCGCACCAGAACCCGCGAACGGACCGCAAGTTCGCACGAACGTTAGAACCCCATTGACGTCTATGGGACTCGAACGTTCGAAATCAAAAGTGCTCATTTTAAAGGCTAATTTGCATGGTATTGTCCTAAAAAGGGTTTGGGGACCCGGGTCCTACCCCAGGGGACATGTATCAATGCAAAAAAAAACTTTTAAAAACGGCCGTTTTTTCGGGAGCAGTGATTTTAATGATGCTTAAAGTAAAAAAAAAAAGTGAAATATTCCTTTAAATATCGTACCTGGGGGGTGTCTATAGTATGCCTGTAAAGTGACGCGTGTTTCCCATGTTAGAACAGTCCCTGCACCAAATGTCATTTTTAAAGGAAAAAATCTCATTTAAAACTGCTTGCGGGTTTAATGTCATGTCGGGTCATGGCAATATGGATGAAAATCAGTGAGACAAACGGCATGGGTACCCCCCAGTCCATTACCAGGCCCTTTGGGTCTTGTATGGATATTAAGGGGAACCCCGCACCCAAATTAAAATAAGGAAAGGTCCCTATATACTCTGAACAGCAGTATACAGGCGGTGCAAACAAGACAGGGACTGTAGGTTTGTTGTTAAGTAGAATCTGTTTGTAATTTTGAACATTTTTAATGTGTTTAGCTCCAGCCAAAAATCTTTTCTAAGCTTTTTGGAAAACATAGGGAAGGGTTATCACCCCTGTGACATTTGTTTTGCGTCTTTCCTCCTCTTCAGAAGATTTCACCTCACTTTTTTGTCCCAATGAAAAATGTTTTTTGAAAATTTGGGTTTTTTTGTGGAACAAGGATTGGAAAGCATCAGTGGAAAGGAGAAATTGTTTTCCCATATTAACTCTTACAGGAGAGAATTTCCCTTCCTTAGGGGTAGATTTCATCTCACTTCCTGTTGTCTCCTTCCGTTTGCAAGTAGGAGTCGTTTGTAAGTTAGATGTTTGAAAGTAGGGTCCTGCCCTATATACTCAGCAGAAATTTGGGCCTTAGGTGTTGCTGTGGCCAAAACACTGTAAGCCCTCACAGGGCCCTGCTGTGAAATATTAGATCAAGAATTGTAATTACATGCCCCTGTTGAACAGGAGCTGAAAAATTAGGCCTTAGGCACTGGTGCTGGTGCCACAACACTGCAACCCCCTCACAGACACTCTAGTTGGAACGCAGGAACGAGCCCTGCTGCAAAGTATTGCATCAAAAATTGTAATTACACGCCCCTGTTAGACAGGGGCAGAAAAATTGGGCTTAGGCACTGGTGCTGGTGCCACAACACTGCAACCCCTCACAGACACTCTAGTTGGAACGCAGGAACGAGCCCTGCTGCAAAGTATTGCATCAAAAATTGTAATTACACGCCCTGTTAGACAGGGGCAGAAAAATTGGGTCTTAGGCACTGGTGCTGGTGCCACAACACTGCAACCCCTCACAGACACTCTAGTTGAAACGCAGGAACAAGCCCTGCTGCAAAGTATTGCATCAAAAATTGTAATTACACGCCCCTGTTAGACAGGGGCTGAAAAATTGGGTCTTAGGCACTGGTGCTGGTGCCACAACACTGCAACCCCTCACAGACACTCTAGTTGGAATGCAGGAACGAGCCCTGCTGCAAAGTATTACATCAAAAATTGTAATACACGCCCCTGTTAAACAGGGGCTGAAAAATTGTGCCTTAGGCACTGGTGGTGGCGCCCAGAACCAAAAATGTTCTTACAAGCTATCAGCGTGATGATTGAGGAGGAAGAGGATAATTACTCAGGGATAGTCACTCAGCATCAGCATAGGCAGTCTTTGAAGGGATCTGAGATTTCAAAAAAAATTATTCGGTTACATCTGCATCAGGTGCTTGGTAGCTGGTGGTGATCCAAGACTGATTCATTTTTATGAAGGTCAGCCGATCGACCGAGTCGGTGGACAGACGCACCCTGTGATCGGTTACCACGCCTCCAGCAGCACTGAATGTGCGTTCCGAAAGAACGCTGGATGCAGGACAGGCCAGTAGCTCAATTGCATACTGTGCAAGCTCTGGCCAGTGATCCATCCTCAAGACCCAGTAACCCAGAGGATTTTCGGTGGGAAAGGTGTCCAAGTCTGATCTTGCCCCTAGGTATTCCTGCACCATGTAAAACAGACGCTGGCGATGGTTGCTGGAACCGATCATACCTTGGGGCTGCGGACCAAAAAATTGTCTGAACGCATCGGTCAGACGGCCACCTTCTCCACCGCTCCTTCTTTGACTGACCGAAGCCTCAGCAACACGTTGTCCAGAAACAGGAGTTTGTAACCTCCCAGTCTCTGGGAACGCGTTGCACAGACCTTTCTGCAAGGCCTCCCGAAGATGTTTCATCCTCTGCTCCCTCTGCGATGGCAAGATAAGGTCCGCAACCTTACCCTTGTAACGTGGATCAAGGAGGGTTGCCAGCCAGTATTGGTCCTTCTCCTTGATACCACGAATACGAGGATCCTTACGCAGGCTTTGCAGGATCAGGGAGGCCATGCAGCGTAGGTTTGCTGAGGCATTCGGTCCGGAGTCCTCTGGGTCACTAAGGACAACAACGTCCGCAGCCACCTCCTCCCAGCCACGTACAAGTCCATGTGTTCCTTGGGACTGATCCCTTAAAGACTGCTGATGCTGAGTGCCAGGCTCCACCTCCATACTGACACAATCTTCCTCCTCCTCCTCCTCCTCCTCCTCCTCGTCCTCTTCCTGTGTGATCGGCGGGCACGCAGGAACACTGTCTGGATAAAGGGGGCCTTGAGAGCTAAGGAAGTCCTCCTCTTCCTGCCTCTGTTCTGCCTCAAGTGCCCTGTCCATTATTCCACGCAGCGTGTGCTCCAACAGGTGGACAAGGGGGACAGTGTCACTGATGCATGCACTGTCAGTGCTCACCATCCTCGTGGCCTCCTCGAATGGTGACAGGACAGTGCATGCATCCCTGATCATGGCCCACTGGCGTGGGGAAAAAAAACCAAGGTCCCCTGACCCTGTCCTGGTGCCATAGTCGCACAGGTACTCATTGATGGCCCTCTGCTGCGTGTGCAGCCGCTGCAGCATGGCCAACGTCGAGTTCCACCTGGTGGGCATGTCACAGATTAGGCGGTTCTTGGGCAGGTTAAACTCCTTTTGGAGGTCCGTCAGCCGAGCACTGGCATTATATGACCGGCGGAAATGCACAGAGACTTTCCTGGCCTGCCTCAGGGCATCCTGTAAGCCCGGGTACCTGCCCAAGAACCGCTGCACCACCAAGTTAAGGACGTGAGCCAAACAGGGCACATGGGTCAGTTGTCCCTGTCGGAGGGCAGAGAGGAGGTTGGTGCCATTGTCGCAAACCACCATTCCTGCCTTAAGTTGGCGTGGCGTCAACCACCTCTGAACCTGCCCCTGCAGAGCTGACAGAACCTCTGCCCCAGTGTGGCTCCTGTCCCCCAAGCACACCAGCTCAAGCACCGCATGGCATCTTTTGGCCTGCGTACTTGCGTAGCCCCTTGAACGCCTACGGAGCACCGCTGGTTCCGAGGAAGAGGCCATGGAGGAAGAAGAAGAGGAGGGGGTGGAGGAGAGAGGTGTGTCACAATCAGCATTTTGGAGGCGTGGTGGCGGAACAACCTCCAACACTACTGCACCTTGTCCTGCATCCTTCCCAGCTGCCAGCAGAGTCACCCAATGCGCCGTGAAACTTAAGTAACGTCCCTGTCCATGCCTGCTGGACCATGAGTCAGCGGTAATATGCACCTTACCGCTGACCGCCCTGTCCAGCTAGGCATGGACATTGCCTTCCACATGCCGGTAGAGAGCCGGAATCGCCTTCCGTGAGAAAAAGTGGCGTTTGGGTACCTGCCACTGAGGAACCGCACATTCCACAAACTCACGGAAGGGGGCAGAGTCTACCAACTGAAAAGGCAGCAGTTGAAGTGCTAGCAATTTTGCCAAGCTAGCATTCAACCGCTGGGCATGTGGATGGCTGGGAGCAAACTTCTTTCGGCGGTGCAGCAGCTGGGGCAGGGAAATTTGCCTGGTACAATCTGACGTCGGTGTACCAAAAGCAGATTGCCCACAAGTACTTGGCTGTGACACACCTAATTCTACACCTTCATTCCTCTCACTGCAGGTCTCAGAGAGGACTGAAGGTCTAGTGGGGTTGGAAATCTCAGCTGATGAGGACCAAGGAGAGATCGTCTTTGTTCTTTGGTGTGGGTCTTTTAGATACGCTTGCCAACGAACTGCATGGCAGGTCAACATATGTCTGGTCAAGCATGTGGTACCCAAGCGGGAGATGTTTTGGCCACGCGAGATACGCTTGAGACATATGTTGCAAATAGCAGCGGTGCGATCTGATGCACTCGTCTCAAAAAAGGCCCACACCAAAGAACTTTTTGAATAACGCGCAGAGACTGCAGCGCCCTGCACATGTGGAGCTTTGGGGTGTGATGCAGTCAATGTGCTGCCCTTAGGCTGGCCCCTGGAGGGCATCCTGCCTAGTTGGTGATGTGCCACCTCCTCCTCCTCCTCCTCCTCCTCCTCCTCTCTCCTATCAGGCACCCACGTTGAGTCAGTGACCTCATCATCCCCTCCCTCCTCATCACTGGAGCAAACCTGGCAGTATGCTGCAGCAGGGGGAGCATGACTGCCAGATTGCTGTCCTTCTTGGGCACCCCCTCTGTCCGTGCTCATGTTACTGCCTTCATTGAGCTCAGTATCATCATCAGAGCCTTCCAAACGCTGGGCATCCTCCTGGAGCATGTACCCAACACTGTGGTCAAACAGTTCGAGGGAATCCTCATGAGGACATGGTGGAGCTAGGGAAGGAGTCACTGATGACATTGAGCTGAGGGAAGAGGCCGCTGCTTTGCCAGACAAAGCACCCTGGGCATGGGTGAGAGAGGATGAGGAGGATGAGGACGGCTTGGTCATCCACTCGACCAAGTCTTCCGCATGTTGCGGCTCAACACGGCCAGCTGCCGAAAAAAAGGCCAAGCGTGTCCCATGGCCACGTGCTGATGAGGATGCACCGTCTCCACGACCAGCACTAGACACAGAGCCTGCTTGCCCTCTCTTATTGGCTTGTGACTGTCTGCCTCTCCTTCTTGGCCTTCCAGACATACTAATGGCCTGTAGCTGCACTAAGCTGGGATAGAACACCTGTAATTTTCTTAAGGTAGCTTTATATACTGTAACCAGACAAGCCTGCCTGTCAGTAGGAAGATAACAGGAACGGATCTAGCTGAACACTGTGAGCAGGACGCACTGTACTAAATGTAAATAGTCTAGCTGCCTGACCGTGGTACTAATAGGATCAAAAAGAACACCTGTAATTTTCTTAAGGTAGCTTTATATACTGTAACCAGACAAGCCTGCCTGTCAGTAGGAAGATAACAGGAACGGATCTAGCTGAACACTGTGAGCAGGACGTACTGCACTAAATGTATATAGCAGGAACGGATCTAGCTGAACACTGTGAGCAGGACGCACTGCACTGAATGTAAATAGCAGGAACGGATCTAGCTGAACACTGTGAGCAGGACGCACTGCACTAAATGTAAATACCAGGAACGGATCTAGCTGAACACTGTGAGCAGGACGCACTGCACTAAATGTAAATACCAGGAACGGATCTAGCTGAACACTGTGAGCAGGACGCACTGCACTGAATGTAAATAGCAGGAACGGATCTAGCTGAACACTGTGAGCAGGACGCACTGCACTAAATGTAAATACCAGGAACGGATCTAGCTGAACACTGTGAGCAGGACGCACTGCACTGAATGTAAATAGCAGGAACGGATCTAGCTGAACACTGTGAGCAGGACGCACTGCACTGAATGTAAATAGCAGGAACGGATCTAGCTGAACACTGTGAGCAGGACGCACTGTACTAAATGTAAATACCAGGAACGGATCTAGCTGAACACTGTGAGCAGGACGCACTGTACTAAATGTAAATAGTCTAGCTGCCTGACCGTGGTACTAATAGGATCAAAAAGAACACCTGTAATTTTCTTAAGGTAGCTTTATATACTGTAACCAGACAAGCCTGCCTGTCAGTAGGAAGATAACAGGAACGGATCTAGCTGAACACTGTGAGCAGGACACACTGTACTAAATGTAAATAGTCTAGCTGCCTGACCGTGGTACTAATAGGATCAAAAAGAACACCTGTAATTTTCTTCAGGTAGCTTTATATACTGTAACCAGACAAGCCTGCCTGTCAGTAGGAAGATAACAGGAACGGATCTAGCTGAACACTGTGAGCAGGACGCACTGTACTAAATGTAAATAGTCTAGCTGCCTGACCGTGGTACTAATAGGATCAAAAAGAACACCTGTAATTTTCTTAAGGTAGCTTTATATACTGTAACCAGACAAGCCTGCCTGTCAGTAGGAAGATAACAGGAACGGATCTAGCTGAACACTGTGAGCAGGACACACTGTACTAAATGTAAATAGTCTAGCTGCCTGACCGTGGTACTAATAGGATCAAAAAGAACACCTGTAATTTTCTTCAGGTAGCTTTATATACTGTAACCAGACAAGCCTGCCTGTCAGTAGGAAGATAACAGGAACGGATCTAGCTGAACACTGTGAGCAGGACGCACTGTACTAAATGTAAATAGTCTAGCTGCCTGACCGTGGTACTAATAGGATCAAAAAGAACACCTGTAATTTTCTTAAGGTAGCTTTATATACTGTAACCAGACAAGCCTGCCTGTCAGTAGGAAGATAACAGGAACGGATCTAGCTGAACACTGTGAGCAGGACACACTGTACTAAATGTAAATAGTCTAGCTGCCTGACCGTGGTACTAATAGGATCAAAAAGAACACCTGTAATTTTCTTCAGGTAGCTTTATATACTGTAACCAGACAAGCCTGCCTGTCAGTAGGAAGATAACAGGAACGGATCTAGCTGAACACTGTGAGCAGGACGTACTGCACTAAATGTATATAGCAGGAACGGATCTAGCTGAACACTGTGAGCAGGACGCACTGCACTGAATGTAAATAGCAGGAACGGATCTAGCTGAACACTGTGAGCAGGACGCACTGCACTAAATGTAAATACCAGGAACGGATCTAGCTGAACACTGTGAGCAGGACGCACTGCACTGAATGTAAATAGCAGGAACGGATCTAGCTGAACACTGTGAGCAGGACGCACTGCACTGAATGTAAATAGCAGGAACGGATCTAGCTGAACACTGTGAGCAGGACGCACTGCACTGAATGTAAATAGCAGGAACGGATCTAGCTGAACACTGTGAGCAGGACGCACTGCACTAAATGTAAATACCAGGAACGGATCTAGCTGAACACTGTGAGCAGGACGCACTGCACTGAATGTAAATAGCAGGAACGGATCTAGCTGAACACTGTGAGCAGGACGCACTGCACTAAATGTAAATACCAGGAACGGATCTAGCTGAACACTGTGAGCAGGACGCACTGCACTGAATGTAAATAGCAGGAACGGATCTAGCTGAACACTGTGAGCAGGACGCACTGCACTGAATGTAAATAGCAGGAACGGATGTAGCTGAACACTGTGAGCAGGACGCACTGCACTAAATGTAAATACCAGGAACGGATCTAGCTGAACACTGTGAGCAGGACGCACTGCACTGAATGTAAATAGCAGGAACGGATCTAGCTGAACACTGTGAGCAGGACGCACTGCACTAAATGTAAATACCAGGAACGGATCTAGCTGAACACTGTGAGCAGGACGCACTGCACTGAATGTAAATAGCAGGAACGGATCTAGCTGAACACTGTGAGCAGGACGCACTGCACTGAATGTAAATAGCAGGAACGGATCTAGCTGAACACTGTGAGCAGGACGCACTGCACTAAATGTAAATACCAGGAACGGATCTAGCTGAACACTGTGAGCAGGACGCACTGCACTGAATGTAAATAGCAGGAACGGATCTAGCTGAACACTGTGAGCAGGACGCACTGCACTAAATGTAAATACCAGGAACGGATCTAGCTGAACACTGTGAGCAGGACGCACTGCACTGAATGTAAATAGCAGGAACGGATCTAGCTGAACACTGTGAGCAGGACGCACTGCACTGAATGTAAATAGCAGGAACGGATCTAGCTGAACACTGTGAGCAGGACGCACTGCACTAAATGTAAATACCAGGAACGGATCTAGCTGAACACTGTGAGCAGGACGCACTGCACTGAATGTAAATAGCAGGAACGGATCTAGCTGAACACTGTGAGCAGGACGCACTGCACTAAATGTAAATACCAGGAACGGATCTAGCTGAACACTGTAAGCAGGACGCACTGCACTGAATGTAAATAGCAGGAACGGATCTAGCTGAACACTGTGAGCAGGACACACTGCACTAAATGTAAATAGTCTAGATAGAAGATAACAGGAACGGATCTAGCTAAACTGAATACAGTGTATATATATATATGCAACACCTGGGATGCATATATATACACAATACACTGTAAGTGCAGCTAACTGACTGACTGTTCTGCCTAATCTATCTAACTCAAATCAAATGACACTGTCTCTCTCTCTCTCTATCTCTCAGCACACCGGAACACACACTACACAGGGCCGCCGTGCAGGCGGCCTTATATAGTGTGGGGTGTGTACTAAATCCCCTGAGCCATAATTGGCCAAAGCCACCCTGGCTTTGGCCAATTACAGCTCTCTCTACTGACGGCGCTGTGATTGGCCAAGCATGCGGGTCATAGTGCATGCTTGGCCAATAATCAGCCAGCAATGCACTGCGATGCCGCAGTGAATTATGGGCCGTGACGCGCCACACGAATTTGGCGCGAACGGCCCATATCGTTCGCAATTCGGCGAACGACCGAACAGCCGATGTTCGAGTCGAACATGGGTTCGACTCGAACACGAAGCTCATCCCTACTGGTGACCCTACAATAGGGATAAAACTTTTTTACGAAAGGGAGTTTAACCACTTCAATACCAGGCACTTAGACACCTTCCCGCCCAGACCAATTTTCAGCTTTCATCGCTGTCGCAATTTGAATGACAATTGCGTGGTCATGCTACACTGTACCCAAACAAATTTTTTATCATTTTGTTCCCACAAATAGAGTTTTCTGTTGGTGGTATTTGATCACCTCTGCGGTTTTTATTTTTTGCGCAACAAATAAAAAAAGACCGAAATTTTTGTTTTTCTTTGTTTCTGTTAAAATTTTTTGTAAATAAGTACGTTTTCTTCTTCAATGACGGGCACTGATATGGCTGCACTGACGGGCACTGATGGGCACCGATGAGGTGGCACCAATGAGGTGGCACTGATGGGCACTGAGAGGTGGCACTGGTATGCTGCACTGATGGGCACTCATAGGTGGCACCAATGGGCACTCATAGGCGGCACTGATGGGCACTTGTAGGTGGCATTGATTGGTACATATGGGTGGCACTGATGGGTACTTATGGGTGGCACTGATAGGTGCCACTAATGGGCACCGATGGGCAATGACAGGTGGCACTGATGACACTGATTGGTGGCACTGATAAAATTTATTGGTGGCATTGCTGGGCATAACTAAAACATAATGGTGCCAATCAGTGCCCATTTGTGGGCACTGATTGGCACAGATTGGGCACATGTGGATGGCCATGGGGTACATACCTGGCCATCCACATGTTGCCCCTTCCCTGGTGGTCCTAGTGGCGATCCCTGGTGGTCCAGTGTGGTGATCTGAGGGGGGGCTGCGCTGATAAACAATCAGTGCAGACCCCCCCTGTCAGGAGCGCCGCCGATCGGCTCTCCTCTACTCGCATCTGTCAGACGCGAGTGAGGAAAAGCCAATCAACGGCTCTTCCTATTGACATCATGATCAGCCTTGATTGGACACGGCTGATCACGTGGTAAAGAGCCTCCCCCGGAGGGTGGAGCGCTCCACCGATCGCCACGATGCGCGCCCCCGCGCGGCGGCATGTTATCCTGCTGGACGTCATATGATGCCCAGTCAGGATAACAGAACCACTTCCCGGATGTCAATCCGCTATAGGGCGGGCGGCAAGTGGTTAATAAGACTCGTGGCCACTCATTAAAATTGGAAGAAAAGAGGTTTAACCTTAAACTACGTAGAGGGTTCTTTACTGTAAGAGCGGCAAGGATGTGGAATTCCCTTCCACAGGCGGTGGTCTGAGCGGGGGGCATCGATAGTTTCAAAAAACTATTAGATAAGCACCTGAATGACATACAGAGATATACAATGTAATACTGACATATAATCACACACATAGGTTGGACTTGATGGACTTGTGTCTTTTTTCAACCTCACCTACTATGTAACTATGTAAGAATTATTGGTAGTTATGATTTATACACAGCATGTTTGTTACAATGAACGTTTATAATATATTCAGAGCAGAAACTTCAGGGATGATAATATTGTTGTTAGAATATAAAGAGGAGGATGAGGAGTATGGTTTGATAGGGGAGCTTTCTGAAAGACACAAGGATAATATGATGGAACCATTGCATAATAGAAACCCACCAGAGAGATGTCCCCATCCTCTGTATTCCCGGGATTCCACACAGGAAGGTCACACCATCCCTCACCATCATCAGGTAGGTGGAGTTGAGGGTCTGGAACTTAAAGTGATTGAACACTCCGATGTGTGGACTCTACAATACGATATTTTCTATGTGATCTCATATCATAAATACTTCTATGTTACAGATGTTATTTTCTGCCATTCTGTTGGTTTAGGATGAAGATCTGATGAACATCAAAGTTGAGGGTGAAGTAGAAGAGACGTATGTGAGAGATAATCAGCAATATACAGAGGAGGCTGAAATGATGGGGACAATCAAAGAGGAGGACACTCCTACAGAGATCAGCACAGGTGAGCCATAATATATCCTTCTGTTATCTCTGCTCTGTTACTGCACACTGATTGGGCCAGAGTAGGGCGGGAGATGAGTGATACTGTATAAGCCAACAATACATTGATAATAGTCACTGATAACATCATATATATTATTTCTTCTTTTCTCTCAGATAAACCCCCTTCTCTGTGCTGCAGACACAATTTTTATACTCTGATGCGATATATGTCAATTTTGGGGTAAATCTGGCAGTATTAGGTTGTGGTTCACTCCTAGTTACAGTAGCACAAATATAATAACACAGAGTGAGCCTTTTATAAGCACACTTATAGCTAAATGTTAACATAAAACTCTATTTACAGTCTTGCATAAGTAGTAACATAAAAACTGAAACACTTTACAGAAGAAAATACTGCTTCAAGCTCCCTCCAGTGCTGCATATCACCAGAATCCTAGTCCTGTGGTCATTTGTTCTATGCTAAAGGTTCTACAAGTCTGAACTTTGAACCTCTTGTTTATCAGAGATCACATGACCAAGTTGCCTAGGCGTGTGGTTGTGTGAAGAGCTTGCACCTCCTAGTGCCTATTAGTTCTTGCTTTTTGGACAAGGCTGTGTATATGTAGAAGTGATGTGGGAGGAAGATCAAAGGTTCTTTGGCTGAAGAGGGGAAGTCATAGCTGGTTGGAACATCTACAGAGAACATCTGCTCGCTAAAATCTACCTGATCCAAATGGAATCTTAATTTAAGTGGACTAACCTTCTCCTATCTATTGATCATGGTTTTTATATTTTTCCAGGACATGTCATGGAGAAACCCTCAAAGGATCGTCTCACTTTATCTCTAGATTGTAAAATAGAAGATGAGGACTTTACAAGAGATTGTGCAGGAGAAAAGACAATGAGCTCAGCTATGGATGGTGAACTTCACAGTGTGGATGGACCATCAAATCCCTCTGACTCTGAACAACCTCGTACTGTGGGGGATGGTGCCGGAATTCAGGGGGAGGAGGAATGTTTTTGTCCTGAATGTGGAAAAAGTTTTAGCTCTGAATTAAGTCTTATTGTACATCAGAGATCTCACACGGGTGAGAAGCCACAATCCTGTTCTGAGTGCGGTAAAAGTTTCCTTCATAAATCAGAACTTCTTATACACTACAGATCTCACAAGGGCAAGAAGCAAAATTCCTGCTCTGAGTGTGGGAAGTGTTTTACAGATAAATCACAACTTGTTAGACATCAGAGATCCCACACAGGGGAGAAGCCGTATTTCTGCCATGAGTGTGGGAAATGTTTTTCACAGAAATCAGACCTTTTTAGACATCAGAGATTGCACACAGGGGAGAAGCCAAATTCCTGCCCAGAATGTGGGAAATGTTTTATAGAGAAATCACAACTTATTACACATCAGAGATCTCACACTGGGGAAAAGCCATTTTCCTGCCCTGAGTGCGGGAAGTGTTTTACAGATAAATCACAACTTGTTAGACATCAGAGATCCCACACAGGGGAGAAGCCGTATTCCTGCCATGAGTGTGGGAAATGTTTTTCACAGAAATCAGACCTTTTTAGACATCAGAGATTGCACACAGGGGAGAAGCCAAATTCCTGCCCAGAATGTGGGAAATGTTTTATAGCGAAATCACAACTTATTACACATCAGAGATCTCACACGGGGGAAAAGCCATTTTCCTGCCCTGAGTGCGGGAAGTGTTTTACAAATAAATCACACCTTATTAGCCATCAGAGATCTCACAGGGAGGACAAGCCATATTACTGCCCTGAGTGCGGGAAATGTTTTTCCAAGAAATCAAACCTGGTTTCACATCAAATTTTGCACAAGGGGGAAAAGCCAAACTCCTGCTCTAAGTGTGGGAAATGTTTTGCAAGGAAATCAGACCTTGTTAAACATCACAGATCTCACACAGGGGAGAAGCCGTATTCCTGCTCTGAGTGTGGGAAATGTTTTTCACAGAAATCAAACCTTGTTGCACATCAATTATTGCACACGGGGGAGAAGCCAAACTCCTGCCCTGAGTGCAGGAGATGTTTTGCAAGGAAATCAGACCTTGTTAAACATCTGAGATCTCACACAGGAGAGAAGCCGTATTCCTGCTCTGAGTGTGGGAAAAAATTTTCACATAACTCAGGTCTTGTTTCACATCGGAGATCTCACACGGGGATGAAGCTGTATGACTGCCCTGACTGTGGGAGATGTTTTTCACAGAAATCAAGCATTATTTCACATCAGCAATCTCATACTGGGGAGAAGCCCTTTCTCTTGCATTCATTGACGGACACAGCCTCTTCTTTATCCATGACCAAACAGGGTTTTATAGCCCCACCTACAGGAGTGGAACACTAGGCTGAAAAAAAAACTCAGCACCTCCTATGGGCAGTTCTCTCTGGGTATAAAAAAAACCTCTCTGCTATAGGCAACACAGTCATTCATCCAAGTGTTTTCAGGAGCACGGACCTGGTTTTCTGCTGGGACTCGTCCTATATATTTTTTTTCATTTAATTTTTTTCCTGGGATTTGTTCCTTCCTGCGGAGATTTATCAAGAGTCAGGCTGGGCAATGGGCTGAATAATCTAGATCCAGTGATCACCCCAGTCCAATCAACAGGCGCGTGCAGACCTGTAGCTCAGCTCTGGGTCAGCACCGACATGCCCCATCCTGAACAGGGGAGGCCAGCAAGTTAAACGTCTCGCAGGGACATATATGACTAATGTCACAATCCATGTCACAGTCCTATAGTCCCTGCTCAACAACCCACTTAAGCCTCTTGTGGCGACACATATGACCATTGTTATAATCCGTGTCACAGTCCTATAGTCCTTGGCCAACAGCCCTCCCACTTCTTCAGAGAGGAGGATCTGTCATGGGAGCCTTACCCGAATGCTCCACTGGCTTGGTACTGCTGTGGGGGGGGGGGGAGCTCACAAGCGGTGGCTATGTTTCTGGAGCCGCGGACCCATTTTTCCTGGGTTTTGGTGACGTTTCTGTACTTTCCTTGCCCAGCGGCAATTTTGCCTGGGACTGACTGGCTGTATAGGCTATAGGAGCTAGCTGGGGGAGGTACAGAATGGCCATTTTCTTGTAGCCATGTCCTTCCTTCTGAGGGTCAGAGAATGTGAGGGTTGGAACTTATGGAGCATGGTTCTGAGCAGGACACAGCAGCATGTGAATGAATCCTTGCAACCTCTGGTGGTCCGGTGGTGAGTCCTTTCTTGGGTTTCCCTCTCTCTGCTAGGTAGTCTGGAGGTGGTCTCTCCTACTTAGTGCCTTGTGAGGTCCCTGGTTGCAGCAGCGCCCATTGGGTGGTGGGTCCTTCTGTTCCTGTAAACTCACTCCGCCATTCTGGAGTAATTTGTCTCCCGAGTGGAGGCGGCGTTTGGACTCCTCAAGGCGAGCAAGAAGTGCCCCCCACCATCACCCTCTTCCTCAGATTGTTCTAAGCCTGATTTAGGTTTTGCCACCGCCAGATCCACATTTGCTGCAAATCCCAATGACATATCCCCTGAATCACAATATGCAGTGCACCTTCATGTACTCATGGTCTGCCTGATTTGTTCATTTTTGCAGCATTTGAGCCCAAATTGGTTTCCTTTTGACTACTGGTTTCCTTTGTTCTGGGGATCATTGTGTGCATCTGGCTCTCCTGTGGGCCCCTTCCTCAGCTCCCACGATGAACATTTTAAACAGCCACCAGTTCTCATGTTCACATGGTCTAGACTTATTTGACATGTAAGTACTTAGTGGGATAAGTTTATTTCTCCCCTCCTTTATTTATATATAGTCTTCCCTGTGTTTGGGTGTAACTTTGGACCATATCGTTTTATTTATGCTTTTTTTACAGACATTGGTGCACTCGCCCCTGATGATATGGTAGGAAACCATGAAACGTGCGTGGGGCCAATTTTGGATGCACCATTTTCTTTTTAGATGGTTTTATTTCATCCACTCCCAAGCTACCCCACCATGCTGCTTTTCAAGCGATTACCGTATTTATCGGCGTATAACACGCGCCGGCGTATAACACGCACCCAAGTTAAGGAGGGAATTTTAAGGAAAAAAACTTTTAGGAGTAAAGTTTAAGGAAGAAAGACTTACATTAAAATGCCCATCAATGCAGCGTTATCGGTGTCCATCTGCAGCCTTGTCAGTGTCAGTGCAGCCTTGCCCCAGTGTCCAGTGCAGCCTTGTCAGTGCAGCTTTGCCCCAGTGCAGCCATGTCAGTGCAGCCATGTCAGTGCAGCTTTTCTCCAGTGCAGCTTTGCCCCAGTGCAGCCTTGCCCCAGTGCAGCCTTGCCCCAGTGCAGCCTTGCCCCAGTGCAGCCTTGCCCCAGTGCAGCTTTGCCCCAGTGCAGCCTTGCCCCAGTGCAGCTTTGCCTCCATGCAGCCTTGCCCCCCCGTGCAGCCTTGCCGCGTCCAGCTTTGTGGGATCGCCGCGATCCCTGCCGTCATACACAGCCCTGTGTTGTGTAAATTTAAATATGGCGTCGAGACTGCAGTGTCTCGGCGGAGCGCTGATACACATAGCCGAGAGTCTTCGGGTTTTCTCGGCGCCGCTTACAGTCCCGCCCAGTTCCGCCCTATGGGCGGGACTGTAAGCGGCGCCGAGAAAACCCGAAGACTCGGCTATGTGTAGCTCCGCTCCGCCGAGACACTGCAGTCTCGGCGCCGTATTTGAATTTCCACACGGCTGTGTATGTCGGCGGCGATCGCGGCAATTGCCGCGATCGCTCCGATCACACACAATTGGGGGGGGATCGGCCTATAACACGCACCCACGATTTTCCCCTGATTTTCAGGGGAAAAAGGTGCGTGTTATATGCCGATAAATACGGTATTTACTATGGACAATTGTCCGATACCTCAATATGTCATCTTCAAGTTGCTATGATTGTTTTTATAAATATCTGGTCAATAATATGTGATTATTATACCTATTTATCATGTATGTACTCCTATTGTCATGTCATGTTGTTTAATGATTAAAACATGTCTTGTTACATTGACTCCTCTTTTTAGCCATGCTAAATCTACCTGATTTAAAGTCCCAAACCCTCTTTTTCTTGCATATAGATAGGAATGGAGCTGTGTGATCCCACACACCTCATTTAAAGTCCCAAAAACCTCCCACCCCCTATTTTTTGTTCCATATCCCCTGAATCCTTGGATGTGGAGGGTGGTTCCTCCACCTCTGTGGCTGCACAGGAGAAGGCCTTGGTCACCGCTCTCATTGATTCTAAAACTGAGGATTACACTGGGGCATCTGATGGTACCTGTCCCCTTTGCTACACACAAGCCAGTTTGGGCTGCTAAGGTTTTCCCTTAACCCACATATTTCCACAAATTTGTCTACAAGGACTGGGGTCGTCCGAAGCATCCGTTTGTACTCCCAAAGAACTTTGTGGTATGCTCCACCTAATCGGTCTCCTGATCAGGATGCAATCGGACAATGCCACTACGGTGGCATATATCAATCATTAGGGAGGTACGAGAAGTGTGGCAGCAACACTGGAGGCAACTCCCATCCTACAATGGGCGAAAAGGTTTGTTCCAGCTCTGTCCACCATACACATTCAAGGTGTCAAAAATTTGCAAGTGGATTATCCAAGCCTTCAGGCACTGGACCTTCTGTCCCAAGGGCCGGTATTCCACCTTGATTTACCGTTGCTGGCTTTGACAGGGTGGCTATTGAAAGCCAGGTTTTGAAGGACAGGGGGTTGTCTGGCTCGGTGATCCCGACTATGTTAAAGGCTCGTAAGTCTACCTCCCAGAATAATTTTAACCGCACTTGGAGAGCTTATATCATTTTGTATGAAGCTTTGAGGTTCCATCATTGCCCATTCTCAGTGGCTTGGGTGTTGGCCTTCCTCCAGCAGGGTGTGGATCAGAAACTTTAACCACTTCCAGACTGCCCACCGTTGTTATACCTTTGAAAAGGAACATTGTTGTCATGGCGGCAGCTAGCTGCCATAACCCCGGTATCCTCTTCCTCAGCGGGCGGTCTCGCTTAAAGATAAAAGTGGTCTCTGCGGCGGATTCGCCGCAAGATCACTTTTATCGGCGGCGGGAGAGGGCCCCCACCCATCTCCATATCATTGCAGGGCGGAAACAACGTCAAAACGTCACTTCCGCCCATAGCTCTAAAAGGGCCATTTTTTAATTTATTTTTTTCACTCAGTTTGGACACTTTGACACTTTTTTGGTGCCATTGACATTTATACAGCGATTAGAGCTAAAAATAGCCATTGATTACTGTATAAATGTCACTGGCAGGGAAGGGGTTAACACTAGGGGGCGATCAAGGGGTTAAGTGTTCCCTAGGGAGTGTTTCTAACTGTATGGGGATGGGACTGCCTGGAGGAGGAGAGAGATCGCTGTTCCTGATCGGTAGGAACAGCAGATCTCTCTACTCCTCTGTCAGAGTAGGGATATGTTTGTTTATATACACAGATCCCCGTTCTAGCTCTCTGTGGTGGGATTGTGGGTGGCCGGCGGACATCGCGGCCGCCAGCCACGCGCATTGGCTCCAGCATTGCAGCACGCGCGCTCCCTATCGCTTTTAAAGCGGCCGACGTACACCTACGGCGATTCGCCCAGGAGAGCCAACCTGTCGCAGTATAATGACGGCGGCTGGTCGGCAAGCGGTAAAGTGAAATATAAAAAATGCATAATTCCTTTAATTTATTTGTTTGGAAGATACCTTAAATCTGCCTGTAAAGTGGCACACATCTAATGTAAATGAGCAAAAGTGACCTCTTCAAAGAAAAAAAAAAACATTCAAATTGCTGGCTGCTAAATTACATTTCCTGGCCAGCTTATCTATGTTTGTATATAAAGAAGATTCCCTACCATGTACCGTACTTTTCTACTACCCTTTCCCGTTATATTCTATGTAATGTAAACTTTGGTAACAAAATAAAATAAAATGTTATTGAAAAAAAAAAAAAAAAGAAGATTCCCTTCATCCATAGCAGATACTTATCCTAGATGAGGGTCTGATATGAATTTTAAGCAGGACCGCACAACATTTTTTAAATAGGATGACTGCATGCTAGCAACCAAGGGCACTGAGCAGGATGGTCACCCACATCTTACCAATGGTTGACTGGTGGCCACATGATCATTGGTTTTTAGGCTCCGTTCACACTGAGGCGACCTGTCAGGCAGCTAAGTCGCCTGACTAAGTCACGTTCCATTCAGTGCAATGGAAACGTTCTAATTGGGCGACTCAAGTTGATTCGACTTAGAAAAAGGTTCCTGTACTACTTGGTGGGGCGACTTCGGAGAGGCTTGCATTGACTTCTATTAAAGAAGTAATTTGCAAGCCGCACTGACGTCGCGCTGTACGGGGCGGCTTCAGAGTCGGGCGACTTTAATGCCGCCCCAGTGTGAGCCAAGACTTAGTGTACCAACGACTTTCTTGGGGAAAAAAAGCAAACAAATAAAAAGCCTGCCCCTCTGCAGAATAAATGCCAGACCTTTATCCTTGATATGGGCCTTATATGGATTTTAAGAGGAAAAAAAAACAGTGTGGTGTTCCCCCCAAATTCTATACCAGATCCCTCGGGTCTGGTATGGATTTTAAGGGTGAACCCTACACAAAACAAGTGTGGGGTCCCCCACAATCCACATCTGACCTTTTTTGTAGCATGCAGCCTGGCTGGCCAAAAGCATGAAAAGCATCTAATTCCCATGTTGAGGAGGGTCAGGGCTTTTTCCTCACAACACTGGCCTTGAGGTTGTGGGGTCTGCTGGCGAGACAAAATCTTAACTATTTCATTTTACGCGATACAGCACTGCATTACTTTAACTGACAATTACGCGGTCGTGCGACACTGAACCAAAATAAAATTGATGTCTTCTTTTTTTCCCCCCACAAATAGAACTTTCTTTTAGTGCTATTTGATCACCTCTGCGGTTTTAATTTTTTTTTTTTACTTTCTGCTATAAAACATTCCCCCAAAAAAAGTAAAAATTCGAATTTCTTCATCAATTTAGGCCAATATGTGTTCTGCTACATATATTTTTCGTAAAAAAAATACCAATAAGCGTATATTGATTGGTTTGCGCAAAAGTTATAGCGTCTACTAACTATGGGATTTTTTTTTTATTTTACTAGTACTGGCGGCAATGCGGGACTGCAATATTGCGGTAGACAAATGGGACCAGTGACACTAATACAGTGATCAGTGCTAAAAAAATATACACTGCCACTGTACTGATGACACTGACAGAGAAGCGGTTAACATCATTAAGGGTGATCAAAAGGTTAAATATATGCCTAGGGAGTGGGGAAGGTAAAGATCCGTGTTCCTGGTTAGCAGAAACAGGATCAGTACATCCCCCTTCCACGAAACGGTGATCTGCCTTGTTTACATGGGCAGACCACCACTCTGCCTGTCTCCCGAGCGATCGGCGGGTCCGGGCAGACATCACCTGCACCGGACCCGCTGATTGGCTCCTGCTGTGTCCAATCACAGTGTGAGCGGGCCGCCAGCAGCGTGCACGTGCCCTAGACCTGGAGGTGTCAGATCACATACTAGGTACGTGATCTGGCACAGAGCGGCCGCTCTGTCGCAGTAAATATGCGTGGGGCAGTCCGCAAGTGGTTAATGTCAAATTTGAAAAATAATGGTGCCCCAGACTGCCTCCCTAGGTGAATAAATAAGGGGCTACATAGTGCTCTGTTACTTATTCACAAAGAAAATTTCATAAAGCAAATCAACACATTGACACTGTGAGAAAGTCCTCTGTTGGAAGAAAACACACATTGTTGAAAAAGTCTGTTTGTCCTTTAAAAAAAAATGGGGGGGACTTCAACATCGGCTCTCTACACAGAACCCAGAGACTATTACTATTACTATTCACGTACCTCTCTCTGTTATATCTGTTAAATACTTCTTTTAAATTGGGACCAGTTGACGGTCCATTGTATTTTTGAATCTTTTTTATGTGTGCTTCATCTTTGTTTACTAAAAACGTAATAAAAACATTGCAGATAAACAAAAAAAAATGTCCCATGCTGTAAATTCATCATCGTGCACATTGTCCAGCAATGAATGTCAATCATGATCAGTGGTGGCCCGTCCATAGGGGGCGCCTGGGCACCGCCCCCCCCCCCCCCCCCCCACCAGGCAGTTACAAAAAAAAATTGAAAATTAAAAAAAAATTTAAATAGCCCTTTAAAAAAAATAAAATTTGAAAAAAAGGTCCTTAAGTGCACTGGTTCGTGCACCGGGCACAGTGCACTATGGGAAGCGCCAAGTCTATGCAATCACAAGATTGCAGACGAGGCGCATCATTTGCGGTGTTTTATCCCGCCTTGCGGCGCAATCCAAGGTGCTGAACGGCACCCGCCCAGCGCCCATAGTATGTATTACTATGGCCGTGTGCTTTGAGTGACAGACTAGTTAGTATGTCACTTCCGGTTTTCCCTGTGTAATACCAGTGCGCCCGAGCGGAGGAGCGGACTCCTCCACTGCCACAGTCTTCAACTGATCAAAGAGAAACAGCAAGCTTCTAGTTGGAAATCCACAGGAGGGGGGCAAAGCCGAATGATTCCACTGATACTGCCAAACAGCGACACAGCAACACCAGTGGAGATAATAGAAGCATTGACGATCACACAAGGCTGGTCTCCTTATTTCTTCGGGATGGATGGATGGGGAGGCTTCACATGGGCTGTGTTTTTAACAAGTGCCGATCGTCAATGCTTCTATTATCTCCACTGGTGTTGCTGTGTCTCAGTTTGGCAGTGTCAGCGGAGGCACTTCTTAAACACAGAGCCCATGTGAAGCCTCCCCATCCATCCATCCTGTAGAAATAAGGAGACCGGCCTTGTATGACTGAATACACACCGAGATAAGACATCCTTCCCAGCCAGCGTATGGAAGGAAGGAGGCAGAGGAGGTGTCAGGACAGCTGTCATTAGCCATGGATTGCAGTCTGCTCAGGACAGAACATCATTAACAGATGTGTAAGTCCTCATCACTGATCACTGTGTGTGTCTATCTATCTATCTATCTATCTATCTATCTATCTATCTATCTATCTATCTATCTATCTATCTATCTATCTATCTATCTATCTATCTATCCCTCCCACCCAGTTTCTATCTATGTGTCCATTTATCTGTCTGTCTACTATCTATTTATCTATTTACCGATGGGGGTGGGGGTGGGGGTGGGGTGGCTTGGTTAGGGCTTTGTTTGCGCCTCCAAAAAAAAAAAAATGGAGCACCAGCCACCACTGATCATCATGTATGGTGACAAATAAAACCAATGCTGACACATCCGCTCCAAATCACTGCTCACCATAAATGATAGTTCCCAGCCCCTTAGCTGAATATAAACAAAGAGCAGGACCAAATATGGACATGAATATATTTGGTTGATTCCATCATCTGGGATCCCCTGTGATGTCTCTGAAAAAATATGGTCATGCCTTTATTTGGTCAGTGACATCACACTTAATACCCTGCCAATTGCCCCTTTTTATACACTTTGCTGTCAGCTGGGGGGGGCTGTCATTTGTAGCGAGTCTCCAGACATGTCAGAGTACTTTTTTTTGATGGGGAGCTGGCTGGCGTCGTTCATTGTGAAGTTAATGGATCTTCATCACAGTTCATCCCCTGTACTCCTGAAGATGCCCATGGGATATATTTTGCCGGCAATAGACTGCAGTGCTGATCTGTGTGTTCTGACAATACAGGTGTCTTCCTACTGTCAGTATACAATAGCACAGAGGGTAGGATTCCCCCCATCTACCTTGAATGTGTGAATTGGGGAGCTTGGTCCATTGATTTTGGTTCGACCTACTGGTTGAATGAAAAAACTGACCCATGTATGGTCAGCTTTAGTGTGACTATACCTGATGAAGCACAGGGTCCTACTATGAAAGGGTGAGTGAGCTACCAAAGGGCATTAGAGCATGCAGCACTAACACAAGTTCTAATCACATTGGTGGACATTGTCTGGATAGATTTGTCAATCTATCCAGACAATCCAGTAGAGTAGCATTGCTCATTGCTTCCAGGACTGCTTTACCAGAGACTTCTGCTTCTGTACCTTCATGGAGCCTACTGTGTGGTTCTAGTCCTTCACTACCTGGACTGTGTAAAACAAATGTTAAACATGCAATGTTTGGGTCGAACCCTGCATTGGAGCTAATGCAAATGTCATCCCTAGAAGGAAGAAGCCTGTCAGACATTCACTTACCAGACTGATGAGTCCGCTTGGGCAGAGGGTAGACTCCCTTACGTATCCGACTCACGGCCCCTGATAGAGCAGATAGGAGGCACGGGAGTGCGGAGTGGTATGAGAGCCTGCTGAAGGGATCCAAGAACTGGATGAGAGATGATCTTCAAGCAGCAGGTCAGTAGTCAGGAACACAGACCAACAGGTGCTGAGCAGGAGCAAGGCAGGCAGGTCAGGGCACAGGCAGGGTTTCGGCAACAGGCTGGCAGCAAAGATACAGTAGGAGCAGGCAGAAGCGGAGTCAAACAGGCCGAGGTTAGGTACAGGCAGCAAGCAGGAGAATCCAAAGGCAGTCCGGGTCGTAAGGAGATCAGGTACACAGGAACACAAGACAGGCAACGGGAACTATGGCACAGGGAGCTGTTGATCTGGCAGCACCGAGCAGAGTGCAAGGCAAACCTAAATAGGCCGGTTGGCGCCAAACCGCGCGCATACGTGCACGCCGACGCTCACAGGCGCGCGCGCACACCCGCGCACGCAAGTACATAGACCAGCGCCTACAAGAGCGTGCACAGCAGCACGCACAGGAACGCGTGCGCCAACGTGCACCAGCGCGCCCCAGGGCGGCCAGCACCGCGACCAGCAAGGTGAGCTCTCTGACAAAGCCATATTCCAGTGGAAAATGTTTATCATGGAAGTCCCATCTTACTGAACAACAAAAAACCCAGAAAGCCATCATATGGATAAGGTTGGGTAAGCCATGAATTTTTTCTCCTACAACAGATACCACTCCTAAATGAAGGAACGGAAGAGTCATACTAAGCAGAACTTGGTCACATTCCTCCAATGGCGTGACTGTTTATGGGTTGTAGTATGTAGATCAGCCAGCATAAACCAAACCCCAAGACATTAATTTGACCCAAGCTTCAGTAAATTAACACCACGATGTACATAATGCTCAGCTGAGATATTTCAATCTTGATTTGTGTACAGTTAGTTTTACTAACAAGTATTTCTCCATGTGTCTTTGTTGGTAGATATGCCACCTTAGGGGTTACTTTTGATGATCACCCCTCAGATGAGAAGTTCCTCCACACAGGTGAGGTCTTAAAGAGCAGAACCAAGACTTCTCATCCATGTGAGACTGCTTTACATACAGTATATAGAAATTCTAGAAAGTTCTACAGCCTTTTCCTCTCTTCAGTGGACACAGGCAGCTACTAAAGACAGCAAAAGATATTTAAAGGGCAGAAATGACAAGAAAAAAATAAAAATGCTAAAATCACCTATTAAGGAAATCGTTTCACACTCACCTTGGTCACAAATCGCCAAGGATGTGGTGACCATCTAATAGAATTCCTCTCAAATCACCCTAATTCTGGAGATTTTGCATGATGGTATAAGGATGGCAAAGGGTTACATACCTCCCCACTGCCAATGGCTGGTTTTGAAAGCTTAGTGGGCATGTAGGCAGGTGCAGTCTACATTTTCCACCACAGGTGGTGCACGACTGCAGCGGCAATGCAGATTGGAGGTGGAAATTGAGAGGTACTTGGTTTCTCTATGGTTTCTTTGGTCACAAGGAGGTAGCTATCCAATTGGATGGTGGCGTCCTGTGTGACTTTGCTGGCCATCTTAGGTCAAGCAGAGTCTATTCAAGACCCTGGCTCTCGGGTTTGGCACGCTTTAGACAGGTTAGGGACAGGTTCCCTGTCTGTTAGAGATAGTGGAAGTGATAGGAAAAGGTTCTGGTGGAATAGGGAGTCAACAGGGACTTAAGGAACTCAGTCAGGTGATAGCTAGACCATTGTTCCTATTTTTTATTGGCAGTTTACTGACTGGAATGGGACCCGCTGATTGGAGAAAAGCCAATGAAATGCCAACATGGTACCAATATTTAAAAGAGGGCTAAGATATATCCCTGGAAACTACAGGCCAGTCAGCCTAACATCAATAGTCTGCAAGGTATTGCAGGGGATGATAAGGGACAATATCCAAGATTTTAGTAAAAAAAACATTATCATTAGTTGTAATCAGAATGGATTCATGAAGGAGGTGAGCTGCCGTGTAGATAAAGGAAGGCCCGTAGATGTGGTGTATCTGGATTTTGTAAAGGCATTTGATACATTTCCCCACAAACATTTACAAACTGAGGTCTCTCGGCATGGGCCATAGGGTATGTACCTGGATAGAAAACTGGCTACGGGGGGGTCCAAAAGGTGGTGATAAATAGCAAATACTCGGAATGGTCCGGTGTGGTAAGTGGGGTCCCCCAAGGATCTGCCCTGGGACCAATTCTGTTTAATTTATTCATAAACGATATAGAGGATAGGATGAATTGGTCAATATCAGTATTTGCAAACGATACAAAGTTGAGCAGGCCATTAACTTATGCGTGGGATGTAGAAACCTTACAAGAAGACCTAACTAAAATAATGGGTTGGGCAACTACATGGTAAATGAGGTTTAATGTTGAAAAATGCAAGGTAATGCATTTTCTAAAAGTTTGAATGCAAATTACTCTCTAGGGGGAGGACCTCTGCGGGAATCCAGGATGGGAAAGGACCTGGGGGTCCTAGTAGATGACAGGCTTAGCAATAGCATGCAATGCCGAGCTGCTGCAAGCAAAGCCAACAGAATATTGGCATGCATTAAAAAGGGGATTCACTCCAGAGTAGGGATGAGCTTCGTGTTCAAGTCGAACCCATGTTCGACTCGATCATCAGCTGTTCGATCGTTCGCCGAATTGTGAACGATATGGGCTGTTCGCGCCAAACTTGTGTGGCGCATCACGCCCCATAATTCACTGCGGCATCGCAGTGCATTGCTGGCTAATGATTGGCCAAGCATGCACTATGACCCGCATGCTTGGCCAATTACAGCGCCATCAGTAGAGAGAGCAGTGCACAGTGTTCAGCTAAAACTACAAGTTAGTGTAGTGAGACCTCTGCACAGTGTTCAGCTAAAGCTACAAGTTAGTGTAGTGCGTCCTCCTCACAGTTTTCAGCTAAAACTACAAGTTAGTGTAGTGAGACCTCTGCACAGTGTTCAGCTAAAGCTACAAGTTAGTGTAGTGCGTCCTGCTCACAGTGTTCAGCTAAAACTACAAGTTAGTGTAGTGAGACCTCTGCACAGTGTTCAGCTAAAGCTACAAGTTAGTGTAGTGCGTCCTTCTCACAGTGTTCAGCTAAAACTACAAGTTAGTGTAGTGCGACCTCTGCACAGTGTTCAGCTAAAACTACAAGTTAGTGTAGTGAGACCTCTGCACAGTGTTCAGCTAAAGCTACAAGTTAGTGTAGTGCGTCCTGCTCACAGTGTTCAGCTAAAACTACAAGTTAGTGTAGTGCGACCTCTGCACAGTGTTCAGCTAAAGCTACAAGTTAGTGTAGTGAGACCTCTAAGCAGTGTTCAGCTAAAGCTACAAGTTAGTGTAGTGCGTCCTCCTCACAGTGTTTAGCTAAAACTACAAGTTAGTGTAGTGTGTCCAGCTCACAGTGTTCAGCTAAAGCTAGAAGTTAGTGTAGTGCGTCCTGCTCACAGTGTTCAGCTAAAACTACAAATTAGTGTAGTGAGACCTCTGCACAGTGTTCAGCTAAAGCTACAAGTTAGTGTAGTGCATCCTGCTCACAGTGTTCAGCTAAAACTACAAATTAGTGTAGTGAGACCTCTGCACAGTGTTCAGCTAAAACTACAAGTTAGTGTAGTGCGTCCTGCTCACAGTGTTCAGCTAAAACTACAAGTTAGTGTAGTGAGACCTCTGCACAGTGTTCAGCTAAAACTACAAGTTAGTGTAGTGAGACCTCTGCACAGTGTTCAGCTAAAGCTACAAGTTAGTGTAGTGCGTCCTGCTCACAGTTTTCAGCTAAAACTACAAGTTAGTGTAGTGCGACCTCTGCACAGTGTTCAGCTAAAGCTACAAGTTAGTGTAGTGAGACCTCTGCACAGTGTTTAGCTAAAGCTACAAGTTAGTGTAGTGCGTCCTGCTCACAGTGTTCAGCTAAAACTTCAAGTTAGTGTAGTGCGACCTCTGCACAATGTTCAGCTAAAGCTACAAGTTAGTGTAGTGAGACCTCTGCCCAGTGTTCAACTAAAGCTACAAGTTAGTGTAGTGCGTCCTCCTCACAGTGTTCAGCTAAACCTACAAGTTATTTTTTGCGAGCTCTGCACAGTGTTCAGCTAAAGCTACCTGTAGAAGGTTGGTGGTGTTTTCCTGATCCTATCACTACTGCAGGCAGCTAACTAAGCTACAAGTTAGTGTAGTGCGAGCTCTGCACAGTGTTCACCTAAAGCTACTGTACCTGTAGAAGGTTGGTGGTGTTTTCCTGATCCTATCACTACCGCAGACAGCTAAATAAGCTACAAGTTAGTGTAGTGCGTCCTCCTCACAGTGTTCAGCTAAAACTACAAGTTAGTGTAGTGAGACCTCTGCACAGTGTTCAGCTAAAGCTACAAGTTAGTGTAGTGCGTCCTGCTCACAGTGTTCAGCTAAAGCTACTGTACCTGTAGAAGGTTGGTGGTGTTTTCCTGATCCTATCACTACCGCAGACAGCTAAATAAGCTACAAGTTAGTGTAGTGCGTCCTCCTCACAGTGTTCAGCTAAAACTACAAGTTAGTGTAGTGCGACCTCTGCACAGTGTTCAGCTAAAACTACAAGTTAGTGTAGTGAGACCTCTGCACAGTGTTCAGCTAAAACTACAAGTTAGTGTAGTGCGTCCTGCTCACAGTGTTCAGCTAAAACTACAAGTTAGTGTAGTGAGACCTCTGCACAGTGTTCAGCTAAAACTACAAGTTAGTGTAGTGAGACCTCTGCACAGTGTTCAGCTAAAGCTACAAGTTAGTGTAGTGCGTCCTGCTCACAGTTTTCAGCTAAAACTACAAGTTAGTGTAGTGCGACCTCTGCACAGTGTTCAGCTAAAGCTACAAGTTAGTGTAGTGAGACCTCTGCACAGTGTTTAGCTAAAGCTACAAGTTAGTGTAGTGCGTCCTGCTCACAGTGTTCAGCTAAAACTTCAAGTTAGTGTAGTGCGACCTCTGCACAATGTTCAGCTAAAGCTACAAGTTAGTGTAGTGAGACCTCTGCCCAGTGTTCAACTAAAGCTACAAGTTAGTGTAGTGCGTCCTCCTCACAGTGTTCAGCTAAACCTACAAGTTATTTTTTGCGAGCTCTGCACAGTGTTCAGCTAAAGCTACCTGTAGAAGGTTGGTGGTGTTTTCCTGATCCTATCACTACTGCAGGCAGCTAACTAAGCTACAAGTTAGTGTAGTGCGAGCTCTGCACAGTGTTCACCTAAAGCTACTGTACCTGTAGAAGGTTGGTGGTGTTTTCCTGATCCTATCACTACCGCAGACAGCTAAATAAGCTACAAGTTAGTGTAGTGCGTCCTCCTCACAGTGTTCAGCTAAAACTACAAGTTAGTGTAGTGAGACCTCTGCACAGTGTTCAGCTAAAGCTACAAGTTAGTGTAGTGCGTCCTGCTCACAGTGTTCAGCTAAAGCTACTGTACCTGTAGAAGGTTGGTGGTGTTTTCCTGATCCTATCACTACCGCAGACAGCTAAATAAGCTACAAGTTAGTGTAGTGCGTCCTCCTCACAGTGTTCAGCTAAAACTACAAGTTAGTGTAGTGCGACCTCTGCACAGTGTTCAGCTAAAACTACAAGTTAGTGTAGTGAGACCTCTGCACAGTGTTCAGCTAAAGCTACAAGTTAGTGTAGTGCGTCCTGCTCACAGTGTTCAGCTAAAACTACAAGTTAGTGTAGTGAGACCTCTGCACAGTGTTCAGCTAAAGCTACAAGTTAGTGTAGTGCGTCCTGCTCACAGTGTTCAGCTAAAACTACAAGTTAGTGTAGTGAGACCTCTGCACAGTGTTCAGCTAAAGCTACAAGTTAGTGTAGTGCGTCCTGCTCACAGTGTTCAGCTAAAACTACAAGTTAGTGTAGTGCGACCTCTGCACAGTGTTCAGCTAAAACTACAAGTTAGTGTAGTGAGACCTCTGCACAGTGTTCAGCTAAAGCTACAAGTTAGTGTAGTGCGTCCTGCTCACAGTGTTCAGCTAAAACTACAAGTTAGTGTAGTGCGACCTCTGCACAGTGTTCAGCTAAAGCTACAAGTTAGTGTAGTGAGACCTCTGCACAGTGTTCAGCTAAAGCTACAAGTTAGTGTAGTGCGTCCTGCTCACAGTGTTCAGCTAAAACTACAAATTAGTGTAGTGAGACCTCTGCACAGTGTTCAGCTAAAGCTACAAGTTAGTGTAGTGCATCCTGCTCACAGTATTCAGCTAAAACTACAAGTTAGTGTAGTGCGACCTCTGCACAGTGTTCAGCTAAAGCTACAAGTTAGTGTAGTGAGACCTCTGCACAGTGTTCAGCTAAAGCTACAAGTTAGTGTAGTGCGTCCTCCTCGCAGTGTTCAGCTAAAACTACAAGTTAGTGTAGTGAGACCTCTGCACAGCTTTCAGCTAAAACTACAAGTTAGTGTAGTGAGACCTCTGCACAGTGTTCAGCTAAAGCTACAAGTTAGTGTAGTGCGTCCTGCTCACAGTGTTCAGCTAAAACTACAAGTTAGTGTAGTGAGACCTCTGCACAGTGTTCAGCTAAAGCTACAAGTTAGTGTAGTGCGTCCTGCTCACAGTGTTCAGCTAAAGCTACAAGTTAGTGTAGTGTGTCCTGCTCACAGTGTTCAGCTAAAACTACAAGTTAGTGTAGTGCGACCTCTGCACAGTGTTCAGCTAAAACTACAAATTAGTGTAGTGCATCCTGCTCACAGTGTTCAGCTAAAACTACAAGTTAGTGTAGTGCGACCTCTGCACAGTGTTCAGCTAAAGCTACAAGTTAGTGTAGTGAGACCTCTGCACAGTGTTCAGCTAAAGCTACAAGTTAGTGTAGTGCGTCCTCCTCGCAGTGTTCAGCTAAAACTACAAGTTAGTGTAGTGACACCTCTGCACAGTGTTCAGCTAAAGCTACAAGTTAGTTTAGTGCGTCCTGCTCACAGTGTTCAGCTAAAACTACAAGTTAGTGTAGTGCGACCTCTGCACAGTGTTCAGCTAAAGCTACAAGTTAGTGTAGTGAGACCTCTAAGCAGTGTTCAGCTGAAGCTACAAGTTAGTGTAGTGCGTCCTCCTCACAGTGTTTAGCTAAAACTACAAGTTAGTGTAGTGTGTCCGGCTCACAGTGTTCAGCTAAAGCTACAAGTTAGTGTAGTGCGTCCTGCTCACAGTGTTCAGCTAAAACTACAAGTTAGTGTAGTGCGACCTCTGCACAGTGTTCAGCTAAAGCTACAAGTTAGTGTAGTGAGACCTCTGCACAGTGTTCAGCTAAAGCTACAAGTTAGTGTAGTGCGTCCTCCTCGCAGTGTTCAGCTAAAACTACAAGTTAGTGTAGTGACACCTCTGCACAGTGTTCAGCTAAAACTACAAGTTAGTGTAGTGAGACCTCTGCACAGTGTTCAGCTAAAGCTACAAGTTAGTGTAGTGCGTCCTGCTCACAGTGTTCAGCTAAAACTACAAGTTAGTGTAGTGCGACCTCTGCACAGTGTTCAGCTAAAGCTACAAGTTAGTGTAGTGAGACCTCTGCACAGTGTTTAGCTAAAGCTACAAGTTAGTGTAGTGCGTCCTGCTCACAGTGTTCAGCTAAAACTTCAAGTTAGTGTAGTGCGACCTCTGCACAATGTTCAGCTAAAGCTACAAGTTAGTGTAGTGAGACCTCTGCACAGTGTTCAAAATAAGCTACAAGTTAGTGTAGTGCGTCCTCCTCACAGTGTTCAGCTAAACCTACAAGTTATTTTTTTGCGAGCTCTGCACAGTGTTTAGCTAAAGCTACCTGTAGAAGGTTGGTGGTGTTTTCCTGATCCTATCACTACTGCAGGCAGCTAACTAAGCTACAAGCTAGTGTAGTGCGAGCTCTGCACAGTGTTCACCTAAAGCTACTGTACCTGTAGAAGGTTGGTGGTGTTTTCCTGATCCTATCACTACCGCAGACAGCTAAATAAGCTACAAGTTAGTGTAGCGCGTCCTCCTCACAGTGTTCAGCTAAAACTACAAATTAGTGTAGTGAGACCTCTGCAGTGTTCAGCTAAAGCTACAAGTTAGTGTAGTGCGTCCTGCTCACAGTGTTCAGCTAAAACTACAAGTTAGTGTAGTGCGACCTCTGCACAGTGTTCAGCTAAAACTACAAGTTAGTGTAGTGAGACCTCTGCACAGTGTTCAGCTAAAGCTACAAGTTAGTGTAGTGCGTCCTGCTCACAGTGTTCAGCTAAAACTACAAGTTAGTGTAGTGCGACCTCTGCACAGTGTTCAGCTAAAGCTACAAGTTAGTGTAGTGAGACCTCTAAGCAGTGTTCAGCTAAAGCTACAAGTTAGTGTAGTGCGTCCTCCTCACAGTGTTTAGCTAAAACTACAAGTTAGTGTAGTGTGTCCGGCTCACAGTGTTCAGCTAAAGCTACAAGTTAGTGTAGTGAGACCTCTGCACAGTGTTCAGCTAAAGCTACAAGTTAGTGTAGTGCGTCCTGCTCACAGTGTTCAGCTAAAACTACAAGTTAGTGTAGTGCGTCCTGCTCACAGTGTTCAGCTAAAACTACAAGTTAGTGTAGTGAGACCTCTGCACAGTGTTCAGCTAAAGCTACAAGTTAGTGTAGTGCGTCCTGCTCACAGTGTTCAGCTAAAACTACAAGTTAGTGTAGTGTGACCTCTGCACAGTGTTCAGCTAAAGCTACAAGTTAGTGTAGTGAGACCTCTAAGCAGTGTTCAGCTAAAGGTACAAGTTAGTGTAGTGCGTCCTCCTCACAGTGTTTAGCTAAAACTACAAGTTAGTGTAGTGTGTCCGGCTCACAGTGTTCAGCTAAAGCTACAAGTTAGTGTAGTGCGTCCTGCTCACAGTGTTCAGCTAAAACTACAAATTAGTGTAGTGAGACCTCTGCACAGTGTTCAGCTAAAGCTACAAGTGAGTGTAGTGCATCCTGCTCACAGTGTTCAGCTAAAACTACAAGTTAGTGTAGTGCGACCTCTGCACAGTGTTCAGCTAAAGCTACACGTTAGTGTAGTGAGACCTCTGCACAGTGTTAAACTAAAGCTACAAGTTAGTGTAGTGCGTCCTCCTCAAAGTGTTCAGCTAAACCTACAAGTTATTTTTTTGCGAGCTCTGCACAGTGTTCAGCTAAAGCTACCTGTAGAAGGTTGGTGGTGTTTTCCTGATCCTATCACTACTGCAGGCAGATAACTAAGCTACAAGTTAGTGTAGTGCGAGCTCTGCACAGTGTTCACCTAAAGCTACTGTACCTGTAGAAGGGTGGTGGTGTTTTCCTGATCCTATCACTACCGCAGACAGCTAAATAAGCTACAAGTTAGTGTAGTGCGAGCTCTGCACAGTGTTTAGTTAAAGCTACCTGTAGAAGGTTGGTGGTGTTCTCATACTACAGGCAGGCAGTTGATTTTTCTAGCTGCAGTATCAGCAGTATCAGTACATATATCTATATATATCCCAGCTTAGTGCAGCTACAGGCCATTAGTATGTCTGGAAGGCCAACAAGGAGAGGCAGACAGTCACAAGCCAATAAAAGAGGGCAAGCTGGCTCTGTGTCTAAAGGCAACAGTGCTGGTCGTGGAGACGGTGCATCCTCATCAGCACGTGGTCGTGGGACACGCTTGGCCTTTTTTCCGGCAGCTGGCCGTGTTGAGCCGCAACATGAGGAAGACTTGGTCGAGTGGATGACCAAGCCATCCTCATCCTCCTCATCCTCTCTCACCCGTGCTCAGGGTACTTTGTCTGGCAAAGCAGCGGCCTCGTCCCTCGGCTCATTGTCATCAGTGACTCCTTCCCTAGCCCCACCATGTCCTCCTGAGGAGTCCCTCGAACTGTTTGACCACAGTGTTGGGTACATGCTCCAGGAGGATGCCCAGCGTTTGGAAGGCTCTGATGATGATACTGAGCTAGATGAAGGCAGTAACGTGAGCACGGACAGAGGGGGTGCCCAAGAAGGACAGCAATCTGGCAGTCATGCTCCCCCTGCTGCAGCATACTGCCAGGTTTGCTCCAGTGATGAGGAGGGAGGGGATGATGAGGTCACTGACTCAACGTGGGTGCCTGATAGGAGAGAGGAGGAGGAGGAGGCGGCACATCACCAAGGAGGCAGGATGCCCTCCGGGGGCCACCCTAAGGGCAGCACACTGACTGCATCACACCCCAAAGCTCCGCATGTGCAGGGAGCTGCAGTCTCTGCGTGTTATTCAAAAAGTTCTTTGGCGTGGGCCTTTTTTGAGACGAGTGCATCAGATCGCACCGCTGCTATTTGCAACATATGTCTCAAGCGTATCTCGCGTGGCCAAAACATCTCCTGCTTGGGCACCACATGTTTGACCAGACATATATTGACCTGCCATGCAGTTCGTTGGCAAGCGTATTTAAAAGACCCACACCAAAGAACAAAGAGGACCTCTCCTTGCTCCTCATCAGCTGAGATCTCCAACCCCACTATACCTTCAATCCCCTCTGAGACCTGCACTGAGAGGAATGAAGGTGTAGAATTTGGTGTGTCACAGCCAAGTACTTGTGGGCAATCTGCTTTCGGTACAGATTGTACCAGGCAAATTTCCCTGCCCCAGCTGCTGCACCCCCAAAAGAAGTTCGTTCCCAGCCATCCACATGCCCAGCGGTTGAATGCTAGCTTGGCAAAATTGCTAGCACTTCAACTGCTGCCTTTTCAGTTGGTAGACTCTGTCCCCTTCCGTGAGTTTGTGGAATGTGCGGTTCCTCAGTGGCAGGTCCTGTCCTCTCTAATAGTTATAGAGAAACTGGACTTGGGCTTGACAGCTGTGCGGGCAGCTTGGGCCTGGTCTTTACAACTTAATATACAAGCTGAGTCTGGGTTTAATGGCTGGGTGGACCAGTGTACTGGCTGGCAGCCTAAGTTGAGAGGCTTGGATTGTGAGCCACTATTAGAGAGGACAGCACTAGTAGAGAGGACAGCACTCCAGAGGAGACTGTGGCTCTCAGACACTGGCTCCCTCTGGTCTTCTTCTGACCCACCAACAATGTGCAGCCACTCCCAGGAAAGGTCCAGGCTGGAGCCACTCTGTAGGCACTGCCGATGCCATACTTTTCACTAGAAAAAATAGTCTAGATTTAGCCAAATAATGATGCCTTAAGAAACTGAAAGGCATAAATCATTATGTAATTGGTGTCACAATTTGATGCATCTGTAAAAAACTTAAAGCTTGTACATAATAAGCTGCCCACCAAAGTATCATCCAACTACTGTATTATTTCTTATAGTTAGGAAGAGCTTTTACTGGGCTAGAGGTAATCTTATTCAGGAGCCTCTGGGATACCCGGGAGAGGACCTTCAACACAGACTGTCTTCTGGGTTTTCCAGTTGTGTTGCCATGTATGCCTCAGATTCCCTGAGCCCTTGATAAATCAAACCGGGGAAAATTGGCTCGGGCTTGATTCACCAAGGGTTCAGTGAATCTCATTCAAAATTCAGCAAACCCAAACTCAGGCAAATGGGCGGCAAATCCCACTAAATGCTCTGGAGGAAAGAATTGTATAAAATTTTGCCCATTGTTCAGACCAATAAGCAAATTTCCATTACTTTTTTTTACAGTAAGCTTGCCGGAAAAAAAACATTGACAGTGAAGCAGCTAAAACGAAATAGTCAGCTCAAATCCACCACTTACTGTATGTATTTATACATGTTAATCATATCCCCCTTAGTTTCTTCTTGTCAAGGGAGAATAAATTCAGTTCCTCTAATCTATCCTCATAGCTGAGTTCCTCCATGCCTCCTATCAGTTTGGTTGCCCTTCTCTGCACTTTCTCCAGTTCCTCAATATCCTTTTTGTGAACTGGTGCCCAAAACTGAACTGCATATTCCATATGAGGTCTTACTAATGATTTCTACAGATAATATCTCTATCTGCAGTCCATTCTTCTTTTATACAAGGAAGGATTTTGCTCACTTTAGAAACTGTAGCTTGGCATTGCATGCTATTATTAAGTCTCTGATCTACCAGAACACCCAGATCCTTCTCCATCATTGATTCCTCCAGCTGTTTTCCTCCTAGTATGTATGATGCATGCACGTTTTTAGCCTCTAAGTGCAGAACTTTACATTTATCAACATTAACCTCATCTGCCACATAGTTGCCCAATTAGACAGTGGATTGAGGTTGGCTTGTAAATTGGAGACATCCTGTAAGGACGTTATTCCACTGCATAGCTTAGTGTCATCTGCAAGGACAGTAATTGAACTTTTAATCCCAAACTCTATATCATTTATAAATTGATTAAAGAGTAAGGGTCCCAACACTAAACTTTGGGGTACACGACTAAAAGCACTGAACTTTGGGGTAACCCACTAACAACATTAACCACTAGCCTACTGGACACTTTCACTGACCAGGCCAATTTCAGGCTTTCAGCGCTGTCGCACTTTGAATGACAATTGCGCGGTCATGCAACACTGTACCTATATGAAATTTTTATTTTTTTTCCCCACACAAATACAGCTTTCTTTTGGTGATATTTAATCACCACTGGGGTTTTTTTATGTTTTGCTAAACAAACAAAACATTTTTTGCAAATAAGTCATTTTTCTTCTTTACTGATAGGCTGCACTGATTGGCACTAATAGGGCTGCACTGATAATCAGGGCACTGATGATCAGTGCCCTGATTATCAGTGTGAACGATGTCCTGACAGCCTTGCTGGTTAATGGCTCTCCTTTCCTACCACACACACAGAGTGTGAGGAAACAAATGCCGATAACTGACAAGTGCATTTACATATGATCAGCAGTGATTGGACACAGCTGTTCACATGGTAAAGGGCCGCTGTGATTGGACCTTTACCCTGAGCTGTGATCAGCTGTGTGCAGGATGCGCTCAGGGGGCGAGTTTATGGGAGGACATCTATTGACGACTGAATGACAGCTACAGCGCGGTCAGCAAGTGGTTAAACCTTGGTGTACACTACTAACAACACTGAACCTTGGGGTACACCACTAGTAACACTGAACCTTGGGGTACCCCACTAATAACACTGATTCTTTGGGCACCCCACTAATAACACTGAACCTTGGGGTACACCACAAGTAACACTGATTCTTGGGGTAAAGCACAAACATCACTGATCTTTGGGGTACCCAACTTATAAATCTGAACCTTGATGTACCCCACTAATTATACTAAACTTCTGCTCTTCCTTTTATAATGAGGGCGCTGGCTAATGGAAAGACCCCTTTTGGTCATTCCGAGCCTGCTGACCATGGTGGAAACATCATGCCTTTAAAAAAAAAAAAATTGTCCCCAGCAAACCTGTGCAAAATTTGCCAGGATCAAGAGTCACAAAACCTGCAGGAATTAGCTCATAGTGGTGAACCTGTATCTCATCTCTAGTAGGCATCTTTAAATATATACAGGTACTCAGGGGCGGACTGACCATTCGGGCTCTCGGGCACTGCCTGAGGGCCCCATGCCACTAAGGGGCCCTATCAGGGTTGCCAGCCTCAATAAAACCAGGGACAGTATGTAAAAATCTGTGTTTTTTAAAAAAATCCCAAGATTATAGCTGCCCCGCCTCTCCAGTACCTTTTAAGTGTGTGTATGTGTATATTGTGTGTCTGTATGTGCATACTGTATGTGTGGCCCCATAATCTCCTATTGCCTGGGGGCCCCATAATCTCCTATTGCCTGGGGGCCCCATAATCTCTTATTGCCCGGGGGCCCCATGAGTTGTCAGTCCGCCCCTGCAGGTACTGTATGTAGCGCACTACCCCCGAAGGAGCTGCAATTTGTGTGTTCTATCCGTAAATCACTTTTGGCATCTAGCCCATAGAAATAGAAAACAGTCCATATTATAATTTTCTCTTGCTTTATTGGTGTAACATAAACTAGGATAGGAGAAGGATTTTCTGAGATGCTCTTTTGCTGCTTTATAATCGTTCCTTTGCCTGTTTCATGCAAAGACTTAGAACAATGCGGACTATGGGAAGTCACTCTGAATGACTTCTTTAGTGGGAAGACAGGAGTAGATTGACTAGAGAATATATGGTAAAGAGTCACTCTGAATAACTTCTTCACCTGCAGAACTTTTTAGAACAATCTGTATCTCTATTTGTGCTTGGAGCTTTACCGCCACCTTTTGACAACTACTTCCCGTCTGTATAGTACTTCCAAGTTGAGCTAAGGAAGAGAGTACTCTGAATAATTCCTCCCGCCTGACTGGTTGCAATCCCGGGGCATTGTTGAACCCAAAGTCACAGGCCATCACCACCTGTCTCACTGACTTGCGTACCAACATCCCTCAGCATCTGGTAGTACCCTTCCCCTGGGCTTTCACTCAATTGATCGACAGTGCATGTTCCACTCACAAACAATCGATCGCCCAGTTGTCTTCTGCTTAGTTGCTACTTCTTCCGTAATGGTTTCTCCAACCCTTCTCTCCAGTCTGGCACGCTCCCTTCCCCACAGGGGCGTCCAGCGACACCATCGACTACATGCTGTGCGGTGTCACTAACTCCTCTCCTCCATGTGGCCTGGTCCCCCCCTCCTTTCCCGTAGGGGGGCTCTGATTGGCTCCCCGCAGGGGACCCTCTCTCTCTCCGGACTCTCCCTTTCTGGAACTTTCTCCGCACCATGTGACCCCAGCTTTTATGAGAGTCCCGCCTCCTGCCAAACAAATTAATGATTGGCCAGAACTCACACACAAGCTGCCTGTCACTCGGATCCCAAGTCCAACCTCCCTTCCAGAACCATTTCCACTGAAAGCAAGAGCAGGCATCTCTGGGTCCAAGCACAGGTGGCCACACCCTGCACTACACTGACACTTAGAGTTGCCACCTCATCCCTTTAAACCTGAACACCTTTGAATTACACAGGTTCTGAGGCTAATTAAATGCAGTGAGTTTAATTACCACCTTAATCAGCCACAGAACCTGTGTAATTAATATGTGTTCGGGTTTAAAGGGATGAGGTGGCAACCATACTGACACTCCCAGTTCCCAAAATAAACAAACAGGCCTGGAATCACAATACAAGCCTGCCTAAATTTACCTGAAACCGTACTCTGTAATTTAAACTCAGGGAGTTCACCTACATGAAAGTAGGTGACCGCTACATGTATATACACAGAACAAGACTGTGTTCACACGATGAGATGTTTCTCAGGGCTGCAGTTCCTCTGAGCTCCATAAGATGGTGATCTCACTTCTACCCAGACAGGAAGTTTCTATGGAAGACAGACAGGAAGTGATGTCAGGTACAGACAGGAAGTGATGTCAGGTATAAATTAGAAGTTCCGGGTCAGAGGTGAGGCGGGAGGAAGTAGAGAGGAGACATTGCTGGAAGTGGCAGCAGTGGAGGTAATAAGATCTTATTTTCTATTTACACCCAGTAACCCCCCCGTCATGTCCGTCCTCTTCCTCCATAGTCACTGTGATGTCTTTTATCTCCAGCAGATGATGATACACACATATATAGTGTGGAAACCTAGATTAACCCCTTCAGGGTCAGATAGAGTCGCCACCTCATCCCTTTAAAACCGAACACATATGAATTACACAGGTTCTGAGGCTAATTAAATGCAGATAAGGCACCAAGTGAGTTTAATTACCATCTTAATCAGCCATAGAACCTGTGTAATCAATATGTGTTCAGGTTTAAAGGGATGAGGTGGCAA
Source organism: Lithobates clamitans (assembly GCA_037952925.1). Classification (NCBI taxonomy): domain Eukaryota; kingdom Metazoa; phylum Chordata; class Amphibia; order Anura; family Ranidae; genus Lithobates; species Lithobates clamitans. Next base: position 1,563,188 of record JBBGZY010001743.1, on the reverse strand, counting down.
CCATAGGGGTAGAACATTTCCCCACGTACAGGGCCGGTGTTCTGCCGAGAAAGTTCCCCTCGGCGGATAAGGACCCCCCTCTACTGCACAGGCGCAGCGCTTGCGCAGTAGGAGCCGGCGGAAATAGCCGAATAGAATAGAAATCAGCTGTACACGGCGCCTGTAAGAGGGCCCCTCGCGGGCTCGCTTCGCTTGGCACCACTTGGATGGTGGGGCTTGAACCTGGACCCTGGGCGCAGGCGCCGTGTACAGCTGATTGAAGTTTTCAGGTTTGGCTATTTTCGGCGGCTCCTAGTCGTTCGTACTGCACAAGCGCTGGGCCTGCGCAGTATAGGGGGGTCCTTTTCCGCCGGGGGAACTTCCTCTGCAAGACACCGGAACATCCTCTTCATTTTAGAGATGTGTCACCTCCTCACCTTACCCGTCTCTTGTAATGAGGGATGAGTTTCAGATTCGGGTTGTACTGAAATTTGACCCCAATTTCCCGGATTTGAATCTTGGGTGAATTTGTGGTCTCTTAAGGTGGACCTTCACTCAGTTTCCCCCCAGAACCCCTTTTACACAATCACAGATTTTATTATTTGTAATGTGATAATGATGTAGTGCCAGCCACCCGCGGCCTCTTGTGATATCACATCACGGCTTTCAGGAGGCTTTAGGGATATTTACACAAAACTGCACATGCGCAGTGTGTGGTATGGGGACAGACAAGCGGCCCCTGATGACGTCAGAAGAGAAGATAGTGGTGCAGGAAGCAGTGTGCTGTGGGGGATGGGCAGATCACTGCAGGGCAGCACTAGATGCACCAGGTGGATGAGTATGAACTAGGAGGTGGATAACTCTGAGAGGGGGTCTGAGATCAGCCAGTAATGGGAGGAGAGGACGGATAACCACACCCCACATTATAAGAGGGGGTCTGAGATCAGCCAGTAATGGGAGGAGAGGATGGATAACCCCACCCCACATTATAAGAGGGGGTCTGAGATCAGCTAGTAGTGGGAGGAGAGGATGGATAACCCCACCCCACATTATAAGAGGGGGGGCTGAGATCAGCCAGTAATGGGAGGAGAGGATGGATAACCCCACCCCACATTATAAGAGGGGGTCTGAGATCAGATAGTAATGGGAGGAGAGGATGGATAACCCCACCTCACATTATAAGAGGGGTCTGAGATCAGCCAATGATAAGGGGAGGAGAGGATGGATAACCCCACCCCACATTATAAGAGGGGTCTGAGATCAGCTAGTAATGGGAGGAGAGGACGGATAACCCCACCCCACATTATAAGAGGGGGGCTGAGATCAGCCAATGATAAGGGGAGGAGAGGATGGATAACCCCACCCCACATTATAAGAGAGGGTCTGAGATCAGCCAATGATAAGGGGAGGAGAGGATGGATAACCCCACCCCACATTATAAGAGGGGGTCTGAGATCAGCCAATGATAAGGGGAGGAGAGGATGGATAACCCCACCCCACATTATAAGAGAGGGTCTGAGATCAGCCAATGATAAAGGGAGGACAGGATGGATAACCCCACCCCACATTATAAGAGAGGGTCTGAGATCAGCCAATGATAAGGGGAGGAGAGGATGGATAACCCCACCCCACATTATAAGAGGGGGTCTGAGATCAGCCAATGATAAGGGGAGGAGAGGATGGATAACCCCACCCCACATTATAAGAGAGGGTCTGAGATCAGCCAATGATAAGGGGAGGAGAGGATGGATAACCCCACCCCACATTATAGGAGGGGGTCTGAGATCAGCTAGTAATGGGAGGAGAGGACGGATAACCCCACCCCACATTATAAGAGAGGGTCTGAGATCAGCCAGTAATGGGAGGAGAGGACAGATAACCCCACCTCACATTATAAGAGGGGGTCTGAGATCAGCTAGTAATGGGAGGAGAGGATGGATAACCCCACCCCACATTATAAGAGGGGGGCTGAGATCAGCCAATGATAAGGGGAGGAGAAGATGGATAACCCCACCCCACATTATAAGAGGGGTCTGAGATCAGCTAGTAATGGGAGGAGAGGATGGATAACCCCACCCCACATTATAAGAGGGGGTCTGAGATCAGCCAATGATAAGGGGAGGAGAGGATGGATAACCCCACCCCACATTATAAGAGGGGTCTGAGATCAGCTAGTAATGGGAGGAGAGGACGGATAACCCCACCCCACATTATAAGAGGGGGGCTGAGATCAGCCAATGATAAGGGGAGGAGAAGATGGATAACCCCACCCCACATTATAAGAGGGGGTCTGAGATCAGCCAATGATAAGGGGAGGAGAGGATGGATAACCCCACCCCACATTATAAGAGAGGGTCTGAGATCAGCTAGTATTGGGAGGAGAAGACTGATAACCCCGCCCCACATTATAAGAGGGGGTCTGAGATCAGCTAGTAAGTTATAGCGTCTACAAAATAGGGGATAGATTTAGGGACTTTTAATTTTTGGTAGTGTTTTTACTGTTAATTGCGGCGATCATCGATTTTTTTTTTTTTTTTTTTTTAAGCGGGACTTCGACATTGTGGCGGACAAATCTGACCCCAAGTGACACTTTTTGGGGACCAGTGACTCCAATACAGTGATCTGTGATAAAAAAAATGCACCGATGAATGTAAAAATGACACTGGCAGGGAAGGGGTTAACACTAGGGGGCGATCAAAGGGTTAACTGTGCTCCCTCAGTGTGTGTTCTAACTGTGTGGGGGATGGGCTCACTGGGACAACACAGAGATCGCTGTTCCCGATCACTGGGAACAGCCGATCTCAGTGCTGTCCCCTGTCAGAATGGGGATCCGCCTTGTTTACATAGGCCGATCCCCATTCTGCCTCCCTGTGGAGCGATCACGGGAGGCCGGCTGACATCGAGTCCGCCGGACTCGCGCGCTCCCTCTCCCAGCATGCAGTGCGCGCCCACAGTATCTCATGCACGAAACGACGTTCAGGTACGTCGTTACACGCAGCCGGGCCGCCCTGGCGCATTATATGTGCAGTGGGCGGTCCGGAAGTGGTTACATACAATCTGCTATACTCCAAGGTAGCCTTTCTCAACCTTTTCAACACAGGGGAACCCTAAAATAACGATCTGTTCTCAGGGAACCCCTGCTAAAAATGACCATATCTACAACTCATGATACATTAGTGTGATGGTAAGTGGGAAGAATGGTCCTTACACTTGTGGTCATTGGAAAGAATTGCCATTGAAAACGATCAATGGTGTCAATGGGAACTTATCTGAGAGGCAGAAACTGCTCATTGCTGAAGGAACCTCTGGAGGAACCCTGGTTGAGAAACCCTGCTCTAAGGGTTGAGGAGCAGCCTACCGAATCCCACACTCTTCTGGGATTACTTAAGCTATCTTTCAAGTGCACTACAAATCAATAAATCAATATACACATCAAACATAAAGTAAATTAATATTGCATAAATCTCAAGTGCACCAATATAGAAAAGTGCTGGTAGTGGCTAAGAAATAATGCCCCAGTGCAATGACATAAATATACAGTATTCATAGTTACATAGTAGGTGGGGTGAAAAAAAGACACAAGTCCATCAAGTCCAACCTATGTGTGTGATTATGTGTCAGTATTACATTGTATATCCCTGTATGTTGCGGTCGTTCAGGTGCTTATCTAATAGTTTCTTGAAAATATCGATGCTCCCCGCTGAGACCACCGCCTGTGGAAGGGAATTCCACATCCTTGCCGCTCTTACAGTAAAGAATCCTCTACGTAGTTTAAGGTTAAATCTCTTTTCTTCTAATTTTACATAATCAACTTGTGTGATCTGTTCTCCTTTGAATGTGGAGGGGTAGACGACGTGATTTTTTTTTTGTGACAGGTTCTCTTTAATGAGACACCAGGGGTATAAAAGACTTTGGATGTCTCACCTGTCCTCCAATGAACCTAATGCAGTGCAGATCTCACTGCATTAGATTCTTCCCCAGCAGTACAGGCCTGGAAACTGACATGGGGACCCGAAAGTGACGTTTTACATGTTAATTCCGGGTCAGGAATGAGAGCAGATGCATGCCCACTGAACTCCCTCCCCACTACCCTGCGGTACCCACCATGCTGGCATGTGGCCCTCGGGATGCATGCCGGGGGCATGCGCAGAGGGGCGGCATTACTGGGGGTGTTTTGGAAGCGATCAGGTGTCTTCCCAGCCGCTGGATTGCTTCCATCTGACAGACAGCCGGCAGTTGGCTTGTCATCAATACACACGCAGCCACCCGGAGTGTGTGTAACCCCCCACTGTCAGGTCTGTTCGATGTACAGACTGGTAGTAAAAGGATTAAATATTGGACTGATGTATGTAAGGGGCTATTTTACTGTGTAACATATTTCCCCTGCATGTGTGTCACTTCCTGTGGTTATGGGATATATACAAGAGAACCGACTTTGTGGTGCAGAGTCCGGTGTAAACAAAGGAATAGCCAGCAATTAAAAATTCAGAAAAAAAATGGTGTGGAGGCCCCCCCCCCCCCCCCCCCGCCCCAATCCATACAAAACCCTTATCCAAGCATGCAGCCCAGAAAGCCAAGAAATGGGGGAGGGAATGAGCACCCCCCCTCCTGAACCATACCAGGCCACTTGGTCTCAACATTGTCGGGGGCTTTAGGGCAGGAGGGCTCCCCCCCCCCCCCCCAAGTACCTTGTCCCCATGTTGATGGGGACAAGGGCCTTTTCCCCACAACCCTGGGCAGTGGTTGTTGGGGTCTGCAGGCGGGGGTTGTATCAGAATCTGGAAGCTCCCTTGAACAAGGTGGGGCCCCCAAATTCTGGCTTCCCCCTATGGGGATACGGCTGTTGTGCACATCGCTGGATCGCAATGGGGCTCAGGTAAGTATTGCGGGGCTGGAGGGACTGCTGCAAACAGAAGGTTTTTTTACCTTAATGCATGAAGGTAAAAAACCTTGAGCCTTTAGAACCACTTTTAAGCCACATGCAAGAGGAGTCTTGAAAAGCAGCAGGAAGGAAGCAGCAGGTGTCTGTGAGGGAATGTGAATGGGGTTCACAGCTGTGAGGGAGTTACCTTTCTGGAGACTGAGACCCTGGTTTTTCTGAAATCCTGCAGCTTGTCTTGTACCCCAAAACAAGTGGGAACCCTAAACCCCAGTGTGGGACCAACAGACTGGCGGTGAGCCACGCTGTATGGTTTTTGTTATATCGGGATTGTGAACTGTTTGCTTTATTTTTGCTGAAGGAAGCTTTTTGTTTCTGTTATGAAAGACCAATAATAACTATCTGCCTACAGAGAAAACTGCACAGATTACATGACCACATCAATGAGGATGGAGGAGGACCGAAGTCACATGACTGAGAGGATACTAAACCTCACCCTGGAGATCATCTACCTGCTGACTGGAGAGGTGAGGAGGATTCTGGGAGGTCACATGAACATCACTATTATCTCTATTAATAAAACACAGACCTGACCGGAGAGGTGAGGAGGATTCTGGGATACTAACATGATATTCCTATTGGTTTTCCAATACAGAGATTTCCTCTTCTGAAGTCAGGTGATCATATGACCATCACAGTGCCTCCATGTGACTCCCTAAAACCTGAGAGACACAACATGGAGAAGATTCTAGAAGTCACCAAGAAGATGATGGAGCTGCTGACAGGAGAGGTGAGCGGTGCTGGGAATTCTGGGACATTATCCAGTAACAGACAAGGGATGTGTCTGGATGGTGACTGTATCATTGTGTGTGTCAGGTTCCTATAAGGTGTCAGGATGTCACTGTCTATTTCTCCATGGAGGAGTGGGAGTATTTAGAAGGACACAAGGATCTCTACAAGGACGTCATGATGGACAATCAGCCGCCCCTCACATCACCGGGTAAGAGGAGACTTTATTGTAAAGGAGAGAGCAGTACGGAGGCTCCACCTAGATCCCCCATCATCTGATAAACACATAGAAACAATATATTCAGTCAGTGTGTGTGTTTCCTACAGATGAATACAGTAATGGGAACCCACCAAAGAGAGGCCCCCTTCCTCTGTATCCCCGGGATTCCACACAGGAAGATCACACCATCCCTCACCATCATCAGGTAGGTGGGATTGAGGGTCTGGAACATAAAGTGATTGAACACTCTGACATATGGAGATGATGTGTGGACTTTACAAGATGATATTTTCTATGTGATCTCACATCATAAATACTTCTATGTTACAGATGTTATTTTCTGCCATTCTGTTGGTTTAGGGTGAAGATCTGATGGACATCAAAGTTGAGGATGAAGTAGAAGAGACATATATGAGGGATAATCAGCAATATACGAGGGAGGATGGAATGACGTGGACATTCAAAGAGGAGGACACTCCTACAGAGATCAGCACAGGTGAGCCATCATATATTCTTGTCATGGTATTGCGACATAAAAAATGAAAAATACATGACCCACGGAACATTTTACAAAACTTCTCACGCTTTCAAGATACAGGAAGAGTCTTTGACACTAGCTACATCAACCCCTTCCCGCCCACCATATAGCAAAATGACGACCGGAAAGTGGTTCTGTTATCCTGACTGGGCGTCATATAACGTCCAGTAGGATAAGCCGCGATCGCGGGGGGTGCACAGCATGGTGATCGGTGGTGTATCAGTCTGACGAGATAAAGAGCCTATGACGTTGGCTCTTTACCATGTGATCAGCTGTGTCCAATCACAGCTGATCACGGTCTAAACGGCTTTTCCTCAACTGACAGGCGTGAATAGAGGAGAGCCGATCAGCTGCTCTCCTGACAGCGGGGTCTGCACTGATTGATCATAAGTGCAGCCCACCCAGGACCACCAGGGATGCCCACCCAGGACCACCAGGGATGCTCACCCATGACCACCAGGTAAGCACACTAGAGCCCACCAGGGATGCCAATCAATGCCCATTAGGGATGGCACTCTGTGCCCATCAGTGATGCCTGCCAGTGCCTCCTGATGAGTGCTGCCTATAAGTGCCCATTAGTGCTGCTTATCAGTGCCTCCTATCAGTTCTACATGTAAGTGCCACCTCACCAGTGCCTGTCAGTGCAGCCTCATCAGTGCCCATCAGTGAAGGAGAAAACTTTCTTATGTACAAAGTTTTGTAACAGAAACAAAGAAAAACTTTTTTAATATTTTTACATTTTCGGTCTTTTTCTATTTTTAGCGCAAAAGTTAAAAAACCCCAGAGGTGATCAAATACCACCAAAAAACAGCTCTATTTGTAGGAACAAAATGATAAAAATGTCATTTGGGTACAGCGTCGCATGACCGCGCAATTGTCATTCAAAATGTGACAGCGCTGAAAGCTGAAAATTGGTCTGGGCAGGAGGGTGTATAAGTGCCCGGTATTGAAGTGGTTAAAATACACAGGACAGGCTTTGAACACCGGCACCTGTGTTGACCAAACTTAAGTAGTGCTAATGTAGTCTCAGGCTCATTCAACCCCATTTGACAATGCTGAAAGGTCCTCACCTTCGAGGTCCATAAATAAAAGCATTTGATAGAAAAAGATTTCAGATTGAGGAAAAGATGATACTTCCAACGAAAAATAAAAAGACAACAGACCGCCCTCTAGGCATGTGGATGATGAAAAATTTAGCTTTGTTAATCTAGTTATTTAGTTTCATTAAATTTGGATGATTCCTTCAATTCGTATTCGAAATTTACAGATTTTTTTTCAATTCGAAGCATTCGAATTGATACACTTTGAAACGGTCGAATAAAAAACTTTTTTTTTTTTCCGATTCGAATGTGGCAAAGTAAACAAACAAAATTAAAAATCTTTATGAAATGATTACAATGACTCTTTAAATCACCTTTTGGCTTAACTAAACCAGCATTTTTTCGAATTGGTAATCTAATGACACACACAGTCTTTGATTTCCGCAATATGTGTACAGTTAGAATTCAACTAATTTAGTTTCGTTATTCGGAGGATTCGGTAAAATTTGTTTATATTGTGATTCGGCTATACGGATTTATCCGAATAATGAAAAATTTGTCTGATTTATTAATTTGGAGCGAAACGAACCGCACATGTCTACCACCCTCAAGGCTGAAGTTACCTGTCCCAAAGACCTCCATTATTTATTCAGCTGTGGCTCCAAACAATAGTGGAGCTACCATTTAATTATAAACCAAACAAAACCCAGTTTCAAGCTCAAAGCCGAAACTGCAGACTATATGTGAGCAATATATACAGTAAAGTGAGTACACCCCTCACATTTTTGGAAATATTTTATTCTATCTTTTCATGTAACAACACTGAAGAAATGACACTTGTCTACAATGTAAAGTAGTGAGTGTACAGCTTGTATAACAGTGTAAATTTGCTGTCCCCTCAAAATAACTCAACACACAGCCATTAATGTCTAAACCGCCGGCAACAAAAGTGAGTACACCCCTAAGTCAAAATGTCCAAATTGGGCCCAAAGTGTCAATATTTTGTGTGGCCACCATTATTTTCCAGCACTGCCTTAACCCTCCTGGGCATGGAGTTTAGGTGGAGTTCAGGTGGATGTTAGAGACCTTGCGGTCCTAAACCTTCTGTTTGAGGATGCCCCACAGATGCTCAATAGGGTTTAGGTCTGGAGACATGCTTGGCCAGTCCATCACCTTTACCCTCAGCTTCTTTAGCAAGGCAGTGGTCATCTTGATGGTGTGTTTGGGGTCGTTATGTTGGAATACTGCCCTGCAGCCCAGTCTCTGAAGGGAGGGGATCATGCTCATCTTCAGTATGTCACAGTACATGTTGGCATTCATGGTTCCCTCAATGATCTGTAGCTCCCCAGTGCCGGCAGCACTCATACAGCCCCAGACCATGACACTCCCACCACAATGCTTGACTGTAGGCAAGACACACTTGTCTTTGTACTCCTCACCTGGTTGCCGCCACACACTTGACACCATCTGAATCAAATACGTTTATCTTGGTCTCATCAGACCACAGGACATGGTTCCAGTAATCCATGTCCTTAGTCTGCTTGTCTTCAGCAAACTGTTTGCGGGCTTTCTTGTGCATCATCTTTAGAAGAGGCTTCCTTCTGGGATGACAGCCATGCAGACCAATTTGATGCAGTGTGCGGCGTATGGTCTGAGCACTGACAGGCTGACCCCCCCCCACCGCTTCAACCTCTGCAGCAATGCTGGCAGCACTCATACGATTATTTCCCAAAGACAACCTCTGGATGTGACGCTGAGCACGTGCACTCAACTTCTGTAATTGCAGTGAAAGGTGGTTCTACAAAGTATTGACTCGGGGTGCTGAATACAAATGCACGCCACACTTTTCACATATTTAGTTGTAAAAAAAATTTGAAAACTATTTATCATTTTGCTTCCGCTTCACAATTGTTGCGACTTTTGTGTTGGACTATCACAAAAAATCCCAATAAAATATATTTGTTTTTGGCTGTAACATGACAAAATGTGGAAAATTTCAAGGGGTATGAATACTTTGTCAGGGCACTGTAACACAGATTTTCTTCTTCTTCTTCTTCTTCTTCCCTTCTCCTTGTCCTTGTCCTTCTCCTTGTCCTTCTCCTTGTCCTTCTTCTTCTCCCTTTTCTTAGAGTATACTTTTAGCCAGGGCTTTTTAATATAAAACTCCATTTACAGTTTTCCTGGGATGAAATTTAAGGAGTAACATAAAGCAACCTCCAGTTCTGCCTATCACCAGCAGCCTATGCATATTGTTCATAAAAAGCAGAACTATCTGGTGCACTGCAAGTGGATGGTTTGTGATATAATGATAAAAATAACAGAAGTCCTTAGTATAAGCATACAGTCCCCATTAGTATAAGCACATGGTGTCCATTAGTCCAGCATAAGGGGAATAATAAAAGTTATCAGTAGGTGACAGCCGTCTCAAGAGCATGTCTGTAAGAAATGACGGAAAAAAGGGGGAGTGGGTGGTGCACCTAAGTGTAGTATTAAAACATGGTATTTAATTCATAAGATTAAGAACACTTACAGGATGTAAGGTAATTCACGCTTGTAAAAGAATGTCATCATACTTGGTGGCTGCTGCCATCCTGGAGGTCCATCAGAGCGTCTGGATGGTTGCTGGAGGAAGAGCTGGGACACCTAGAATGTCCAGGAAGTCTATGCAAACCGTCGTGGACTGCACAGGAGGAAATGGCGTCACAGGAAGAGGCGGGGACCCGGATCATGAGAAGGATGTGATGACTGTGCAGGCTATGCGCTCGGAGCACACAGCTCCTTCTACTGGCCTGCTGTACCGAGGAGATTACCAGCAGCTTAAATGCACATAAGAGAAGCAAAATGATACCCCAGCTCCACTGCCAATATGATGATCTATGAACTGTGATCCGGTGCTCTAGCCAGGACGTTCAGGCCCCAAAATACAATACTTGAATCAGAAAAGGGCTGGGGACTCGGATGCTCTTGAATAAAAGTCCTTTATTGGGTTACATGGGTACACGGTTACAGGCTACCCTGACGCGTTTCGGCTAAGCCTTCATCAAAGCATGCTTTGAAGGCTTCTTAGCCGAAACGCGCCAGAGTAGCCTGTACCCGTGTACCCATGTAACCCAATAAAGGACTTTTATTCAAGAGCATCCGAGTCGTCAGCCCTTTTCTGATTCAATTAGATGCACATAGGTGTGATTGCCCGCGGCCGTGGAACTACAATGGCTAGCGGACTCTGGACATCATTTAAAGGCATTAGAAACAATACATATCACAGTGAATGGTAAAATATACATCAGTAGATATCCAAATCATCATATTGAACAGCAATATAGAACCAGGATGAAGGAGAAAATGAGGTGGAGGGAGGGGAATGGGGGGAAAAACAGGGAGGGGGGGGGGGATAGTGCATAATTATCATAACCAGCCTAGAGGGCAATCCTGGAAGCGAAAACATGATTGAAATTAGTGAAAGTAACTTGTAAACAATTGAAAAATGAAGAATTGTGGAAATAAAGTAAATATATGACATTCGGTCTTAAGACTATAATTACTAACTATCCGTAATCCACCACCCCCAAGACAAGGATATAGGACATGCGACATCCAGAGTAACGCAAGATATTACGAATATGTGGTGTAAAACAACTGAATATACAACTGGATATTACAATAAGGTATGGCCTTCAATTTCCTCATTTAACCCCCCAGGAGCAAGAGTATTTAAGGGATATATGCAGAAAGTCTCCTGCTGGCATAAACGTTTTTGAAACGTTCTGCTGCGGGCAAGCTTGCCTTAATCACCCATACCTTGAGACCAACTGTAGATTGCTGATGCTTCTCTGGAAAATGTCTGGGAACGCTATCTTTACCACAACCTTCTTCGATGAAGCATCTGTGCTCGCTGAATCGTTTGTGAAGGGCACGGATGGTTCTGCCAACACAGAATTGGCCACATGGACAGGTCAGACAGTAAACAACATATTCACTGGAACAATTGTGGAATTCTTTAATCGCATAGGTTTTGCCTTTGTGCGTAAAGCTCTTTTGGCCATGCTGTACAAATTGACAAGTCAGACAAAGTTTTTTACGGCATTGAAACATACCCACCAGAGGAATTGAAGGGATGTAAATGCTGCCGGGTTGGTGACTCTTTTTTTATTTATCTTACTAGGTGCGATTTTCCTTTTGATGTTTTTGTCTCTACGGTACGACATTTTCTGTTTCTCTGTAAGGGATGTCTGCAGGAAGGGGTCCTTGAGTAATATGGACCAATGCTTAGACAGATTACTCTCCATTCTTTTGTATTGGTCATGAAATTGGGTAGTGAATCGCATGGGCTGGCTTTCATTAATCCCAGCTGATTTTAAGGTTTTTATTTTTTTGCATAGTGTTGGAATGCATTTGACACCAGAGAAGAGGGGTACCGTTTATCAAGAAATTTTTGACTCAGTAACTCATCCTGTATTTGGAAATCGACATCCCTTGTACAATTGTTACGGATTCTGTGGAATTGGCTTTTTGGAATATTATTAGTCCATTTTGAATGGGGGCAACTGCGGTAGTGGAGAAAGGAGTTGCCGGTAATTGGTTTTTTTTTTTTCCAAAACAAAGTGGTGTTTTATTAGAAGAGTAAGTTGCATACAGTGCATATTTAGACAGCGGTGATTAAACAGTTTGATCAATATACATTAGACATCAATATACAGGAAGAGATAGCAGGGGAGGTGTATAGACATAGTATGTGGTATTAAGTAAAACAATATGTTGTACAACAGGTCTATACTGCATATTCATTAACCATTATATCCATAATGTGCATCAATTTGTATATTTTGAGTATTCATTCAGCTATTGCATTACATGTTGAGGCGTTACCTATCCAGGTGTCCCAAATTTTGCCATATTTTGCAGGGCAACCTCTGTGAACGTATATTTCTTTCTTATACGGTAAGACATTATTTATGGCTGAAATCCATTCCTGAAGTGTCGGGGATATGGGTTGTAGCCATTTCCTGGCTATCAGTAGTCTGGCCGTGAAAAGTGTTTCTTGGAGAAAGATCTTATGAAATTTATCTGAATCAGGATCTGGGAATATTCCCAGCAGACATTGTTTGGGGCATAGTGTGAGGGGGGAACCCATTTCGTCGTGAATGAATTTCACAATTTGGGACCAATAATCCTGTATTGCTGGACACGACCAGAGAAGATGGAAGAAAGTGCTAGAGGGGCCGTCACACCTAGGACATCGCGGGTTCTGGTTGGGTTTAAATTTAGCCAGACGGAGGGGAGTCATGTATGTCCTGTGCATAATGTAAAGTTGTGTAAGGCGGTCCGATAACTTTGTGGAGACTTTTTTGCAAGTATCCAAGGCATCTTCCCATTCATCATCCTCCAACTCGCCTATATCTTCAGACCAGGGTATTTTTAGCCTATATGCAATGTGCACCGCTGTGGGTCTTAGTAAGGAATTATAAAATCCTGATATCAGTTTACGATGGTCTGAATCTAGCATAATATAGAGCACATCTAGCTGTTCCAATGTTGGGGGACTATCGCCAAATTGCGTTCTTAGAGCGTGTCGGAGTTGCAGGTAACGAAAATGCATATTGTTAGGGAGGTTGAATTCCTCCTTAAGTTGTTGGAATGATTTTAGTGTATTGTCAGCATAAACATCTGACAGAAACCCCACTCCATGGTCCAACCATAATTCGTGACCTGGCACCTCCAGCAGTTCCCCCAAGCTCGGGTTATTCCATAGAGGGGTATGAGAGTGTACAGCTGGTATTTTGAGTTTTCGTTGTATCACTTCCCATACTCTGCAGTGGTGATATAGCAACCCTTTCTTATTATCTATTTTACTAGTGCCTCGAAATAGAATCTGGAAGGGGTGTGTGAATCTATGTCCTAGGGGGGAGTTCATAAGGGATAGGTATCGTTCCTTATCATGCTTATCCAAGTGGAAGAAGTGGGATAGCTGTGCTGCTAAATAGTATAAATTGAAGTCAGGTAATGCCAGTCCCCCCAACTCCGAGGGGTTTTTCAGAGCTTGCCAGGACAATTTGTGGCGACTCGATCCCCAAACAAAGGAGTTAAGGATAGTCTCGATGGATTTAAATATCCTTAGTGGGATATACTGTGGGGTGTGCCAGAGGACGTATAGGAACTTGGGGAGAAGCACCATCTTAATTAGATTCACCCGACCCATCACCCCAAGTGGTAGTTTAGCCCAATTTTGTGTTTTGGATTTCAAGGTAGTTATTAAGGGTTCTATGTTAAGGCGAATAAAGTCTTCCGGGGAACGGGTCACCACGATTCCCAGGTATGTCATGACACTGACTCTGACGAGTGGGGAGTTGGCCTGCAGTTCAGTGGGGGCACTTATGTCTAGTGGGAGGATTTGGGATTTATCCCAGTTTATTTTTAAGCCCGAGTATTTACCAAATTTTTTGATCACCTCTAGAGCCACCTGTAAGGAGGGGCCGGCGTCCGACAGGTATAGTAACATGTCGTCCGCATAGAGACTGACTTTTTCCAGTATGTTTCCCTTGCTCAGTCCCCGAATACCTGGGTGGGTCCTAAGGGAGGAGGCAAGGGGTTCCACCGCAAGTGCATATAGCAGGGGGGAAAGTGGGCATCCCTGCCTCGTTCCCCTGGATAGGGGGAAAAAATTGGAGGTTTTGCCATTAACCAAGACCCTGGCGCGTGGGTTCTGATACAACAACCTGATCCATTTAATGAACCTAGGCCCAAAACCAAATTTGGCAAGGCATTCCCAAAGATATAGCCACTCAACAGAGTCGAACGCCTTTGCGGCGTCAAGAGACACCACGACTCTGGAGCCTAGAGAATCATGGTTGGCCTGGATATTCATGTGAAGTCTGCGTAAGTTGTATGCTGTGTTCTTAGCTGGCATGAACCCAGTTTGATCTGGATGGATCAATGTATGGATCACGTTATTCAGACGGAGCGCCAGGGCCTTGGCCAAAATTTTGATGTCCAATTGAAGAAGAGAAATCGGGCGATAGGATTCTGGGTATTCTAGGTTCTTGCCCGGTTTGGGGATTAGTACAATATTTGCTTCCGACATGGAAGGTGGTAGACTCTCGGAATCAAATATGTGTTGGAACAGTTCATGAAGTTTGGGAATTAAACATTCACTATAGGCCGTATAAAATTCCAAGGGCAACCCATCTGCACCAGGAGCTTTGGATGGATTGAGCAAAGATATCGCCTTAGTTATTTCAATTTCAGTAAGGGGAGCCTCTAGTGTCTCCACCTGGGTTGGGGTTAGGGTAGGTAACTCTATATCTGACAGTAATGAGACAATTTCCTCTGTGGGGTTATTCACGGTAGATGAATATAAAGACTCAAAGAATAGCCGAAATTCTTCGGATACTTGCCCAGGGTCGGTCACCAGATTGTCATCAGTGGTCCGAAGTGAAACTACCGTAGGGGGTCTATGATCTAGATGTGCTAGATACGCCAACAGGCGGCCCGCCCTTTCCCCGCATTCATAGTGTCTTTGTTTGCTATAATAGATTTTCCTATCAGCCTTTTCAAAGTGCAGGTTGTTGACTACCCTAGCCTGCAGTTTCATTAGATCTGCCGTGAGCGGTGAGGGGTTATCTGTGAAGTTCTTTTCAGCTTCGATTAAAGATTGTTCTGCTTGTTGGAGGATTCGGGAAGACGCCTTGCGGTGGCGTGAGATGCGGTGGGAAAGGACCAGGCGGGCATGGGATTTAAAAGAATCCCATACTGTGCCAAAGGGTGCTGTACCCCTATTCGTCTGGAAATAAAACTCCCATTCGCCGGTAATTGGTTTTACAAAGTTTTTGGCATATATCATGGGACCCGCATGACATAACTCAATATCCAAGAAAGTTAGTTGATCCGGATGAGTAACATAGGTAAAAAATAGCCCTAAAGAGTTATTATTGCAGTGTTGTACCATCAGCTCAATACTTTCTGGGGTGCCGTTCCATATGACTGCTATATCATTAATATAGCAGCCATAATAAATATAATGGGATTGTTGCGGGTGATGTACTGCAATTCCCAAAAACCCTGGTTATATTGGCATAGCTGGGGGCAAAATTTGCCCCCATAGCTGTGCCGTTGGACTGTAAATAGTATTCACCGTCAATCTCAAAGTAGTTCTGCTTGAGGCAGAACTGTGTGGCTTCTAAAATGAAGTGGGCCTGTCTTGGGTTGACCAGTGGGTCCTCAGCTAAAAAGTGTTCTACGGCCCTGAGACCTACCTCATGGGGTATAGAGGTGTAGAGGGACGTGACCTGTATGTGGGCTTCCAATCATAAGTTTGGAGCATCTCTAGAAGATGTATACCATCTCTGATATATGATGATAGGTTCTGGACTAGAGGTTGGAGGAACTTGTCGACATACATGGAAAAACCCCTAGTGACGCTCTCCATTGAGGCCACTATAGGTCATCCTGGTAGAGTTGTGATGGTCCTTGTGGACTTTGGGCAGATGGTAGAAATATGGCCTCTCTTGAAGAAGGATAGTTCAGCTTTGGAAATAACGCCCTCTGAAAAAGCCGCACTAACTAAAGAGGCCAGAGAATGTGGGTAATAGGTCGTGTGCAAGTCTCCGTATAGGTTTTATGGTCAGATAATAGTCTGTTAGCTTCTTGATGTAAACTTGTCCTATATAACTATACCCCCCCCCTGAAGATTTGATGAAAATATTTTGGTTGTTGGCTAACTCATCTAGTGCTTTCTGCTCTAATGGGGTAAGATTAGTTGTTCTTTTGGGATTAGATTTACACATTTTGATGAGGTCAGAATACACAACCTGGTAAAATGTTTGTATATAGGGCCTGCAGGAGACCATTTCAAACATTTATGCCAGCAGGATACTTTCTTGATATATTTCTTAACCACTTAAGCCCCGGAAGGATTTGCCCCCTTAATGACCAGGCCATTTTTTGCCATACGGTACTGCGTCGCTTTAAATGACAATTGCGCAGTCATGCGACGTTGTACCCAAACAAAATTGATGTCCTTTTTTTCCCCAAAAATAGAGCCTTCTTTTGGTGGTATTTGATCACCTCTGCGGCTTTTATTTTTTGCGCTATAAACAAAAAAATACCGACAATTTTGAAAAAAAAAACAATATTTTTTGCTTTCTGCTATAATACATATCCAAAAAAAAACAAATAAAAAAAAACAAATTTATTCATCAGTTTAGGCCGATGTATATTGTCGCAATAGCGATATATTGATTGGTTTGAGCAAAAGTTATCGCTTCTACAAACTGCGGGATAGATTTATGGACTTTCTTTGTTTTTACTGGTAATGGCGGCGATCTGCGATTTTTAGCAGGACTGTGACATTGCGGCGGACAAATCTGACCCCAAATGACACTTTTTGGGGACCAGTGACGCTATTACATTTATCAGTGCATTTTTATAGCACTGATCAATGTAAAAATGACACTTACAGGAAAGGGGTTAACACTAGGCGGCGATCAAGAGGTTAAGTGTGTTCCCTCAGCGTGTTCTAACTGTAGGGGGGGATGGGCTGCCTGGGACATGACATAGATTACTGGGAACAGTAGATCTCTGTCATGTCACTAGGCAGAACAGGGAAATGCCTTGTTTACAGTTTTCCATTCTAAATATAAATATAGCGCTCGCAAACACAATAAGTGAAAATATGTTGACCAAAAAGGAAACAAAGTCCAAATACAATAAGTGAAAATAAAGTCCAAAAGAAGTGACTAAAGGTGCTGCAATCCAAAGTGAAGGAAATGTAATGCCGCGTACACACGAGCGGACTTTTCGACAGGACTGGTCCGACGGACCGAGTCCGGCGGACAATTCGACCGTGTGAGGGCTTCATCTGACCTGCAGCGGACTTTTTCGGTCGAAAATGTAAAGGATTTTAGATTTGGAACATGTTTCAAATATTTACGTCAGACCTCCGCCGGACCCAGTTCCTATCGAAAAGTCCGCTCGTCTGTATGCTAGTCCGATGGACGAAAACCGACGCTAGGGCAGCTATTGGCTACTGGCTATCAACTTCCTTATTTTAGCCTGGTCGTACATCATCACGTACGAATCCGTCAGACTTTGGTGTGGTCGTGTGTAGGCAAGTCCGTTCGTTGGGAAAGTCCGCTGGATGTCCGTCGGATAGTCCGTCGGACCTGTCCGGTCGAAAAGTCCGCTCGTGTGTACGCGGAATTAGGTGCTTCAGAAAAATTCAGGTGAGCAACACCCCCTCATGTATCCCCACTCACCCGATCAGAACGACCCCCAGCTTTTCAGTGTGGTGGGTCATTTAAACTTGGTAAAGAAATCCTGGGATGGTGGATACGGTGATAAGTCTTCAGGTCCAGAATTCCTTTATAGAGTTTCTCAGCCAGAAACAACAGGTACCCAGAAGTAAAAACAGAAGGGAACTGATAGTGAAGTACCATTAAAAAAGGTTTTATCGTAAAAGGGAGTGGGTACTTACAACAAGTAAGATAAAACAAGCCTCAAAATAGAGCTGTGGGTGTAAAAACGCCGTTCCTGGTGTGCGTTCCACGGGACCAGAAGTGACGTCAGTGATACCAGAAAAAGCGTCTATTTCTGGTTTTACTTCTGGGTACCTATTGTTTCTGGCTGAGAAACTCTATAAAGGAATTCTGGACCTGAAGACTTATCACCATATCCGCCATCTCAGGATTTCTTTACCAAGCTTTAAATGACCCACCAGACTGAAAAGCTGGGGGTCGTTCTGATCTGGTGAGTGGAGATACATGAGGGGGTGTTGCACACCTGAATTTTTCTGAAGCACCTTACATTTCCTTCACTTTGGGTTGGAGCATCTTTAGTCACTTTTATTTGCACTTTATTTTCACTTATTGTATTTGGACTTTGTTTCCTTTTTGATCAACAGATTTTCACTTATTGTGTTTGCAAGCGCTATATTTTATATTTATATGTTTTTCAAGTGATTAGCACTTTGTGTATAGCAGCTGCATTTTGAATTATATTTCTTTGTTGTTTGATACACCATTAGCACGGGCTTATATATTTAGTATATATTTTTACAGTTTCCCGTTCTGCCCCTCCTCACCGCAATCACGGGCTGCCGGCGGACATTGCTCACGTGCCGCTATCCTCCTTGTACGGACTGACATTCAGGTACGTCAGTTCGCGCAGGAGAGCTGACCTGCCACAGTATATCTGCATGAGCAGGTTGGCAAGTGGTTAAATACTCTTGCTTCTGGGGGGGATAAATGAGGAAATTGAGGTCCATACCTTATTGCAATACTCAGTTTTATATTTAGTTGTTTTACCCCTCATTTTTTACAGTGGACCCTTATGGTCTTACAGATGTCGCATGTCCTATATCCTTGTCTTGGGGGTGGTGGTTTACGGATAGTTAGTAATTATAGTCTTAGGACCGAACATTATGTATTTAATTTATTTCCACAATTCTTCATTTTTCAATATTTGTTTACAAATTACTTTCACTAATTTCAATCATGTTTTTGCTCCCAGCCGGATTGCACGCTAGGCTGGTTATTATAATTATGCACTATTTCCCCCATTCCCCTCCACCTCTTCTCCTCCCCCCTTTTCATCCTGGTTCAATATTGCTGTTCAATATGAAAATTTGGCTGTCTACTGATGTATATTTTATCATTCCATGTGATATGTATTGTTTTTAATATGTTTAAATGATGTCCATTGTAGTTCCACAGCCGTGGACAATCACGCATACAGTATGTGCATTTGAGCTGGTAACCTCCTTGGTACAGCAGGCCAGTAGAAGGAGCTGTGTGCTCTGAGTGCGTAGCCTGCACAGTCATCACATCCTTCACATGATCGGGTCCCCGCCTCTTCCTGTGATGTAATTTCTTTCCATGCAGTCTAGGATGGTTTGCATAGACTTCCTGGACGTTCTAGGTGTCTCAGCTCTTCCTCCAGCAGCCATCCAGACCTTCTAATGGACCTCCAGGACGGTGGCAGCCCCAAGGATGATGACATTCTTTTACAAGCCTGAATTATCTTGTATGAATTAAATGCCATGTTTTAATACTATACTTAGGTGCGCCACCCCTTCCCCTTTTTTCTGTCATATTGTCCCTTATTTTCTGCAAGTCTGAATTTTGAACCTCTTGTTTATCAGAGATCACATGACCCAGTGCCTAGGCTTGTGGTTGTGTGAAGAGCATGTACCTCCCAGTCCTCATTGGTTCCTGCTCTTCTAACAAGGCTTTCTCAATTTAGAAGTTATCTAGGAAGAGGACCAAAGGCTTGAAGAGGGGAAGTCGCAACTGATTAGGACAGCCACAGAGAAAATCTGCTCACTCAAACGTGCCCGATCCAGATGGAATTTTGTCCTAAAGAGCTAACCTTCTTGTACCTATTTATATTTTTCCAGGACATGCCATCAAGAAACCCTCAAAGGATCATCTCACTTTATCTCCAGTTTGTGAAATGGAAGATGAGGACATTACAAGAGATTGTGCAGGAGAAAAGACCATGAGCTCAGCTATGGATGGTGAACTTCACACTGTGGATAGACCATCAAATCCCTCTGACTCTGAGCAGCCTCGTACTGTGAGTGATGGTCCTGGAATTCAGGTGGGGGAGACCTTTTCCTGTCCTGAATGTGGGGAAAGTTTTAGCTCTGAATTAAATCTTTCAGTACATCAGAGATCTCACAAGGGTGAGATGCCACATTCCTGTTCTAACTGCGAGAAATGCTTTATTCATAAATCAGAACTTTTCATACCTTGCAGATCTCACACGGGCAAGAAACCAAATTCCTGCCCTGAATGTGGAAAATGTTTTACAACAAAATCAAAACTTGTTAGACATCAAAGATTTCACACGGGCGAGAAGCCGTATTCCTGCCCTGAATGTGGGAAATGTTTTACAACGAAATCAAAACTTGTTAGACATCAAAGATTTCACACGGGGGAGAAGCCTTATTCCTGCCCTGAATGTGGGAAATGTTTTACAACAAAATCAAAACTTGTTAGACATCAAAGATTTCACACTGGGGAGAAGCCTTATTCCTGCCCTGAATGTGGGAAATGTTTTACAACAAAATCAAAACTTGTTAAACATCAAAGATTTCACATGGGGGAGAAGCCGTATTCCTGCCCTGAATGTGGGAAATGTTTTGCAACAAAATCAAAACTTGTTAGACATCAAAGATTTCACATGGGTGAGAAGCCGTATTCCTGCTCTGAATGTGGGAAAAGTTTTACAACTAAATCAAAACTTGTTATACATCAGAGATCTCACACGGGGGAGAAGCCGTATTCCTGTCCTGAATGTGGGAAATGTTTTGTAACAAAATTAAAACTTGTTAGACATCAGAGATCTCACACACAGGAGAAGCCTTATTCCTGCCCTGAATGTGGGAAATGTTTTACAACGAATTCAAAACTTGTTATACATCAGAGATCTCACACGGGGGAGAAGCCATATTCCTGCCCTGAGTGCGGGAAATGTTTTTCACATAAATCAGCCCTTGTTTCACATCAGAGATTGCACACAGGGGAAAAGCCGTATTTTTGCTCTGAGTGTGGGAAATGTTTTTCAGATAATTCAACCTTAGTTCAACATCAGAGATCTCACACTGGAGTGAAGCCGTATTCCTGTCCTGAGTGCAGAAAATGTTCCTCACAGAAATCACACCTTTGTAGACATCAGCGATTGCATGCTAGGGAGAAGTCAAATTCCTGCCCTGAGTGCGGGAAATCTTTTCTTCATAAATCTGAACTTGTCATACATTGCTGGTCTCACACTGGCAAGGAGCCACATTCTTGCCCTGAATGTGGGAAATGTTTTACATCAAATTCACTACTTGTTATACATCAGAGATCTCACACAGGGGAGAAGCCATATTCATGTTCTGAATGTGGGAAATGTTTTACACAGAAAGCAAGTCTTCATAAACATCAGAGATCTCACACTGTGAAGAAGACATATTTTTGCTCTGTGTGTGGGAAATGTTTTTCGGACAAATCACTTCTGCGTAAACATCGGAGATCTCACCGGAAGGAGATGCGATATCTCTGTCCTGAATGTGGGAAATATTTTGAGCAGGAATCAAACCTTATTAAACATCTCATGGTTCATACTGGGGAAAAGCCGTTCTCCTGTCCTGAGTGTGGGAAATGTTTTTCACAGAAAACTAACCTTGTTTCACATCAGATATTGCACACAGGGGAGATGCCACATTCCTGCACTGCATGTGGAAAAGGTTTTAGACGGAAGAAAAGCCTTCTTAAGCATCAAAAATCTCACAGAGGAAAAAAGTAATTTTTCTGTCCTGAGCGTGGGAAATGTTTTTTTTTTTTTTTCTTTTTTACAGAAATCAGACTTTGTTAGACATCAGAGAGCTTTCATAGGGAAGAAGCAAGAGGGAAATATTTTACTATTCACGAGAGGTTCACTATACTTGCTCATAAGCTCTGAATGTTGATCTGAGCCCCGTTCTTGTAATAATACTTAAAGTGAAATATTAAAAATGCATAATTCCTTTAAATCATTAGATTGGGAGATGCCGTGAAGTGGCGTGTGTATGATGTAAACAAGAAAAGTGACATTTTCAAAGAAAATATTTAAATTGCTGGCTGAATTTTTTTTTTAACACATTTTATTTATTCTTATTGCATGTTAGTGTAAATATGAGACCTGAGGTCTTTTTTTTTTTTTAATTCTTTTTATTATTTTTATCGACATAATAAATCATACAACATTAAGGACGTGTCCGATAGACAACGTCCCCAAAAGGCCAAACGTGGCCTTGTGCTTATCTAACAAAGATCTACTAACTACATTCCCCGTACCTCCCTGGTTCCCCCCTCCCCCCACCCATGAACCACAGCTCGCCAAGAGTTATCGGATCACTGGTGTCATCTATAACAAAAGCTTGTGATATGTTACTTATTTGCAGTTATCATGACCCTCTACCTTCTGAATTTATTGTCGCTACTCATTGAGATGTCTATGAGAAGTGTCTTCCTCCAAATATGTTCACTTTTTATCAACTCATCACCTCCTCCCTTATCCCACCGTGGTGTTAGACTTATACCATGCTTGCCACACTCTATCGAATTTTTTTACACACCCCCTAGATTCATATGTAGCCTTGTAAAGGGGAAGCATGGAGTTCACCAGGCCCTTCCAGGCTGAAATAGTCGGTGCCTCTGGCTTTTTCCAGGCCAGCAAGATAGCTTTTCTTCCGTAAAACATGAGTATATTCAGTAGTGTTCGCATGGCACGTGTTGGTACTATGTCATCCACTAGTCCCAGCAAACATACCTTAATATTCATCGGTATTGGTACTGATATCAAATCCGTGATACAGGAAGTAACATCCGTCCAAAATTCCTGAATCTTTGGACAGCGCCAAAAAATGTGATCTGTATCTGCAGTTACATGAGAGCATCTCCAACATTCTGCCGAAACCGTGGGGAAGATCTTATGCAACCTAGCTGGAGTAAGATAGCTTCTGTGCAGGAATTTGAACTGGATCAGCCTATCTCTGGCAGACACCAGGTGCCTAAATGGTTGAATCTATAATTCATCCCAGTCTTCCCCTTGTATTTCTGGAACCTCCATATCCCATTTCTCTCTGCATTTGGTAATTGCTGATGGGGTTGACTTAAAGAATTCCTTATAGGCCACTGAAAGAGGTTTGACCAGGTCCCCATCCGCCAATAGCGATTCAAGGGACGAGGGCAAGGATTCTACCTTTAGATCTCTAAATTGCTCCTGGAATGCATGTCTAATTTGTAAAAATCTAAATAGGTATGTATTTGGAAGATCATGCCTCGACTGTAGTTGGGAAAAGGTCTGTAACTCTCCAAAATATGTTATGTCTCTCAAAGTCTTTATTCCTTTTACCGCCCAAATCATAGGATCTGGTAAGTTGTAAAATTGTGGTAGGGTTGGATTCATCCAAATCGGGGTTGAAGGCGAAAACCCCCCATAACTAGGGCATGCTAGTTTCACTGCGGTCATCCATGCTTTAATAGTGGCCTTCATTGTCAGCGTCAGGGGCAGTTCAGACCTGGAACCTCTAAACAGGGCAAATCTAAGACTTTCATACGAACCGAGTTGGGCCGCCTCCAACACTGTGGCAGCATCCCCATCCTCCGCTATCAACCATCTACGAGCGAACACCATTTGTCCTGCTAAGTAGTATTTTTGCCAATCAGGCAGTGCCAGACCCCCTTGATCCCCCGGTTCCTGCAGGACTCTAAGGCCTATTCTTGGAGGCTTCGGAGCCCATATAAAGGATGAGATGATGCTGTCCAGCTTCCGAAAATACGTCTTCGGAATCCAAATAGGTGCATGCCGCAGAAAATATAAAATGACAGGGAGGAATTTCATTTTGATTAAACTAATGCGACCTATAAGGGATAGTGGGAGTTTGGTCCATGCCCGAATCTTTTGCTGTAGGGATGTTAACAATGGCAGTAAGTTCAGGGATACATATTCTTGAACATTCGCTGTAATCTGTACCCCTAAATATTTGATAGTCGTTACCCACTGCAGCGGTAAACTAGGATCAACCCTTGCCTTGGCCCCGTCATCAATTGGTAAAATGGACGATTTACTCCAGTTTACTCTTAACCCGGAGAAAGTAGCAAAAAGATTTACGATTTCCAATGCTGCTCTTAGGGATTCTTCCGGGTCGTCCAGGAACAATAGCTTATCGTCAGCGTATAACGCCAAGGACTCATCTATCGTTCCCACCCTTATAGATTTGATAGGATTTGAGGATCTAAGCGCTACTGCCAGAGGCTCCAGGGCGAGAGCAAACAAAAAAGGTGAAAGCGGGCACCCTTGGCGGGTCCCCCTTCCCACCACAAAGAAATCCGAAATGGATGATCCCAGTCGAACAGCCGCTTTCGGATTTCTGTATAACATAGCAACCCATTTCCTAAAGTTTGGGCCAAACCCCATAACCTCCAAGACCTTAAACATAAACCTCCAATCTACAGAGTCAAAGGCCTTCTCGAAATCGATAGAGACCACAACCCTGGAGCTAGTGTTTCTCGATTGCAGTTGTAAATGGGTGAATAGTCTTCTTAGATTCGTGTCAGTTGATTTCCCCGGCATAAAACCTGTCTGGTCTATGTTTACAATAGATGGGAGTACAGTAGCAAGTCTAAGGGCCAAAATCTTAGTCAAGATTTTCAAGTCGGTATTTAGTAAAGCTATGGGACGGTATGATGCACAGTCCTTCGGGTCTTTCCCTGGTTTCAAAAGGAGAACCATATATGCCTCTAACATAGAATCAGGTAAAGTATCGTGTTCATGGCAATAATCCAGGAGTAGGTTAATTCTAGGGGCCAGGACTTCAACATTTGCCTTATAAAAATCGGCAGGGAAACCGTCAGGTCCAGGAGCTTTGTTGGGGGGGAACGAGTAAATCGCTTTCTCAATTTCTTTGGTTGTGATTTTCCCCTCAAGGTTATTTTTGTCATCGTCCGAGAGTCTAGGTATAGATAAATCCCCTAGAAGGGAATCTAAGTCTGCAGTTTCATAAGAAGGTATTGGGGAGTAAAGAGGTGCAAAAAAATTGACAAATTCCTGCATAATACACTTGGGTTTACTAATTAGGTCTCCTCTCTGGTTTCTAATAATCTGGATATTTGTAATTGGGTGGTAGTCAGCGACTAACATGGCCAGTAATTTGCCATTTTTGTCTCCCTCTGTAAAGACAGTTTGAGCCTTCTTTGTCATGTCTGCACGAGCCTGACCTGTGAAAAAGATAGATAAGGAGCGTCTCGCCTCCAACAAGGCTTCGTACGAAGCCCCAGTAGGGTTCTCTGCATGGGCTTTCGCACAGTCCCGTTCTCTAAGGTGTAGAAGCTCAATCTCTTCCCTGTCATGTTTCCGTGCCGCCTTTACTGCTGATATGCATTCCCCCCGGGTCACTGCCTTGAAGGCGTCCCATACCAGTGGAGGGTCTGCCGAGTCAACATTAAGTGACCAATATGACTGCATGGCTCCTGTCAGCTGAGCAGCCACTTGTTCATTTTGCAGCCAACCAGGTGACATGCGCCATATTCCCCCCCCTGTTTTCCCTGATACAAAGGTCAGAATTACCTCAAGAGGATTGTGGTCGGTCAGGCCTCCTGCTAAATATGATATGTCTTTCACAAATGGCAGCATTAGGTTATTTCCAAATGCCAGGTCGATCCTGGCCGAGGACTTGTGGGTTGTTGACACATGCGAAAAGCTAGTGACAGTTGGATGTTTCCAGCGCCACAGTTCTGTGAGGTCTGCTATCGACTTCCAGCCATTAAGATCAACAGAACTTCGCCTAGCTGGGTTGGAAGTATCCAACGCCGCATCAAGAACTGCGTTGAAGTCCCCCAACAATACCATAGGGAGATGAGCAAATGGTGCTATTTTATTTAAAATATCATATAACATTTTGGCCTGAAATGGAGGAGGTACATATATATTCACCAGTACTATGGTTTTTTGACACAGATCTAATACAACCGCCACATATCTTCCTCCTGTATCAGAGATCACCTGGTGGATCGTGCAAGGTATAGATTTACTGATTAGGATAGACACACCTCTTGCAAAGGTGGAATATGTCGAATGAAAGGCCCTTTGAATCCACGGTTTTCGCAGTGAAAGTATTCTACTGCCATCCAGGTGTGTCTCCTGTAGGAGTATCACATGCGGTCGGGTGTGCTTAAGATATTGGAATACTGAGGCCCTTTTTAATTTGTGATTAAGGCCTCGAACATTCCAAGACACAATCCTTATATCATTAGCCATCATTCACCATATATTTGAATTTAAACCATCTGCTTTTCCGTATTGAGTAGTCAACCCTATAGACTATGCAAATCTTAGCTACTGCAATAACAATTACTATAGGCCGAGCTGTGGTTCCAGAATTCCCCACCCTTGCCTTCATAACAAAAACAAACAAAAAACGATTGGTATGTAGCTTCATCCCTAAACAGAACAACAAAAAAATTGTGGCGAATTCCCGCCGCTGTAATCTAAAGTTCGGCAGTTCCTTGTATCTTCTTTGCACCTCCTTTAGCTCCAATTGTAAAAATAAAAAACCGTGGAGCATCACATGACATGTGAAAGAGAGCTGCACCCTTAGTTAACTCTGAAAGGCAGGGTTCAAGTATCAGGGGTTTGTAGCCATTAATTGAGTATAAGGAAATTCTGCTTTTGCTCCGCAGGGAGCCTTGTAGCGTGTCGGTAAGTAATGAACAATAAAAAAAGAAAAGAAAAGAAAAGAAAAAACTCCCCCTTCATCCAAGGAAGAAAAACATTTAGAACCCATAACGGAAAAAAATTCAGGGTGAAATTCCCGACACACTGCAGCACATGCTCATATTCCTAGAGCAGCTCATCAGGGTTAGTCATGAAGAAAGAATAGTAAAAACAGGGAAAGAAAAACAAAAATAAGAGGAAAAATAAAGTTTACCAGCCTCTAGTACTGATCTGCGGACATGCTGTAGAAATTCAAAGTTCCTTGTCCATCCAGTCACACGCTTCATCCGGGTGCTCAAAAAACTTTACCATCCCCTTGTGTTGAACTCGAAGCTTGCTGGGGTAGAGCATGCTGTACTTGACTTCTTTTTCTCTGAGTCGCCTTCGGACTTCATTGAAGGATCTCCTTTTCTGTTGCGTAGCTGCTGAAAAATCAGGAAATAACATCACCCTGGTGTTTTCATGTCGCAGATCCTGTAGTTTTCTGGCCTGTGTCAGGAGCATGTCTCGGTCACGGAAGTTCAGGAATCTGACCAGGAAAGGCACCAGGGGGTCTGTTACCAGTAGGGACCCTGTGGGCTCGTTCCACAACATATGTGGGGGGCATTTCTTGTATGGACAGCAGCTGTTTAAAGAAAAGTTCAGCAAATTGCGCCGGCTTGTCTCCCTCAGATCCTTCCGGAAGGCCCACCACCCTGATGTTGTTCCGTCTCTGACGGTCTTCAGCATCTGTGGCCTTGTGTTGCAGTGCCCTGACCTGATCTCTCAATTCAGCCAGCTGAGCACCATGATCCTGGGACGTGTCTTCTACTTCTGAGACGCGCGTCTCCACTGTTGTCAGGCGGCCCCGAATCTTATCCAAGTCATGCCTTATTAAATTACACTCAGAGGAGAGATGGTCTATTCTCCCCATGAGTTCTGCCTTTCTCGTGCTGATCGCCTCCAGAATCGGCCGTGTGATCGCTTCTGCGTCTACTGCAGGGTTCAGATCGGGCGCCGGGACTGTCTCCTCTGCATTTTTGGCCTGTGCCATCTTATCTGCTGCAGCTTTAGCACGTTGCTTCTGTGGAGAAGAAGCCAAGATGGCGGGGGCGGGGCCAGGAGATGTGTCCTTTACGGAGCGGGTCTGTCTATGATCCGTGGGAGGCTTAGCCGACTTCTTTTGAGCGGATGATGGCATCCCTGTATTCAGCGCACCTTCCCCTGTGTACCTGTGGTGGTTTTGTGCAGCTCAGGCCGGTGAAAAGAGCTCCAAAGTCCCGGAGATTTGTCAGGAGTAACGGAGCTGTGGAGGGAGGTGTGCTGCCCTGATCACATCCGGCCGGAAGTCGACCTGAGGTCTTTTTGACCCCAGATCTCACAATAAAGAGGTCCTGTCATGCTTTTTTTTTCTATTACAAGGGATGTAATAGGAATAAAAGTGACCCAATTTTTTTTTTCTAAAGGACAGTGTAAAAAAAAAAAAAAAAAAAAAAAAGTAAAAATAAATAAGAAAATAAATCATTTTTTAAAGCACCCGTCCCGCCGAGGTCGCACGTAGAAGCAAACACTTACGTAAGTCGCGCCCGCATATGAAAACGGTGTTCAAACCACACATGTGAGGTATCGCCACGATCGTTACAGCAAGAGCAATAATTCTAGCAAAAGACCTCCTCTGTAACTCAGAAACGATAACCTGTAGAGATTTTTAAAAGTCGCCTATGGTGATTTTTAAGGGTCATTGTCGCCATTTCACGAGCGGGCGCAATTTTGAAGCGTGACATGTTGGGTATCAATTCACTCGATGTAAGATTATCTTTCACAAAATTAGGCTAACTTTACTGTTGTTTTGATTCAAAAAAGTGTATTTTTTCCCAAAATAATGTGCTTGTAAGACCGCTGCGCAAATACGGTGTGGCATAAAGTATTGCAACGACCACCATTTTATTCTCTAGGGTGTCTGAAAAAAACATATATATAATGTTTGGGGGTCCTAAGTAATTGTCTTTAAAAAAACTGATTTTTAACTTGTAAACAACAGATCTCAAAGATGACTTGGTCCTTAAGTGGTTAAAAAAGAAAAAGTAACCTGTACCCTAACAACCAAGGGTGCTGTGCAGAATGGTCATCCATATCCCAACAACGGAGGACCACATGGTCATTGGCCGTGTTGATGTACAGTACCACCCAATTACTTTTTTAAAGAAATAAAAACCCAAAACAAACCTCATGCCCCACTCCCAAAATAAGTCAATAGGTGACCCTTATCCTTGATAAGGGTCTTGTGTAGATTTTAAGATAAACCCCATAAAAAAAAAAACTAAATAAGGGTCTTGTGTAGATTTTAAGATAAACCCCATAAAAAAAAACTCTCTAAATTTCCCTACCAGACCTCTTGGCCATGGAATGGATTTTAAGGGTAAACCCCATTCAAAAATAAGTGTAAAGTCCAATCCAAAATCCACACCTGACCCATACCTAAGCATGTAGCCTGGCTGGCCGAGAAAAGTGGGCAGTGAGTATGGCAAGGCATATTCCTTCTATGTTGAGGAGAACAAGGGGCCTTTTCCTGAAAACCCTGACCTTCTGTGGGGGAGACAAAATCTGAATGTCCATTTAATTATAAGGGGGCCCCCACATATACGGTCCTCCCTATGTGAATAAATCAGTAGTTACATAGTAGAAAAAAAAAAAAAGTAATAAAACACATTGATGCTGTGAGAAATATCTATATTGGAAAAAAAACACACATGGGGAAAAAAAGTCCTATTAAAAACCACTTTAGCCCCGGAAGATTTGGCTGCTGAATGACCAGAGCATTTTTTGCGATTCGGCACTGCGTAGCTTTAACTGACAATTGCACAGTCGTGCAACGCTGTACCCAAACAAAATTGACGTCCTTTTTTCCCCACAGATAGAGCTTTCTTTTGGTGGTATTTGATCACCTTTGCGGTTTTTATTTTTTGCACTATAAACAAAAAAAGAGCGACAATTTTGAAAAAAACGCAATATTTTGTACTTTTTGCTATGATAAATATCCCCATTTTTTTTTTTTAAAAAAGCTAATTTTTTCCCAGTTTAGGCTGATATGTATTCTTCATATTTTTTGTAATAAAAACCGCAATAAGCGTATATTCATTGGTTTGTGCAAAAGTTGTAGCATCTACAAAATAGGGGATAGATTTATGGCATTTTTTTTTTACTAGTAATGGTGGCGATCTGCGATTTTTTTTTTTTATTTTATTTTTTTTATCATGACTGCGACATTATGGCAGACACATTTTTGGGACTATTGGTATTTATACAGCAATCAGTGCTATAAAAATGCACTGATTACTGTAAAAAATGTCACTGGCAGGGAAGGGGATAACACTAGGGGCGATCAAGGGGTTAACTGTGTTCCTTATTGTGTATTCTAATTGAAGGGGGATGGGACTAGCTAGGGGAAGAGATCGTTGTTCATACTTTGTATGAACACACGATCTGTTTCTTCTCCCCTCAGAGAACCGGGATCTCTGTGTTTACACACAGAGATCCCGGTTCTGGCCGTGTCACCAGCGTCCGCCGTGCACTCGCATCGGCTCTGGGGGCGGGCGGTGCGAGCGCGCCCCTAGTGGCCACAAATAGAAGCGACGTAACATGACGGCGATTCGCGCAGCTGAGCCATGTTGCCGCAGTACAACTGCGGCGGCTGGTCGGCACGTGGTTAAAGGAAAAACAAACAACCATGATGTATGGGGCCAACTAAAGCCAATGCTGACACGTTCACTCCAAATCACTGCTCACCATAAATGACAGTTCCCAGCCCCTTAGCTGAATGTAAACAATGGGCACCACCAAATATGGATATGACCATATTTGGTCAAAGACATCAACCCACCCTCGCCCTGTGATGTTACCCTGAATATCCTGACATATTCATTTTGCTACCGGCTAGGGAGCTGTCAGACAGCAAGACTCCAGACATATCAACGTGTTTTTTTGTTTTTTTTTTACGCTGGAAGGTCTCCATTGTAAATGTTATGGACCTGTTCCTTTTATTTATTTACATTGTTGGGGGGATTTTTTTCAATAAAGGACTTGTCAAAGATGTGTGTGTGTTTGTTTATGTGGCAGAGTGCCTGTTTTTTGTCTTCCCCATTTGGAGTAGCAGGGCCCTTTAACCCAAATACCCAAATTCCCTGGGCTCTTGGACCTGCTCATGGGATATACTTTGCAGCTCCTCTCACTTTCTGTGACCATACCTGGTGAAGCAGCTGTGTTATGTTAGCCAATATCCTGACAAGAAAGAGAGAGTGACTCTCTACGGGGCACTGCAGGTATTTTTACAGAATTACGTATTTATTTACTAGTAGACATGTGCAGAACAAAAAATTTTGTTCATTTAATTTACATCAATTTGTTTAGTTAAATTCCTTTGGTTCATTTTTGAAATCTTGTTTAGTTTATTCGAATCAATTAGAATTTTCAGAATTCATTTGAATTGAACTCGATTTGCCTATATTACGAACAAAAAACAACGTTTTGAATTTAAGTGTCACTCGAGTTGCATTCGAATTGAATTCCAGTCGAAATCAAATGTATTCTTTTCCAAATTAAAATTTTGGAAGATGGTTATATTCTTTCAATTCCATTCTATTATATTGCTTTTTCTATTCTATCCGATTATTTTATTTTCTGGTGTATTCTTTTCTATTATATTCTATTCGATTTCATATTTATTCAATTTCAAATTAGAATTTCAGAAAACGGTTATATTGAGTCTATTCTCTTCTATTAATTTCTATTGTTCTGTTCTATTCTATTCTAATTCAAATTTATTCTATTCGACATTTGAATTTCAGAAGATAGTTTGTCAGGAGACTAGTAGACCAGACTATGTGGACTGCACAGAGATAACCCAAAACGCATGTAAGTGAATAAATAATAATTTATTAAAATAGGTGATGATTCAGAGAATACAAACAGTGCAAAACCAACACAATAAGCCCACTACAAACAATATTTACAGAAAGGGGCAATACCGGAATCACAGATGTCAGCCAGGCCAGGGTCATACACAGCAGGTCAGCAGGAACAAGGGATATACCAGAAACAAACGTTTAGCCAAGGTCATACACAGGAGATAAGCAGCTGAACAAGGGCAGGTCAGGAGAGGGAGATAATGGATGGGATAGGATACAGGCTCCGGAGCAGGCTCAGGTTCAGATACAGGTTTACAGGATACAGGTCAGGGCACAAGGAAGAAAGATACCAAGGCAAGCCTATGAGGGCTTGCCGGGTATTTATAAGGCTGTAGTAATTGACCTTATGTTACAGCTGAGCGCAGAGGGTGCTGTTTGCTCCACACTGCTGGAGTGCACCCGCTGGTGGACACCGGTACTACGGCCCAAGGATGCAACAGTGCCACCAGCAGGAGAGACCTCTTACTGCAGGTCCCAGGTGTTGGAAGACACCCGCTGGTGGACACTGGTACTGCGATCCAAGAGACCGACAGCGCCACCAAACGGGTAAACCCTCTCATGACAGTGCCCCCCCAAAGGAGCGGCCTCCGGACGCTCCAACAAGGTGTAATTGTCCAAAGTTCATGGCCTCCAACCGAACAGATGAGGGCACATCAAGCTGGGCATCGGGTACATCAAACTGGACAGTGGGTACATCTGAGAAGTCAGCGGGCACATCCGAGCAGACAGCGGGCACATCCGAGCAGACAGCGGGCACATCCGAGCAGACAGCGGGCAGGAATACACCAAGCTGGGCAGCGGGCACTTCGAGCTGGGCAGCAGGCACGGGTACTTTGAGCTGGGCAGCAGGCACTTCGAGCTGGGTGGGCAGCAGGCACTTCGAGCTGGGTGGGCAGCAGGCACGGGCACTTCAAGCTGGGCAACAGGCACTTCAGGCTGGGCAGCAGGCATGGGCACTTTGAGCTGGGCAGCAGGCACATCAGGCTGGGCAGTAGGCATGGGCACTTCGAGCTGGGCAGTAGGCACGTCAGTCTGGGAAGCTGGCACATCAGTCTGGGAAGCTGGCACATCAGTCTGGGAAGCTGGCACTGAGATATCAGGCTGGAAGGCAGGCACATCAAACTGGAAGGCAGGCACATCACACTGGAAGGCAGGCACATCAGGCTGGTAAGCAGGCATCAAGGCATCAGGCTGGGAGGCAAGCTTCGAGACATCAGTCTGGGAAGCTGGCACTGAGACATCAGGCTGGAAGGCAGGCACATCAAATTGGGAAGCTGGCACATCAAACTGGAAGGCAGGCACATCACACTAGAAGGCAGGCACATCACACTGGAAGGCAGGCACATCAGGCTGGTAAGCAAGCATCGAGGCATCAGGCTGGGAGGCAAGCTTCGAGACATCAGGCTGAGAAGCTGGCACATCAAACTGGGAAGCTGGCACATCAAACTGGGAGGCTGGCACATCAAACTGGGAAGCTGGCAAATCAAACTGGGAGGCTAAAACATCAAACTGGGAGGCTAAAACATCAAACTGGGAGGCTAAAACATCAAACTGGGAAGCTGGCACTATGGCCCAAGGATGCAACAGTGCCACCAGCAGGAGAGACCTCTTACTGCAAGTCCCAGGTGTTGGAAGACACCCGCTGGTGGACACTGGTACTGGGATCCAAGAGACCGATAGCGCCACCAACGGGTAAACCCTCTCATGACAGTACCCCCCCAAAGGAGCGGCCTCCGGACGCTCCAACAAGGTGCAATTGTCCAAAGTTCATGGCCTCCAACCGAACAGATGAGGGCACATCAGGCTGGGCATCGGGTACATCAAACTGGACAGTGGGTACATCTGAGAAGACAGCGGGCACATCCGAGCAGACAGCGGGCACATCCGAGCAGACAGCGGGCACATCCGAGCAGACAGCGGGCACATCCGAGATGACAGCGGGCAGGAATACACCAAGCTAGGCAGCGGGCACTTCGAGCTGGGCAGCAGGCACGGGTACTTCGAGCTGGGCAGCAGGCACTTCGAGCTGGGTGGGCAGCAGGCACTTCGAGCTGGGTGGGCAGCAGGCACTTCGAGCTGGGCAGCAAGCACATCAGGCTGGGCAGCAGGCATGGGCACTTTGAGCTGGGCAGCAGGCACATCAGGCTGGGCAGCAGGCATGGGCACTTCGAGCTGGGCAGCAGGCACGTCAGTCTGGGAAGCTGGCACATCAGTCTGGGAAGCTGGCACATCAGTCTGGGAAGCTGGCACTGAGACATCAGGCTGGAAGGCAGGCACATCAAACTGGGAAGCTGGCACATCAAACTGGAAGGCAGGCACATCACACTGGTAAGCAGGCATCGAGGCATCAGGCTGGGAGGCAAGCTTCGAGATATCAGTCTGGGAAGCTGGCACTGAGACATCAGGCTGGAAGGCAGGCACATCAAACTGGGAAGCTGGCACATCAAACTGGAAGGCAGGCACATCACACTAGAAGGCAGGCACATCACACTGGAAGGCAGGCACATCACACTGGAAGGCAGGCACATCAGGCTGGTAAGCAGGCATCGAGGCATCAGGCTGGGAGGCAAGCTTCAGGCTGAGAAGCTGGCACATCAAACTGGGAAGCTGGCACATCAAACTGGGAAGCTGGCACATCAGGCTGGGAGGC
The DNA here is from genome assembly GCA_037952925.1 of Lithobates clamitans. Lineage (NCBI taxonomy): Eukaryota > Metazoa > Chordata > Amphibia > Anura > Ranidae > Lithobates > Lithobates clamitans. The sequence continues at coordinate 1,528,917 of JBBGZY010001743.1, read as the reverse complement.
AGGCATAGAGACATCAGATGGAAATGCAGACACCGAGACATCAGGCTGAAAGGCAAGCTTCGAGACATCCGGCTGGAAGGCAGGCATCGAGACATCCAGCTGGAAGGCAGGCATCAAGACATCCAGCTGGAAGGCAGGCACATCAGACTGGATAGCAGGCGCATCAGACTGGAAAGCGGGCACCGAGACTTCGGGCTGGAAGGCAGGCATCTGGACAGCGGGCACATCAGACTGTGAGGCAAAGACATCAAGCTGGGAGGCAGGCGTCGAGACATCAGGCTGGAAGGCAGGCATCGAGACATCCGGCTGGAAGGCAGGCATCGAGACATCCGGCTGGAAGACAGGCATTGAGACATCCGGCTGGAAGGCAGGCATCGAGACATCCGGCTGGAAGGCAGGCATCAAGACATCCGGCTGGAAGGCAGGCATCAAGACATCCGGCTGGAAGGCAGGCATCGAGACATCCGGCTGGAAGGCAGGCATCGAGACATCTGGCTGGAAGGCAGGCATCAAGACATCAGACGGGGAGGCAGGCACGTCAGACTGGATAGCAGGTGCATCAGACTGGAAAGCGGGCACCGAGACTTCGGGCTAGAAGGCAGGCATCAGGACAGACTGGACAGTGGGCACATCAGACTGTGAGGCAAAGACATCAAGCTAGGAAGCAGGTGCCGAGACATCCGGCTGGAAGGCAGGCACCGAGACATCCGGCTGGAAGGCAGGCACCGAGACATCCGGCTGGAAGGCAGGCATCAGGACATCAGACTGGGAGGCAGGCACATCAGACTGGAAAGTGGGAGCAGGTTGGGTTACTGGCAAGATGGTGTGGGTCGGGAAGAATTTTTGTTTCTTTTTTGGTTTAGCCCGTGCAGTTTTGTATGTAGGTGCAGGGCTGTAAGAAAAGAAAGTAGCTGGATCGAAGGAAGACCAAGGAACTGTAGCTAGAGGAGGGTTTTGTGGGACTGTTACAGGTGGAGGAGAAGAGACAGGTGCATTGAAGGCAGGAGAGGTGCGACACTTGGAGACTGGGTAGTAGTATTTGGTAGGGGGCTGATTAAACTGGGCTGTAGCTGAGGTTGCCATAGGCGACGGGGAGATAGATTTTTGGGAAGGCAGATGATTAATGGCAGGGCTGGAATATTGTGGCTTAGCTAAAGACAGGAGATCTGACCATGCCTGCAGCACAGGTTGAACAAACGCTGATTCACACACAGCCTGACTAATCAAGGATTGCACCGACTGGATGCAATTAGACAACACCTGCTGTGAGCAGGAGGAATAATGTTCCATGAAATAGGCTGGATCATCCTCTAACAACCAAACCAGGGATTCAACTTGGCCATAATTGAAGGGGGGGGAAAAATCATCACTTCCCTCGGGAATGCATGACAGGGCTGGTTTTACACATAACTGGATCAGGGGCTGAACATCTTCAAAAGACATATACCCTTGATCCACTAGGGCAGTGGTTCTCAACTCCAGTCCTCAGGACCCACCAACAGGCCAGGTTTGCAAGATAGCTGAAATACATCACAGGAGATATCACTTGCTGCTCAGTGATTGCAGTATTCTAGTCTGCAACTCCCCAAGGTAATACTTAAAATCTGGCCTGTTGGTGGGTCCCGAGGCCTGGAGTTGAGAACCACTGCACTAGGGAATGAGCTGATCGGATAGTTTCCATCAGCTGGTCATTAGTCCACCCTTTTAAAATCTGGCGACAATATTCACCATCCTCTTCTGCTAGCAGAGAATAATAAATTATTTCATTGAAATGCATCTTAGCAGACCCGACAAACCAGGATGGTTCCTCAATGCAGCCACGTCTGGTCAGGGATGGCCTTGGTATACTGTCACAAGACTAGTAGACCAGACTGTGTGGACTGCACAGAGATAACCCAAAACGCATGTAAGTAAAAAAATAATAATAATTTATTAAAATAGGTGATAATTCAGAGAATACAAACAGTGCAAAACCAACACAATAAACCCACTACAAACAATATATACAGAAAGGGGCAATACTGGAATCACAGATGTCAGCCAGGCCAGGATCATACACAGCGGGTCAGCAGGAACAAGGGATATACCAGAAACATAAACGTTTAGCCAAGCCAAGGTCATACACAGGAGCTAAGCAGCTGAACAAGGGCAGGTTAGGAGAGGGAGATAATGGATGGGATAGGATACAGGCTCAGGTTCAGATACAGGTTTACAGGATACAAGGAAGAAAGATACCAAGGCAAGCCTATGAGGGCTTGCCGGGTATTTATAAGGCTGTAGTAATTGACCTTATGTTACAGCTGAGCGCAGAGGGTGCTGTTTGCTCCACACTGCTGGAGTGCACCCGCTGGTGGACACCGGTACTACGGCCCAAGGATGCAACAGTGCCACCAGCAGGAGAGACCACTTACTGCAGGTCCCAGGTGTTGGAAGACACCCGCTGGTGGACACTGGTACTGCGATCCAAGAGACCGATAGCGCCACCAACGGGTAAACCCTCTCATGACATAGTTAAATACTTTCTATTCTATTGTTTTTTTTTCTCTTCTATTCTTGTCTACACTGTTCTTTTATTTTCTATTCTACTATATTCTATTCAAATTCAGATTTATTCTATTTGAATTTTGGGAAGTGGTTATATTTTTTCTATTCTATTATTTTTTTTTCTATTCTTTTCTTTTCAATGCGAATTTGAATTTATTCTATTCAAATTTCAGAAGAAGGTTATATTCTTTCTATTTTATTCTATTCTTTTATATTCTATTCTTCTCTATTGTATTCAAATTCATTCTATGTGAAATTCGAACATCAGACGATGGTTATATTCTTTTTTACTCTATTCTATTATTTTCTCTTTTATTTTGTTCTTTATTTATAAAACTAAAAATATCTTTATTTTAGTTTTCAGAAATAACGGTATAATAATGGTATACAGAAAAAAGAAGTGAAAAGCGCCCAAAAGGGCAGTGAAAAGGCACCACATCATAAATCACAATTTGTCAAGAATGTTATTAGTGGCCCAACGGTATATTCAGCTATGAACATCAAATAACATATCCAATTTCTTCCCCAAACAAGACTAGGGATTACGTTTGTGAGATGCCGTACCAATCATGAGCTAAACATCCACATATGGAAACAGGAAAAAGAGCAGTGAGAATGGGAGTGGATATAAAGGGTGGGTGGGGGAGAGGGGAAGCAAAGGAAAAGGTGAATAGGTTTGTACATTATAGAAAAGAAGAATAACCTGTAGATAAAACAATCAGCACCATAACTGGATTCAGATAAATTGATATCAAAGATGGTCTAAAGATTCACAGATCTGCAGCAAGCCTGTCCCACTCTATGACAGCACCATACAACATTGCTTTAGTTCCTCGGTAATAAAGATAGAAGCAAAGAGGACCCAGAAGCATAGCTCCCAACTGTCCCTGATTTCGAGGGACTGTCCCTGATTTGGAACAATGTCCCTCATTGCTCCTCATGTGTCCCTCATTTTGGTCTGATCTATATAGTTGTGTATAAAATGCACTTTTTATCTTTCAAAAAGTGTTTCCCAGTGCAATCTGATTTCTAAATTGATGCATTTGTACATTTTAAAAGCCAATATAAAGGAATTGTAGTGGTTAAAAAAAAGTCCTTGTGGTTTTAATTAACTTTTTTTTGTTTAATTCTCCTAGAGGGGGTGTGGCAGGGGGCGTGTCCTATGCCTACATACATTTGTTAGTAGGTGTCCCTCATTCCCATCTCAAAATTTCTGGAGGTATGCAGAAGCGCCAGGTTGGGGAGCCCGCAAAACATTAGAAGTATAGAGTATCCAGGTGGCCCAAATACCATAGAACTTCTCATCTCTGTCTTTACACGTCGCCACCCACTCCTCCACTGCAATAATGGTATTGACCAGGCGGATCCAATCAGCTCTACTAGGAACATGAGCCATCTTCCAATGGATGGCGATCAAACGTCAGGCAGCATTCAAAAGGTGAGACAGAACCAACTTACGGTAGTGACTGAGAGTGATGGATGGCACGTGAAGCAAGAATTCCAAGGGAGAATCACTTAGTTCAACATATAGTACCACCTTAAGCTGGGCTCGAATATCTAGCCAGAATGGCCGAAGCTTTGGGCATTCCTACCAAATATGCAGATAAGTGCCCCGAAGCCCACAGCCCCTCTAGCAGGCATCTGAAGTTGCCTGAAAAATCCTGGCCAAAGTGGTAGGGACCCTGTACCACCGGGTCAATATATTAAAGCCGTTCTCCTGCATCTTGGTGTCCACAGAACTCTTGTGAGTAAGGCTATACAGGTGGTCTAGTTGGTTCTCTGTGTACGTCTCTCTCCTATTCCCTTAAATACGTAGACTGGCCTGCTCCTAAATTCAGCTTTCACCAACATCTCATAGAGGACCGAGATAGAGTGAGGCACAGGAGCAGCCAACATGCACAGTTTCTCAAATTGAGTCAAGGAGGACGGGGCTCTGATGGGGTGAGGTAAACTACGAACAAAATGATGTAACGATCTGTAACACCAATCATCCATTGAGAAACGGCCAAATTGATCACGGAGCCAATCCAGAGAGACTAGGCCCTGATCATGTATAAACCTTCCACACTGTATCTCCCCATCCCTCGCCCACAAGTGAAAGTAAGAGAGGTGTTTCCCAGGAATGAACCAGGGGAAGCCTCCCAAGGGTGCCAGTGGAGACACATGAGACAGCAACCCCTGTGCATTCAAAGCAATTCCAAAATTTCAATGTATGGACAGTGACCGGGGAAACCAGATCCGAAAGAACCCGATATTCCTGGGAGAGCCAAGGGGTACAAGACAAGTTACAGCCGGTCAAAAATTTCTCAAGGGAAACCCAAGCTTTAGTATGAACGTGATGATGCCAATCCAATTTCCACTGTAGAGCCAACGCCCCCAACTGCTTAGGACATTGCAGGGTGCAGAGGGCCAGGTGGGGGTTCCGCCCATGCCAAATACATTTCAAACACAGACTGTTGAGGGCCGAGAAAAATGATCTGGGTAACGATATAGGCATCATCTGGAGGAAGAAAAAAACTCTTGGCAACACATTAATTTTCAATATACTGACTCCGCCCATCCAGGAGATAGTGGTACTGTCCCATCTCAGCAAATCAGCTTTTATCGTGGAGAGAAAAGGGGCATAATTGCTCGTGTATAATTGTGAAAATTGGGCTGGGAGATGAATGCCTAGATATTTTAAAGAGGAGAGACACCAGGTAAAAGAAAAAGAGCATTGCAGCTGGGCACGCAGACCAGAGGGAATAGCAAGGCAGAGTCTCCGACTTAATATAATCGATTTTAAAATTTGATAGTGAATGGAATCTCTGTTTGCTCAGCCATGATATTGGGGAGGGAGATTAGCGGATCAGCTACATAAAATAAGACATTGTCCACGTATGCCGACCGATTATGTTCTGTCATTCCCACACAAAGTCCCCTAATGCTAAGGTTCAAGCAAATCATATATAACAAAGGTTCAAGTGTTAGGGCAAAAAAGGGTGGAGACATGGGACATCCCTGTCTCATCCCATTTCGTATAGGGAAGGCGTCTAATTGAGTCCCATTCACCTTGACCCAAGCCTCAGGGGCACTATACAAGGACCCTATCCAGCTAAGCATTGTATGGCCGAGACCCAACCTGGTCTGCATGGCTCGAAGATATGCCCAGTCCACTCTATCAAGGGCCTTCTCGGCGTCAGAGGACAGTAGAAGGCAGGGTGGACAGGCAGTCTGTGAGTTTGCCCAGTGGATCAACTGGGTTGCTCGGTTGGAATTGTCCCTAGCCTCCCTCCCTGCTATAAAACCTGTATGGAGAAAGTGTATGACCGTCGGTAGGATAGGCTTCAATCTATTTCCCAGTACCTTTGCTAAAATCTTAATATTAGTGTTTAGCAGTGACCATGGCCTTGTGTACCTCCCATACTGAAGCTATCCCCGTCTCTTCCACCAGGTTCTCCACAAAATATAGGGAGATGGTGTTGAAGATCTGCTTCAACGCCACTGCGTCATCTAGCAGGTTTTTATTAAATCGCCATGACCCTCCAAGGCCCATGAAAAAGCCAACAAAACGAAACACACTGGGTTGTGTTTTTTTTTTTTTTATCTCCCTCATGTAATAAATTACCTTGTGCATAGCATGATCTTATTTCTATACAGTATATGAGTGTCAGTAACTATGTCTGGGGGGCTTTTGGTATTACAAGGAGTGATGAATTTTTCATGCTTTTAAGGGATGTCTATTATCTATAATAGACACACTTTTTTATGAATCACAATAAGAATCTATTTTTACTTTATGATGTCATATGGACAATTATTCTAGGAGGAGGTTTCAGCACTTATAAAGTCCCAATCCTTTTTCCCCCCCTTAACATATTATGTGCCCATCAGTGTGCCCCCACTAACATATTGTATGCCATCTAACCATAAAAGGTGCATGTCAGCATGCCCCTTATTTTATGTTAAGGGACACTCTGGGTACATTTTATATTAAGGGGCACTCTAATGGGCACATTTTATATTAAGGGGCACTCTGATGAAGACATTTTGTTGTGCCCATCAGAGTGCCCTCTAACATAAAATGTGCATATCAGAGTGCCCCTTAACATAAAATAAGGGGCAGCAACCAATGACTGCGGAGCGGAGATGTGGCATGTAAGATAGAGATAAGAGATAAACAGAACTTTAGCAAAATGACAATTAACGTTCTGATGCTTTTCAATGCCTCCTGCAGCCTTCAATCCCACACAGCAGACATAGCAGGCACCAGATCTAGGCTTTAGACAGCGATCTCCCATCAATCAGCAGCTTACTACCTCCTTCAGGGTGATCAATGCTCCTACAACTCTCCCCACTCGGGATGATCACTGTTTTCTTATGCTGTGAAGATAGTTAGTGACATATTTACACAATCCAGCTGGTTCTGCCACACTCCCTGTATCCTCCTACTCTCACCGCTCCTCTCCAGAGGTGTTGTAAAAAAAAGGGCACTCCACTAGATCAAAGGAGAAGGCTTAACACAGCTCCAGCACTCGGAACTCCACTGTGCCTGTCTCACTGTCACAGGCTGCAGGTTCAGGCTTGCCTCGCTCACAACTTTGGTTCCTCGGCACTCCGACTCTCACAGCCTCACACACACTCATTGGAGAAGCCACAAAAAACGTTTCGTCTCTGCGTGCCACCAAACAGGGAAGACTTTACACTGACGGCCCGGACAGAAGTGTCGCTCGGTCCATGTTCGGACCGTGGCCCACCATTTATTGGGGGCTGGTCTATACCTCACATGTCTATATCAGTGGTGACCCATCCATTAGGGGCGCACTTGCACCACCCCCCATCCATGCATCTGGCCCCCTAATCTACTTACAGTGCGCCGGATCCATGGATTCCAATGGGTTTTTTTTTTTTAAGCATGTGCTTAGAGCCAGGGGCTCTAATGGGCTTCAAAAAAGGGTGGGCTCGGGGCACAGAGCACTGAGCTCACCCAGTTGTGTGACAATAGCGAATGAATATTCGCTATTGTCACAATGATCCTCCTCCTGGCCAATCAGGAAGTGGGTCCTGAGACCCGTCAACCGATTGGCTGAATGGAGAGCCAATCCTATTGGACCCCTATGAGAAGGAGGGAGGAGACCCACGGCAGAAGCCACCGTGATGCAGAGGAGGAGACGCAATGGAAACTGACACCCGTAGGAGCACTGCCCGCCTGCGACCTAGACGGGGTAGGTGCAGGGCTGGATGACCGACCGCCAGGAGGGGGGTGGAATGCGGGAGACCCGACTGACAGACAGATTTGGGGGGGGATGTGACGCCCTCATTAACAGTATGTCTACAGTGCTATATAAAGTGGACTTCTATGTATTCAGTGAAAATCCAACAACTTAATCATTTGCAAAGATGCAAAATTAATAATCCAAAAGTGACCTGTGAACCAGCAATTAGCAATAGGAAAAAGTGCAAAAAGCACACACAATGTGCAAATAAGTGCTATTTTGAGAAACTGTCCAGTGCACACAATCACTTTTGTCTAAAAAAAAGAAAACAAATACAGCATCACATCTAAGAAACGGTATGCTACGATATAATAAATGTTTGCATTTAAGAACGCTTTAAGGATCCCTAACCACAGCTAGAGCAGATCCACCCAGACTCTTTGGATCTAGAGCCACATGTGAAGGAGGTCCTGCACCAGAGCTCCCTCAGGGACTGTGGGGTTGACCTGGTCTGTCAAAACCTGGAAGAGACAGACCATGCCATCACAACATTTGTATCAGAAGTTAAGCATTTGACAGTCAACGAGGATGGCAGTGAGCCAACAACACAGTCCTGCCCCGCAGGAGGTAGTACCATTAGAGTTGGCCCCTTCAAGTCCCAGGAAAGAGGACTTTTCTCCAGTATATAAGAGGATGCAAATGGAGTAACCAGAGGCACGTGAGCTTTAACTCCCCACATTTATCAGACTCACAGTCTGAATTATCGGACACTATGGATGGAAGATCCTCTACAGCCTCCAGAAATTCAGCCTCTTCAGTTTTTAAAAAGGACACCCCTACACATGCACCCCAAAAAATCCAGATGGGCGCATTAAACAAAAAAAACATGTAAAAAACAAAACAAGGAGGACAAGGAGAGGAGGACAGAGGAACAAGAAGAACCACATACCCGTGACGAGCGAGGAACAGGAAAGTTTCACACAGGTGAATAATGTCATTGATCTCTCTGATGTTTCTTTCACACCCTCTGAGATCTCACTCCTCCCCAAGGGACTATCGTTTATTAAGGAAATTCCAATACCTGTATTTTAATAGTTTGTTATTATTAGTTAGTTAGTTATTATTTCAGATTTTCACATTTCCAAATACTGCATCTAAACGAATTAAACATAAAAAATTTGAATTCTTGCGAAGTTACGATTTCATTCCAAATAACGAATGTTGATCATAACGAGTGACCCGAAAAACTAAAAAAAAATACGAACAAATTTTTCGGCAGTGCACATGTCTAGTAGTAAGGTCAAACCAGGTCAGCAACAAAACGTCCATTCAGTAGTCTAGTACAGTGTTTCTCAACTCCAGTCCTCAAGGCGCCCCAACAGGTCATGTTTTCAGGATTTCCATTATTTTGCACAGGTGATTTGATCAGTTGCACTGCCTTAGTAATTACCACAGCCTTTTCAAATCTGAGGGAAATCCTGAAAACATGACCTGTTGGGGCGCCTTGAGGACTGGAGTTGAGAAACACTGGTCTAGTATACCTGTAAGTGTGGTGCAGAGGAAACAATTCCCACAAGCAGGTGAACTAGAAGACTTGTATTGAAGTATTGCAGTAACCATTGGTGTGCGCAGCCTATTGCATTAGACTATGCACTCCAGAGCACAGACACACGTGTGTATATCAGCAGAGCAGTGGATGGTGTCAGTAGAGTAAAGATTGGTGTCAGTAGGGCAGTGGACGGTATTCATAGTTTTTTATTTATATTACTTTTTACAATATTTTTTTTTTATTTTAAATAATTTTTTACAGTATTATTTTTCATGACTTTTTTACAATTTTTTTTATGGGGCGTTGGTGAAATATCAAGAGTCTAAACAGACCCCCAGATGTCTCACATTTGAGACAGAGAAAGAAACTAAGGACAGAGATTGCCCAGTCCCTGTCTCTGCAGCCTGCAGTAAACATAGTTTACTGTGCTTCAGAATGAAAACAAAAGCGATGGGTACAGATCACACACTGTGTTCATTCAGAAAAGGAAGAGGCCAGTTGATTAAATATTTACCAGCCCCTTCCCTGCTCGTGAGAGGAGAGGAGGGAAGCTGGCAGCACTGCAGGCGGGGAGACAGCACCGCACGGGGTGATTAGGGTATGCCCAGGCACACCCGGCACACCCTGTGCTTACACCTATGGCAGTAACAGTTCTCAACAAATCCAGTGGAAAGGCCACCGAGCTGTGTGCACTCACAGTTCCCAGCCACATGGAAGAAGCAAATTCCAACCGGACTGACAGCGTCTCTTGAAAGGGGCAGAATACGGCCTAGACTAGTGCCCAATCAGTAAGGTGTCCAGAAGAGATGCAACCCTACACTTTCCATCCTCAACGGGAAGCTTTTCCATAATGCTAGTACTGTCCCTAACAGACGGGGTACCTTTCCCTACTCTACCCACTCACAAAACTTTCTTGAGGCTGCAGTTCCTCTGAGCTCCACAAGGTGGTGATCTTGCATATTCCAAGACAAGACATCTCTATGGAAAGTAGAGAGGAAGTGATGTCAGGTATAAATAGGAAGTTCCGAGTGAGAGGTGAGTCAGGAGGAAGTAGAGAGAAGACATTACTGGAAGTGGTAGCAGAGGAGGTAATAAGATCTTATTTTCTATTTACACCCAGTAACCCCCCCGTCATGTCCGTCCTCTTCCTCCATAGTCACTGTGATGTCTTTTATCTCCAGCAGATGATGATACACACATATATAGTGTGGAAACCTACATTAGCCCCTTCAGGGTCAGAACATTTCCCCACTTATGTTCATAACATTCTCTTCGTTTTGAAGATGTCTCACCTTAGCAGTAATGATGGGCTGGGCCGCCCGGCCCGGGCGTGTGTGGCATTTTTTGGGGTAAGATATAAAAGATGAGGTTGCACCAAATAAATGATACCATGCATGTCACCTTAACCGCTTTCCGACCATATACAGTACATATAAGGCAGCCTTTCTGTGAAAGATCACGTACAGGTACGTGATTTTGAACGTCTGGGGCACACACAGCGGGAGCCAATCAGCAAGTCCGCCAGGACCTGCCGATCGTTCCCAAGAGAGGCAGAACGGCAATCTGTCTATTGTTATTCAATGTAAACAAGGCAGATCACTGTTCTATGACAAGGGAAGATAGTGATCTTGTGTTTCTGCTAGGCAGAAACACGGATCTCTGCCTTCCCACAGTTCAAGCACCTCCTCTACAGTGCGTAGGAACACTTTTTTAACCTTGTTAACCCCTTTCCATGGCAGTGTCATTAGTACAGTGCATATTTTTTTAGCACTGATCACTGTATTGGTGTCACTGGTCCACAAAAAAGTGTCACTTAGTGTCCGAATGTCCGCCGTAATTTTGCAGTCCTGCTATAAGTCACAGATCGCCGCCATTAGTATTAAAAAATAAATAAAAACTCCATAAATCTATCCCATAGTTTGTAGTTGCGATAACTTTTGCACAAACCAATCAATATACGCTTATTGGGATTATTTTTTTAACAAAAATATGTAGCAGAATACATATTGATCTAAATTGATGAAGAAATTTAGATTTTTTTTGTTTTATAGCAGAAAGTAAAAAATACATATTTTTTCAAAATTGTGGGTATTTTTTTGTTTATAGCGCAAAAAAAACCAAAAAAAACGCAGAGATGATCAAATACCACCAAAAGAAAGCTCTATTTGTGGGGGGAAAAAAAGGACGTCAATTTTTATTTGGGTACAGCGTCCCGCGACCGCTCAATTGTCAGTTGCCTGTATCGCAAACAAAATGGCCTGGTCAGGAAGGGGGTAAATCTTCCGGAGCTAAAGTGGTTAATATGCATGCAGCTGTGAGATGGCCACAAACTTCAGTAACCTATATTTTTTTTATAGACGACTCGTTAAAAGCCCCTCCCAGGTCATCAGTTTGACTGTGGGTAATGGTCGTAGAATTATTGCTCCTGACGCGTGTGTTTAAGTTTGTATGTGGACGGGCTCAAATGGTTTGGGAGGGGTTAAGTGTTTGGGTATAACGTTCATGTTTTACACTTTTTTTTTTTTTTTTCACAAAACTTTATTTCTTATCACAAAGAGGACGAAAAGTCCCCATATATGATACTTTCATTGATGTCAGATTCTCCATTTCCCTACAGGGCACTTTTACCCCCTTCTTGCTCAGGCCAACTTTCAGCACTGTCTCACTTTGAATGGCAATTGATGGACTTGCAACACTGTACCCATATGAAATTTTTTTTAGCATATTTTTTTTCACACAAATAGAGCTTTCTTTTCATGGTATTTAATCGCCGCTGGGGGTTTTATTTTTTGCTAAAAATTTGTTGCAAAATTTTGCAAACAGGTAATTTTTTTTCCTCCTTTACTGTGCGCTGACGAGACTGCAGTGATAGGCACTGATAGGCTGTACTGACAGGTGGCACTGGTGAGCACTGATGAGGCTGCACTGATTGGCACTGATAGGCTGCACTCATGGGCACTGATGCGACTGCACTGACAGGTGGCACTGATGGGCACTGATTGGCAACACTGGTGGGCACTGTTGGGGCTGCACTAATGATCAGGACACTGATTATCAGTGTAGATGTCCCCTTTCTCCTTCCCTCACGAGCGTGAGCTGTGTGCGCCCTCAACAGATGCCCTCCCAGAACTGGACAACCACACTCTAGCCTTCATTCCGCAAGCGGTTAATAAGATATTGAGTGCCTTTTAGACCCCTGATGTCTCATCTTCCCTCTACTGGAGCTAATCGAGTGTAGATTGGGTAAAAAGTTGCAGTTGGGCCTGGAGATGACATTTTTACACATCGCTTCTGGATTCTCAGTAGGGAAAGGATGTACACTGATCTCCCTCCACACTATGCGGTGGCACCCGCCATGCTAGTCTTGGGTCCAATGACGGTAGCCCAGGAAACATAACAGGGGCATGTGTGGTAGTGGGGAAACCGACTGTTGCTGAGGTGTGTGGAAGCGATTGGTTGACTTTCTAGCTTTAGTTTTGTCTCTGGGTATTTCTGTGCACTCTTGCTATTCCTCCTGTGTACCCTGCTGTCTTGTGAGACCTGTGCTCCAGCTCTGCAAGGGGGGTTTCACTGGTGCACTTGCATCCTGCTTGTCTAAATCGGAGAACCGCAACCTAAAACATATCATCTCCACCTCTAGGAGGTCTGTAGAAGACCAGATGGTAGCTTTGATTTTGCACATCAGCCCTTTTCAGGGTGTAGGCCTGTGTTAGGTACCATGCATTGGGAGCAAATATGTCCACACAGTATATATTATATATAACACAATCTAAGCAGGCAGAAGTGCCCAAACATACAGAAGCACCCATGGATGGGTAGAGGTGCACAGGAGGTCATGAGAAGCAGGTTGCGGGCAAGGATGCATGTGATCGCTGGAGCAGGATGGGGACAAGGAGTACATGGGTGTAGCAACAAGTAGCTGTCAGGGAATCACACAGGCCCTGGCAGGATACAGAGGACACACTGGATACATGCAGGAAACAAACAAGTTCCTTGCAGCACTGGGGATCTGGATACACAAGGCAGCCGGTAACAGAGTGGGTATGTATGGGAACACATAAAGGAGAAACCTAACGAGGGGCTGTGACTGGACATCACTGGGGAGCATACTGGTGCAAGGAAGCAGGAACTAACTGTGCAGAGAGACATGAACGAACTGTACCATGCTAAAAAAAAAAAAACTAGTGTGTTCCAAAAATTATCAATGTGCCGAATATTCGACGGTGGTAACAAAGATTTACAAACAGTCTGTGAATCCAGTGATTTTGTAAATGCAGCGCCGAGTAATTTGCAGTGGTAATAAATGAAGGATAATTATTGGCAAACAAATTAGCAATGTGCCGAGCAATCAGCAGTGGTAACAAAGATCAACTAACAATCTGTGACTCCAGTGATTTTGTAATTGTAGCGGCGAGCAATTGGCAGTGGTATTAAATGAAGGTTAATTATTGGCAAACAAATTAGCAATGTGCAGAGTAATCCGAGGTGGTAACAAAGATTATCTAACAATTCGAGAATCCAATGATTTTGTAAATGCAGGAAATGTAAATGCAGTGCTGAGTATTCTGCAGTGGTAATAAATGAAGGATAATATTAGGCAAACCAGTTAGCAATGTGCCGAGTAATCAGCAGTGGTAACAAAGATTTAACAAACAAATTCAGTCATTTTGTAAATGCAGTAAATGTAAAGGCAGTACCGAGTAATCTGCAGTGGAAATAATTGAAGGCTAATAATTGGCAAACAAATTAGCAATGTCCCGAGTAATCAGCAGTGGTAACAAAGATCAACTAACAATCTGTGAATCCAGGGATTTTGTAAAAGCAGCGCCGAGTAATTTGCAGTGGTAATAAATGAAGGATAATTATTGGCAAGCATATTAAAAATGTGCCGGGTAATCAGGGGTGGTAACAAAGAGTTTGTAAATGTAAAGGCAGTACTGAGTAACCTGCAGTGGAAATAAATGAAGGATAATTATTGGCAAACAAATTAAGCTTAATATGAACTTTTAACTATTTACGGACTACATTTAAATAAGCGCTACACCTCTCTACTTAATCAGAGGTGGTAACAAAGATTATACAACAACCTGTGAATCCAATCGTTTGGTAAATGCAGTGAATGTAAAGGCAGTAGTGAGTAATCTGCAGTGGAAATACAGTTAGGCTGGATTCACACCTATGCATTTTTACTGCTTTTTGCATTTTGCAGATTTGCTCTACAGAACGTGTTCCATAGGAAACCATGTTGACTGGACTGTAGTGCAAATCTGCAAACTGCAAAAAGCACTAAAAATGCATAGGTGTGAATCCAGCCTTAGTGCCGGTTCACACAGGGGCAACACGACTCTGGCCGCGACTTTGCGAGGCGACCTGGACACGACCTGAGGGTGACACCACAGCGCGACTTGGGGCAACTTGGGGCGACTTACAAGGCGACTTCAAGTCGCCTCCAGGACAGGCGACTTTCCAGTGGCCAATCAAACCACAATCCGCTCTGGGGGAGGGAGGGGTTTGCTTGAAAAAAACATCTTCTCTTCCTGTGAAGTCGCTTCAGTATAGATCACGATCCGACTTGTAGGCGACTTACATTGAAATCAATGGGTACAAGTCGCCTACAAGTCGCCTTGAAGTAGTACAGGGACCTTTTCTGAAGTCGGAGCGACTTCAGTAGCGTACATATAGACGGCTCTCATTCACTTACATGGACTTTCAGATGTCAAGCGACTTGAGGTCTGACAAGTCGGATCCCAAGTCGCGGTAGTGTGAACCGGCACTAAATGAAGGATAATAATTGGCAAACCAATTAGCAATCTGCTTAGTAATCAGCGGTGGCAAGAACAATTTACCAAATCTGTTAATCCAGTGATTTTATAAATGCAGTAAATGTAAAGGCAGTACAGAGTAATCTGCAGTGGAAATAAATGAAGGACAATTATTGGCAAACCAAACAGCAATGAGTCGAGTAATCACTGAGTAATCAGAGGTGGTAGCAAAGATTACCAACAATCTGTGGATCCAGTGATTTTGTAAATGCAGTAAATGTAAATGCAGTGCTGAGAAATTTGCAGTGGAAATAAATGAGGGAAAATTATTGGCAAACAAATTAGTAATGTGCCGAGCAATCAACAGTGGTAACAATGATCAACTAACAATCTGATTCCAGTGATTTTTATAAATGCAGTAAATTTAAAGGCAGTATTGAGTAATTTGCAGTGGAAATAAATGAAGGATAATTATTGGCAAACCAAATAGTAATGTGCCGAGCAATCAACAGTGGTAACAAAGATCAGCTAACAATCTGTGAATCCAGCGGTTTTGAAAATGCAGTAAAGGTAGTAGCGAGTAAGTCGAGTAATCAGTGGTGGTAAAGATTTTTTACAACAACCTGTGGATCCAGTGATTTTGTAAATGCAGTAAATGTGAATGCAGTACCGAGAAATATACAGTGGTAATAAATGAAGGATAATTATTGGCAAAAAAATTAGTAATGTGTGGAGCAATCAACAGTAATAACAAAGATCAGCTAACAATCTGTGAATCCAGCGGTTTTGTAAATGCAGTAAATGTAAAGGTAGTAGCGAGTAATCTGCAGTGGAAAAACAATAAATAAAGGCTAATAATTGGAAAACCAATTAGCAATGTGCTGAATAATCAGCGGTGGAAAGAACGATTTAACAACCAATCTGTGAATCCAGTGATTTTTGTAAATGCAGTAAATGTAAATGCAGTACCGAGAAATTTACAGTGGTAATAAATGAAGGATAATTATTGGCAAATTAGCAATGCGCCGAGTAATCAACGGTGGTAACAAAGATTTCACAAACAGTCTGTGAATCCAGTTGTTTTGTAAATGCAGTGCCGATTAATCCGCCATGGTAATAAATGAAGGATAATTATTAATAAACAAATCTGTGAACCAATGGTGATCAAAAGTCAATGAAAAATAAACCAAATAAAGTCTATAAAATGAATCTTCTATAATAGTTCATAATAAATCCACCAAACGGAAATGAACCAAAAAGAAAAAAAAGTTGCAGAATCCAAAACTGTTTGTCTTTTGGACCACTGATGTCTCATTAAAGAGAGCCTGTCACCAAAAAATGCAACATGTCAGGCAGAAGTCCCTATCCCCCACACTGCGGAGTGGTGGCGGTCCGTGGCTTGTTGGGGGGGCGGTCCGTGCGGCAGGGGGGGGAGTGGCAAGTGAAACTCCATCTTCGTTGGCGGCCACTCATATTGCCACCTGCGCTCCACCTCTTGTCAGCAGAAGGGACCTGCTGTGGGCTGCATATGCAGGGAATCTGAGTCCTTGAGTCTAATGCACTGCCACCCTCCCGCCACCAGAGGGTGCCCGCTCCCCTTCTCCCAGTGTGTATTAATAAAAAATTATATATAAAATATTTTTTTCAATAATAAAAATTTTTAATATTAATATTTTTTCTACAATAATAAAACAGATTGCGCTCATGTGGTCAGCCAAACAGATACAAATAATGATAGAGATAAAAGTTCATTGATAAAAACGGCATGGGATTCCCCCACAGGGGAACCCTGAACCAAAATTTAAAAAAAAAAATGCGTGGGGGTCCCCCTAAATTCCATACCAGGCCCTTCAGGTCTGGTATGGATATTAAGGGGAACCCCGCGCCAAAATTTAAAAAAAAAATGGCGTGGGAGTCCGGTATGGATTTTAAGGGGAACCCCACGCCAAAATTAACCACCGGGCAAGGGTTGTGGGGATGAGGCCCTTCTCCCCATCAACATGGGAACAAGGTGCTTTTATCAATGAAATTTTATGTGTATTGCTGGACTCAAAATTCGTTATACCTGCGAGTAGTTTTAAATGACTTTTTTTCCTTTTAGAAATGTCATTTTGCTGTCAGACTGTTCTAAACACGGGAAACATGCACCACTTTACAGGCATACTATAGACACCCCCCAGGTACAAAATTTAAAGGAATATTACACTTTTATTGTTTCACTTTAAGCATCATTAAAATCACTGCTCCCGAAAAAACGGCTGTTTTTAAAACTTTGCATTGATACATGTCCCCTGGGGCAGGACCCAGGTCCCCAAACACTTTTTAAGACAAAACCATGCATATAAGTCTTTAAAATTAGCAACTAACTAATAAAATAACTTTTGATTTTTCATGTTCGTGTCCCATAGACTTTAATGGTGTTCGCGTGTTCAAACAAATTTTTTGCCTGTTCGCATGTACTGGTGCGAACCAAACGGGGAGGTGTTTGGCCCATCCCCTAGTCAGGACTCTGTGCAGGCCAGTCAAGGTTCTCCACCGCAAACTCACTCATCCATGTCTTTATGAACCTTGCTTTGTGCACTGGTCCACATCATTTGGTGGAGGGGAGACTATGGTGTGGGGTTTTTCAGTGGTTGGGCTTGGCCCCTTAGTTCCAGTGAAGGGAACTCTTAAGGCATCAGCATACGAAGACATTTTGGACAATTTCATGCTCCCAACTTTGTGGTAACAGTTTGGGGATGGCCCCTTCCTGTTCCAACATGACTGCGCACCACTTCACAAAGCAGGGTCCATAAAGACATGGATGAGCGAGTTTGGGGTGGAGGAACCTGACTGGTCTGCACAACCCTGACCTCAGTCCTGACCTCAACCCGAAAGAAAACCTTTGGGATGAATCAGAGCGGAGACTGTGAGGCCAGGCCTTTTCATCCAACATCAGTGCCTGACCTCACAAATGCGCTGCTGGAAGAATGGTCAAACATTCCCATAGACACACTCCTAAACCTTGTGGACAGCCTTCCCAGAAGAATTGAATGCTGTTATAGCTGCAAAGGGTGGGCCAACTCAATATTGAACCCTACGGACTAAGACTGGGATGCAATTAAAGTGTGTTTGTGTGTGTATAGATATAGATAGGCAGGTGTCCCAATACTTTTGGTAATATAAAGTTATGGGGGTTTTATGTAATCTCCAGGCCTACGTTTTTTTTGAGCGTGTATTCTCTGACAGCGAATGGGTTAAGGAGTGGCAGAAGCAGGTTTTTTTTTTTTTTTTTTTTTTTTTTTTTTTTTTTTTTTCAGCGGGAGCACAGTTCCGGCACCTCCAGCACTGAATGTTTGTAATGGCAAGGGGTTGTGCTACAGTGTCTTTTGATGCTGGCAGCTGGGGGATCTATTTTTGCTGGGGAGGGGGTGATATTGTTCCTGGGGAGGTCTATTGTTGCTGCTAGGGGACCTTCAGTATTGTCTCTGGATGGGATCTATTTTTGCAGGGGTGGTCTAATTTTGCTGGCGAGGTCTATTGTCGCTGATGGGGGACCTACTGTTGCTGGGGTGGGTCTTATGCTGCTGGGAGGGATCTACTGTTGAGGGGAACAGTCTATTTAAGCTGGCTGCTGGAGGGTCTATAGATGCTGTCTGTGGGGAGATCTATTGTTGCTGCTGGGGTCATTTATAGGATTTGTGTATTCCCCAAGTTCCCCTCAAAGCTGTGTGAGAAGGACTCATCTAATACTAAGGAAACACAGTTCAGACTTGAGAAGTAATTTCTGATCGGGCAGGTTGGACAGGATATAACAGGTGTGCAGGGTGCAAGAAACCCAACAAATACAAAGTAACCCAAATTACATGCACCCCATCCTAACACTGTACAACTAATCATTCTCAACTATCCATCTACAGGGAAACCCACATAGATCACATGAAACATCAATGAGGATGGAGGAGGACCGGAGTCACATGACTGAGAGGATACTAAACCTCACCCTGGAGATCATCTACCTGCTGACCGGAGAGGTGAGGAGGATTCTGGGAGGTCACATGACATCACTCTTATCTCTATTAATAAAACACAGACCTGACCGGAGAGGTGAGGAGGATTCTGGGATTCTAACATGATATTCCTATTGGTTCTCCAATACAGAGATCTCCTCTTGTGAAGTCAGGTGATCATATGACCATCACAGTGCCTCCATGTGACTCCCTAAAACCTGAGAGACACAACATGCAGAAGATTCTAGAAGTCACCAAGAAGATGATGGAGCTGCTGACAGGAGAGGTGAGCGGTGCTGGGAATTCTGGGACATTATCCAGTAACAGACAAGGGATGTGTCTGGATGGTGACTGTATTATTGTGTGTGTCAGAATCTGTATATTGTCTGCATTTTTACAATTTATTAAGTTTTTTTTATTTATTTTTTATTCTATCTTCAGTGTGGAAACCTGAGAGATTCTAAAGCTGATGTTAAAGAAAAAAAGGAGGATGAGGATGGGGTGATTGTCGAGTTAGAGTTGCTAAATGGACACAAAGATCTGTACCAGGACACCATGGTGGAGTCATCCAGCTACAGAAACCCACCAGAGAGATGTCCCCGTCCTCTGTATTCCCGGGATTCCACACAGGAAGGTCACACCATCCATCACCATCATCAGGTAGATGATTAACAATTATTGGTAGTTCTGATTTATACACAGCATGTTGTTACAAGGAATGTTTATTATATATTCAGAGCGGAAACCTCGGGAATTATAATATTGTTGTTAAAGAAGAGTATAAGGATGATGGGTATGAAGTGATGGAGAGGTTTTCTGAAGGACACAAGGATCTAGTCAAGGACATTATGATGGAGTCACCTAATAACAGGAACCCACCAGAGAGATGTCCCCATTCTCTGTATTCCTGGGATTCCACACAGGAAGGTCACACCATCCCTCACCATCATCAGGTAGGTGGAGTTGAGGGTCTGGAACATAAAGTGATTGAACACTCTGACATGTGGAGACGATGTGTGGACTCTACAAGGTGATTTTTTTCAATGTGATCTCACATCATAAATACTTCTATTTTACAGATGTTATTTTCTGCCATTCTGTTGGTTTAGGGTGAAGATCTGATGAACATGAAAGTTGAGGGTGAAGAAGAAGAGACGTATGTGAGGGATGATCAGCAATATACGGAGGAGGCTGGAATGACGAGGACATTCGAAGAGGAGGACACTCCTACAGAGATCAGCACAGGTGATGTATAATATATTCTTCTGTTAGCTCTGCTACCTCTTCATTATCAAAGATCACATGACCCAGTGCTTAGACTTGTGGTTGTGTAAAGAGCATGCACCTCACAGTCCCTACTGGTTCCTGCTCTTCTGACAAGGCTGTATAAATGTAGAAGTGATCTGGGAGGAGGAACAAAGGCCCTTTGGCTGAAGAGGGGAAGTCACAGCTGGTTAGGGCATCCACAGAGAACATCTGCTCACTAAAATCTACTTGAGCAAGATAGAATCTTGATTTAAGTGAACTAACTTGCATAGGTTGGACTTGATGGACTTGGGTCTTTTTTCAACCTCACCTACTATGTAACCCTCTCATATCTATTGATCATGTTTTTTTTATATTTTCCAGGAGACGCCATTGAGGAACCCTCAAAGGATCATCTCACTTTATCTCTGGGTTGTAAAATGGAAGATGAGGACATCACAAGAGATTGTGCAGGAGAAAAGACAATGAGCTCCGCTATGGATGGAGGACTTCACAGTGTGGATAGACCATCAAATCCCTCTGACTCTGAACAACCTCGTACTGTGAGGGATGGTGCCGGAATTCAGGGAGAGGAGAAATTTTCCTGTTCTGAGTGTGGAAGATGTTTTCTTCATAAATCAGAACTTTTCATACATTATAGATCTCACACGGGGGAAAAGCCAAATTCCTGCCTTGAGTGCGGGAAATGTTTTTTACAGAAATCAGACCTTGTTCTGCATCAGCGATCTCACATGGAGGAGAAGCCATTTTCTTGTAATGAGTGCGGGAAATGTTTTTCACAGAAATCAGACCTTGTTAGGCATCAGAGATCTCACACAGGGGAGAAGCCTTTTCCCTGTGCCGAGTGCGGTAAATGTTTTTTACAGAAATCTGCCCTTGTTGTACATCAGAGGTCTCACACAGGGGAGAAGCCATATTCCTGCCTTCAGTGCGGAAAATGTTTTTCACAGAAATCAGACCTTGATAAACATCAAAGATCTCACACAGGTGAAAAACCATATTCCTGTCCTGAGTGCGGGAAATGTTTTTCACGGGTCTCCTATCTTTACTTACATCAGAGGATTCACACAGGTGAGAAGCCGTTTTCCTGCTCTGAGTGTGGGAAATGTTATTCATGGAAATCAGACCTTGTTATGCACCAGAGATTGCACACGGGGGAGAAGCCGCATACTTGCCCCAAATGTGGGAAATGTTTTTCAGAGAAGTCCAGTCTTTGCAGACATCAGAGAATCCACACGGGAGAGAAGCCGTTTTCCTGTGCAGAATGCGGGAAATGCTTTTCACAGAAATCAGACCTTGCTATACATCAGAGATTGCACACAGGGGAGAAGCCATATTCCTGCCCCATATGTGGGAGATGTTTTCCATGGAAGTCAGACCTTGATAATCATCAAAGAACTCACACAGGAGAGAAGCCGTATTCCTGTCCTGAGTGTGGAAAATCTTTTTCTTGGAGGTCCAGTCTTTCTGCACATCAAATATGTCACACAGGGGAAAAGCCGTATTCCTGCCTTGAGTGCGAGAAATGTTATCCACGGAAATCAGAACTTCTTAGACATCAGAGATCTCACAAAGGGGTGAAATCCGAGTTCAGTTCCCGGGAGGTTCACTAACCAGCTCTATAGTTCCAAACTCCACTGAAGTCAATGGGAGCAGAATATTTAAAGTCCATTTTGAAGGCTAATAGGCAAGAGAATGCCAACTAAAGGGCGTGGCTAGCTGGACACTGCCCTGATGGACATGTAGAAATGCAATTTTTTTTCTTTTCTTTTTTTTCCAAAATTATGCAAAATTTCTTGTGACACAGAAAAAGACTGGTCAGAAGACAGCTTATAGGCACCACATTCCTTCACTTGGAAATAAGACACAAAAAAAGGCTGCTCAAACCAGGAGCTGAGATTTTTAAGATGTCAATAAACCAATTTCATAAACATATGTTAAAATTCATCGATTTTATTGTATTGATTAAAAAGATTTGAATATATATTAAAAAAATAATAATAACATATATACATTTGAATGTAAACACATTAAAGTTACTGGATCAGTTCATTTTGGGTGTTTACAAATATGATTGATAGTTGATGGCAAGTATGGAATGATAACCCCAATAGATTTGGCTTTCTCATGGGATATTTATTATCACACCTACAATAAGTGAATAAAGACATATAAATATTCCAAAAAGATAGATGGTGAATGTTAAATCATACATTACAACAATACTCATAAATATTGGTGGGGGGCATCTTCCCAGTATGCAAGTATGCAATGTTAATGCATGTAGTCATCCAAAAAGGTTTGTATTGACAGCAAGGTCAGCAAAAAAAAAGGAGAAACACACGGAATGGTTTCAGGATGAGGCACTCATGTGCTGGCCGCAGGAGGTGCCCCTAAAATATAATATAATTTTTAGTGGATAATGACCTGATCTACCCCTCCCGCGGCCAGCACATGAGTGCCTCATCCTGCAACCATTCTGTGTGTTTCTCCTTTTTTTTGGGGTTTACAACCGCTTTAAGCTTGCCTGTGAAGGGGCACAACTGTACGATGTAAACAAGTGACATTTTTGTAGTAGAAATATTTACATTGCTTTTAAATTACATTTCCCCACTAGCTTCTTTCTGTTTAAAAACAAAAGGGCATTTTGTTCATCCATACCAGACCCTATCCTGGATGAGGATCTGGTATGGATTCAAAGTGGGACCCCCATAAAAATTGTACACAAAAAAATGTCACCTGCACCCTATCACCCAAGGATGCTGTACATGCAAGACACCTGCGTCCTAACGACCAATGATGTCATTGGTTGCTAGGATGCTGTCTGCCATGCGGTCATTGGTAGTTCTGGTGCACTGCAACAATGACTTTTATGACAAAAAAAAACAAAAACATGTGTTCCGCCGAGTCAATACCAGACTCCTATCCTTGATGAAGGTAAAAAAAAGTATGGGGTCCAAATTCCAAACCGTATTCTTTCATAGTATAGATGTTAAGCATGAATCCCCTGTAAAAAACAAGGGGAAAAAAAGCATAGGGTCCACCCCAAAATCAAACCCTGACCCTTATTTAACCTCTTCCCACCGGTCGCATGCATACATGTAAACACAAATCTGCTGAGAGTGTGCGCCCAGCACAGTCAATGGTAAGAACCGGAAAGCTCCTGTGATCGAGAGCTTTCCAATCATGTCACTGCTGTGGCAGCCAATCACAGTGGTTACCTGACCTGAATGCTCCTGGCATCTACACAGTGCCTTGAAAAAGTATTCATGAAATTTTCCACATTTTGTCTTGTTACAACCAAAAACGTAAATGTATTTAATTGAGGTTTTATGTGATGGACCAACACAAAGTGGCACATAATTGTGAAGTGGAAGGAAAATGATAAATGGTTGTCAAATTTTTTTACAAATAAATATGTAAAAAGTGTGGCGTGCATTTGTATTCAGCCCCCTTTTACTATGAAGCCCCGAAAATCTAGTGGAACCAATTGCCTTCAGAAGTCACCTACTTAGTAAATAGAGTCCACCTGTGTGTAATCTAATCTTAGTATAAATACAGCTGTTCTGTGAAGCCCTCGGATGTTTGTTAGAGAACCTTAGTGAACAAACAGCATCTTGAAGGCCAAGGAACACACCAAAGCACTGTAGAAGATCTTAAAGGGCTGAGGGAAGGGATTAAACATGTAGCCTGGCTGGACAGGAAAAGAGGGGAGGGGGGGTGCGCACCAACTTCTGAACTATACCAGGCTACATGCCCTCCAAATAGGGAGGGTGCCTTACCAGGAGGGGAGTCTTCCCTGGCAAAGCACCTTGTCTAAGTAGACATAAAAATAGGAGGACCCCAAATACAGGCCCCTCCCCAAGAGTTACATGGTACTTATTAAAAAAAAAAAAAAATGAAAAGGTAAACTCACAATGACCTTATGAGGAACACTTATATTGGAAGAAAATACGCACACAATGACAATGACAAAGTCCTTTGTTAAAAAAAATAAAATGATGTCCAATGTAAATCCATCGTCCTTCACATCATCCAGCAGTGTAAATCCACATCAAATATTAGAAAAAAGAAGAAAGAAAAGCTGTAGGACGTTAATGGTTGCCATCCATAACCCCAAAGAAATAAGTACTTCAAAAATAAGAAAATATACATAGTTACATAGTAGGTGAGGTTGAAATAAGACACAAGTCCATCAAGTCCAACCTATGTGTGCGATTATATATCAGTATTACACGGTATATCCCTGTATGTTGTGGTCATTCAGGTGATTATCTAATAGTTTCTTGAAGCTATCGATGCTCCCCGCTGAGACCACCGCCTGTGGAAGGGAATTCCACATCCTTGCCGCTCTTACAGTAAAGAACCCTCTACGTAGTTTAAGGTTAAACCTCTTTTCTTCTAATTTTAATGAGTGGCCACGGGTCTTGTTAAACTCTCTTTTGCGAAAAAGTTTTATCCCTATTGTGGGGTCACCAGTACGGTATTTGTATATTGAAATCATATTCCCTCTCAAGTGTCTCTTCTCCAGAGAGAATAAGTTCAGTGCTCGCAACCTTAAAAGTTTATTAACAACATCTGATGATCCATTAAAGTGAATTCCATAAAAACAAATGCAAAATGTATTCGACTGTAGGCCTCATGCACACTGAACGTTAAATTAACGTTATAAAAATGGCAGTAGCTTTGCAGTAAGTTTTTCAATGTTTTTGCAATAGCGTTTTTCCGTGTTTTTTTTTTTTTAATAGATCAAAAACCACTGGTGAGCCGTTATCAGCGTTTGATGTTAGAGCATTTTTACAGCTGAAAAACTCCTCTCTGAACCCACTAGTTTTGAGGTTTTTTTTAAAGCCAAAAAAACATTTGAAGCCAAAAACAGCTGCTGTAAAAAGTCCCGTGTGCATGATGTTGCATTTTCCATCTGTGTACAAAATATCTGCATAAACTGAGACCTGTGTGAGTCAGCCCTGTATACTTATGTTAAATAAGAAGATCATAACAGTAGAAGTCTTCCATCCAGGAATCAGTAGATAATCATTGGTAAGGATCTCTACGTGTTTCGCCAACTGGCTTCTTCAGGGGGTCCTTTTAGTGCTGGAAAATGCATTGCAGTTATTTTCTACTACTTTACACAGTTGCAAAAGCCAAACAAAAAGAGAAAATATATTCATAACGCTATAGCAATGTTCAGTACTCACAACTATACAAACAAAAAGCAAGTACCAGAGTAACAAACTGCTTGGTTCAAGACGAGGGGAGAGAGGGGAAAACTATGGACTCACAAGGAGGTGCTGCATGCGGACCAAACCAGCTGAAACAGGAGCCCAATGGGGCATTCCATTCCCTATTTAATGTATTACACAGAGGGTATATTGAAGCTCTCTTCTAGGCATAACAATCTTAAGGGGGGGGGTAGAGGTTAGGGGTTTTGGTGGTCAGAATTAGCTAAAAGTAATCGAAAAATAACATTAGAAAGAAGTTGTATAAAAATCTAATAATCAAAACAAATATAGAAAAAACAACCCACCTTAAATAGCTGGTGGAGATTATGTACGGTTGGTCACAGGGTCATATTGTGTGCCTACAAGGAAATGGAATTTACATAAAGAAGTCCAAAGACTAAAATGAAGTAGATTTATAAACAATTATTATGGGGACTTTGATCATGGGGGGTGCCCAGAAGTACGGGGACCCTCAACCCAAAAGTCAATAAAGTCTTCTGTTTTAGGTATATCAAAAACTGACCTTCAAGAGTATTCGTAGGAGCTAATCTGTCAGTAGACGGTCCACAATATGCCACCACAGCCCCCTTAAGTAGAAAAAAGTGCCTGCCTCAGACCTCATAAGTCATCCCTATATATAAGGAATAAAATGGCTGCCACCACTATGACTCCTTCCCATGCACACCACGTACACTCTCTTTGTAGGGGGCAGTGCAGGCAGATAGGTCTCCGGGCACGTGCGAACCAAGGCCGAGCATGTCCAGGAATGGTGGGGCAGAGTTGAGAGTGTCCGCAGCGCGGCATCCAAGTCAGGCCAGAATGACACCGGACATGAGGCGCAAAGGCTGTGCACCACCATCCCCTCACCTGGCACGAAACATACAATAACACTGTGAGCAAGACCTATACCAGGGAAAAAGACCCCAGAAACTGAGGCGCTTATTTAAAAAAAAAAAGGTCCTACTTTGTAAATACATCATCTGACAATGTGATGTATAAACCTGCTGACACATCCATTCCCAATGACTGCTCACCACAAATGACAGCTCCTGGCCTCATAGCTGAATGTATACAAAGGACAGGACCAAATACAGACAGAAATCAATTCCATCACCTGGGACTTCCCATGATGTCACTGACCAAACATGGTTATGTCCAGATTTGGTCAATAATATCACTCTGGATCACCGTCCCTTCATTTACATTCTATTACCGACTGGGGAGCTGTTATTCGTGGCGAGTCTTCATTGGGAGCAGGCGTATCAATGTCCTCATTAGGAATTAGGCAGTGGGCATCGTTCATGGATTACATCATTTATTTATTTTTGAAATAAAGTACTTGTCAAGGGTGTGTGTTTATGTAGCAGAGCGCCCTCTTACCCACCTTTCCTAGTGGCAGCCACATGGCCCTTTAACGCCAGTACAGCCATTCAAGTAGGCTGGCATTACTCAAAGCTGATTGAACTGCTTTACTGGACATGGCCATACCTGTGTGGAGTTGTCAGAAACCATGAAATCAGGCCGAGACAGAAGTACAGTTAAATCACACTTGTTTAATAATAAAAGTAAAAAAAACAAACGTAGTCAAAACATAGCAAAAGTTCAGTAACGGGAACGGATAGTCAGCCAAGCCAGGATTCAGGGATCAATGTAGAGGAACAGCAAGTAGGATCTGGAGCCAGAAGGGATGTCAGCAAAGCAAGTCTTGAACAGGATCGCAGGTTTCTGTGATGTTGACCAAGGCGAAGGCAGAGATCCTCTGGACTGGACAGCTTAAGTAGGCAGGACTGATGAGCAGGATATCATCAACAGCTGAGTAACTGTGGAGAGATAGGAGCTGGCAATTAGCCGACAGCTGAGCGGCCAGCTCAGAGAAGGAAGGGCTGAGCCCAGCCCTGACAGGAGTCTGCTGTGGGGGTCAAGTCCCCAACTACCTGGGCTATCCACTGCAGCCAGTCCCCTGACAAAAGAGAGAGAGACTGTGTTCCCTCTCAGGGCATCACAAGTATTTGCCTTAAAGTATAATTCCATGCTATACCCAACTAATCTCTATACCTAAAAATGCTCCCCCCTACTGCCAACACTGATTCCAACTAACCTGAGTAAGAATAGATGTATATACTTGCCTATTTTCAGCCTGCTCCAGTCCAATCACATGATCTCTGTGTCATCCAAAGGCAGCTAAAATGTCAGTGGGTACCTGTATCTTTGTGACCTTTAGCACGCTGCTTGCTACCTTGTAACCAGGCTGACAGGCACTCCTGGAGACATGATCTAGGATAAGGGTCTGGAACTGATTTTGGGGGGAAACCCTATGGGTTTTTTTTAGGAATAATAAAAAAAAAGAGTGTGCGTCCTGCCAAAATCAGTATCCAGTGCAAAAAAAAGAAAACACAAAAATGTTATGGGGTTCCCCTAAAAATCCATACAAGAACCTTATCCTTCGAAACGCGTCAGCCAGCAGTGGTTCACACGTCCTCTCTTTAGGATCTGGAGACTGCTACCCTGTTTCCCCCGAAAATAAGACCTAGCGTGATTGTCGGTGATGGCTGCAATATAAGCCCTACCCCCCAAATAAGCCCTAGTTAAAGTCCTTGTAGGTCTTATTTTCAGGGTAGGGCTTATTTTCGGGCAAACAGGGTAGGGCTTATTTGGGTGATAGGGCTTATATTGCAGCCATCACTGACAATCACGCTAGGTCTTTTTTTTGGGGAAACAGGGTATCAGTAGACGGATTGCCACAAGCCAAAGATTGTTACAGTGTGGTTTTCTTTCCATCTTTGTGAGTAGTTTTTAATATTTTTTCTTTTAATAAATATATCAAAGGATATTGCACAAGGCTGGTACGCCCTCTTTTTTCTATTCTTTTTTTGACTGCTAGGATATCCCTATCCTGGAGGGCGGCAAGGCCTAAAGACACTATCCATTCTGAACCTTGGATTGCCTGGTTAACACATTTGTGCGCAAGAGTATTTGTTTTGCTGCCACTACACTACCTGCCTGGAGTTTGCATGTTCTCCCTGTGCCTGCGTGAGTTTCCTCCCACACTCCAAAGATATGCTGGTAGGTTAATTGGCTTAATTGGTTAATTGGCTTCTGTCCAAAATAAATTGGCCCTAGTATATGAATGTGAGTTGGGGACCTTGGATTGTGGGCTCCTTGAGGGTAGGGACCGATGTGAGTGTGCGATGTGTGGAGCGCTGCGTAAATTGACGGTGCTATATGGGTACCTTAAGTAAATAATATAATAGAAGAGCATCTTAATGAGAAACAATGTACAGGGATAGGGACAATTGTAGACTCTCACTCATTTTAAACTGGATGGACTGGTGTCTTTATTCAGCCTTACTAACTATGTAACTATGTAATTAGTGCCCATCAGTGCTGCCTCATCAGTGAAGGAGAAAAATGACTTATTTACAAATTATGTAAAGTGAAAGAGTAAAGTAGTTAGTAAGGAGTACATGGGTTTAAACTAGAGTAAAGTAGTTTAAACCCACGTACTCCTTAATAACTACTTTACTCTGCTGCTAAAAAATCCCCAGGGGGACTTTTCCCATATTGTACTATTTAGGTGTGCAGCACCATTATCTCTCCTCATATGTGTCTCTCCCATGCTACTTATTTACAAAATTTACTGACAGAAACTAAGAAAAACTTTCTTTTTCAAAGTTTTTGGTCTTTTTTTTTTTTTTTTAGTAAGAAATAAAAAAAAACACAGGAGTGATTAAATACCACCAAAAGAAAGCTCTATTTGTGTGAATAAAATGATAAAAACTTCACATGGTTACCGTGTAGCATGACCGTGCAATTGTCATTCAAAGTGTGACAGCGCTGAAAGCTGAAAAATGGCCTGGGCGGGTAAGTGCCCTGTATTGAGGTGGTTAAGGGGTGTGGCAAGGGGCATGTTATATGCCTACATACGTTTGTTAGTAGGTGTCCCTCATTCCCATCTCAAAATGTTGGGAGGTATGTTGTTGTCAGTGAGTACAAGGTGTAACCTTACCCAGCATTAGTGGTGGTACTTACCTGATCACACACTGCCTCTCTGCTGATGTCGGAGTTATACTTTCACTGTCAGAAAAGAGATCACGGCTCCCAACAGTCTGGTATAATTGCAGTGCCCGGTGATGGAACTCAGAGAGTGTTCCAGCAATCATCACCTCACTGCCACTCTGCGCAGTGTCCTGGAGCCTGCAAGATAAGGACATAATGGGACAGTAGCAAAAAAATCCTGGGACTGTCCTGCAATAGCTAAGACAACGTCGGGCTCATAATATGACGTTTCTCAAAGCTGCAGTTCCTCTGAGCGCCATAAGATGGAGTTCTCACTTCTACCAAGATAAGACGTCTCTATGGAATAAAGACAGGAAGTGATGTCAGGAACAGACAGGAAGTTCCGGGTGAGAGGTGAGTCGGGAGGAAGTAGAGAGGAGACATTGATGGAAGTGGTATCAGAGGAGGTAATAAGATCTTATTTTCTATTTACACCCAGTAACCCCCCGTCATGTCCGTCCTCTTCCTCCATAGTCACTGTGACGTCTTTTATCTCCAGCAGATGATGATACACACATATATAGAGTGGAAACCTAGATTAACCCCTTCAGGGGCAAAGCATTTCCCCACTTATGGGGCCCAGAACATTTCCTTAATTTTGGAGATGTGTCACCTTAGCAGTCTTGAGGGATGTAATTCAGATTTGGGTTTGTACTGGTATTTGACCCTATTTTCTAGGATTTTAATTTGTGGCTGATTAATTTTGGTTCATCCATAATTCCATGCGCAGACTTTGACCCTGGTCAACAGACTCACAGCAGCCAATAATGGGGGAAGGTAGTGTTAAGGACGGGTGTACGGGAAAAGAAACAGTGGGAAAATACTACATACATAAAGTAACAAAACTCTCCAGTGCATATAATATATCTGCTAGATTGATGCCTCCTAGAGTTGCCACCTCATCCCTTTAAACCCGAACACATATGAATTACACAGGTTCTGAGGCTAATTGAATGCAGATTATTCCCCAAGTAAGTTTAATTACCACCTTAATCAGCCACAGAACCTGTGTAATTTATATGTGTCCGGGTTTAAAGGGATGAGGTGGCAACTCTAATGCCTCCCCAGCACTATGGCCCCTCTACACCCCAGCTATACCCCCAGCTCTATGGCCCCTCCGAGTGCTGGGGGGATATCTGGGATGTAGAGAGGTCAGAGTGCTGGGGGAATATCTGGGGTGTAGAGAGGTCCGAGTGCTGGGGGGGATATCTGGGGTGTAGAGGGGTCAGAGTACTGCGGGGGATATCTGGGGTGTAGAGGGGTCAGAGTACTGCGGGGGATATCTGGGGATGTAGAGGGGTCAGAGTGCTGGGGGGAATATCTGGGGGTGTAGAGGGGTCAGAGTGCTGGGGGAATATCTGGGGTGTAGAGAGGTCCGAGTGCTGGGGGGGATATCTGGGGATGTAGAGGGGTCAGAGTGCTGGAGGGGATATCTGGGGTGTAGAGGGGTCAGAGTACTGGGGGGATATCTGGGGGTGTAGAGGGGTCAGAGTGCTGGGGGAATATCTGGGGTGTAGAGAGGTCCGAGTGCTGGGGGGGATATCTGGGGATGTAGAGGGGTCAGAGTGCTGGGGGGATATTTGGGGTGTAGAGGGGTCAGAGTACTGCGGGGGATATCTGGGGTGTAGAGGGGTCAGAGTGCTGGAGGGGATATCTGGGGTGTAGAGGGGTCAGAGTACTGAGGGGGATATCTGGGGTGTAGAGGGGTCAGAGTGCTGCAAGGAATGACTGGGGTGTAGAGGGGTCAGAGTGCTGAGGGGGATATCTAGGGATGTAGAGGGGTCAGAGTGCTGGGGGGATATCTGGGATGTAGAGGGGTCAGAGTGCTGGGGGGATATCTGGGGATGTAGAAGGGTCAGAGTGCTGGGGGGACATCTGGGGATGTAGTGGGGTCAGAGTACTGGGGGGGTATCTGGGGATGTAGAGGGGTCAGAGTGCTGGGGGGATATCTGGGGTGTAGAGGGGTCAGAGTGCTGGGGGAAAATCTGGGATGTAGAAGGGGCCAGAGTGCTGGGGGGGATATCTGGGGTGTAGAGGGGTCAGAGTGCTGGGGGGGATATCTGGGGTGTAGAGGGGTCAGAGTGCTGGGGGGGATATCTGGGGTGTAGAGGGGTCAGAGTGCTGGGGGGGATATCTGGGGTGTAGAGGGGTCAGAGTGCTGGGGGAAAATCTGGGATGTAGAGGGGTCAGAGTGCTGGGGGGATATCTAGGGTGTAGAGGGGTCAGACTGCTGAGGGGGATATCTAGGGATGTAGAGGGGTCAGAGTGCTGGGGGGATATCTGGGGGTGTAGAGGGGTCAGAGTGCTGGGGGGATATCTGGGGGTGTAGAGGGGCCATAGTGCTGGGGAGGCATCAATCTAGCAGATATATTATATGCACTTTGTTACTTGATGCTATTAGGACAGCCCTGTCGCCATCCGTTATGTGTTCTTGGAAATCAATCAGCACACTGCAGATTGTTTTTCCAGTCCTGACATGCTTAACAGCCGTATAACATTACATACAGTCCA
The DNA here is from genome assembly GCA_037952925.1 of Lithobates clamitans. Classification (NCBI taxonomy): domain Eukaryota; kingdom Metazoa; phylum Chordata; class Amphibia; order Anura; family Ranidae; genus Lithobates; species Lithobates clamitans. The sequence goes on along the minus strand of JBBGZY010001743.1, from coordinate 1,496,823 downwards.
TTATCCCACAGCTGCCACTGAAATGTCAAGGATGCAAACCATTGGCAACTTCTGTAGATAACCAAGGTGCAGACCTTGTATAGTGTAGGAGGGAATGCGACCCACAAGTTAAACCAGCTGTGATACAGTTGTCACAACCTGCAATATTTTGGCCACCACTAGAAAGAGCCTCCACCCAAAATCTAGCTGGCTGGCCACACACGGGCAGATACAGATCTTGTATGCAATCTGCTGCACTCTAAGCACTCTTCCCACCTGCACATCAGACAATATGACAGAGACACTTCTGTCACCAGGATTCAGATACATATAGAAGCTGCAACAGTTAAACTATTAGAAAACAGGAATACTTACCGAATAGTCTCTGCTTCTGGTCTGGTTGAAATACAGCAGCAGCTCTTGTATGGAAGGTCATGTGGTCCAATTTTGTGTCTACGTTCTGCAAACTCCCCTTTATGAGATATTCCAGTCCTCCAATCAGGGTTTCTGATCCAGATAGCAGGGACAATAAGTACCTGTCTATAACCAATTATCTCTGTGATATTTACCAAGCAACATCTATTTACAAATACAGACACTAGAGGGAAGGAGCTCCCTACACATGTGCCAATTTCCATTGTAAGCAGCTCACCTATTAACTCCTTACATCTCCATCCCAATATTATACAACCAATACAGTCCAGATAATTCTTTTTCTACAGAGAAACCTACAAAGATCACATGATCACATCAATGAGGATGGAGGAGGACTGGAGTCACATGACTGAGAGGCTATTAAACCTCACGCTGGAGATCATCTACCTGCTGACAAGAGAGGTGAGGAGGATTCTGAGAAGTCACATGACAACACTCTTATTTCTATTAATAAAACACAGGCCTGACCAGAGGGGCGAGGAGGATTCTGGGAATGTGGCATGATATTACTGTTTTTTGCTTGAATAGAGTTTTCCTCCTGTGAAGTTTGGAGATCATATGACCATCACAGTGCCTCCACCTCACTCCCTAAATCCTGAGGTAAACGGCAATAGGAAGATACTAGAAGTCACCAAGAAGATGATGGAGCTGCTGACAGGAGAGGTGAGCGGTGCTGGGAATTCTGGGACATTATCCAGTAACAGACAAGGGATGTGTCTGGATGGTGACTGTATCATTGTGTGTGTCAGGTTCCTATAAGGTGTCAGGATGTCACTGTCTATTTCTCCATGGAGGAGTGGGAGTATTTAGAAGGACACAAGGATCTCTACAAGGACGTCATGATGGACAATCAGCCGCCCCTCACATCACCGGGTAAGAGGAGACTTTATTGTAAAGGAGAGAGCAGTACGGAGGGTCCACCTAGATCCCCCATCATCTGATAAACACATAGAAACAATGTTTTCAGTCAGTGTGTGTGTTTCCTACAGATGGATCCAGTAATGGGAACCCACCAGAGAGATGTCCCCGTCCTCCGTATTCCCGGGATTCCTCACAGGAAGGTCACACCATCCCTCACCATCATCAGGTCGGTGGAGTTGAGGGTCTGGAACATAAAGTGATTGAACACTCTGACATGTGGAAACGACGATTTTCTATGTGATCTTACACAATTTTTTGGGTTTAGGGTGAAGATCTGATGAACATGAATGTTGAGGGTGAAGTAGAAGAGATATATGTGAGGGATGATCAGCAGGAGGCTGGAATGACGAGGATATTCAAAAAGAACACTCCTACAGAGATCAACACAGGTGAGCCATAATAAATAATAATAATAAATAAATATATATACACCTCTTTTATTATTAGAGATTGCATGACCCAGTGCCTAGATTTGTGGTTGTGTGAAGAGCACCTCCCAGTCCTCAGTGGTTCCTGCTCTTCTGAAAAGACAGTGTAAAGGAAGAAGTGATCTGGGAGGAGGAACAAAGGCCCTTTTAATAAAGAGGGGAAGTCCCAGCTGGCTGGACCATCCACAGAGAACATCTACTCACTCAAATCTACCTGATCCAGATGGAATCTTGATTTAGGTAATCTAACTAACTTGCATATATTGATCATATTTTTAAATTTTCCAGGACACGTCATCAAGAAACCTTCAAAGTATCGTCTCACTTTATCTCCAAGTTGTAACATGGAAGATGAGGACATCACAAGAGATTGTGCAGGAGAAAAGACAATGAGCTCAGCTATGGATGGTGGACTTCACAGTGTGAATGGACCATCAAACCAACCCTCTGACTCTGAGCAACCTCGTACTGTGGGGGATGGTGCCGGAATTCAGGGGGAGGAGAATTTTTTCTGTCTTGAATGTGGGGAAAATTTCAGCTCTGAAATAAGTCTTACTGTACACCAGAAATCTCACAGTGAGAAGCTTCATTCATGTTCTGAGTGCGGGAAATGCTTTCTTCATAAATCAGAACTTGTCATACATTGCAGATCTCACGTGAGCAAGAAGCCAAATTCCTGCCCCGAATGCAGGAAATGTTTTACAAGACAATCACAACTTCAAAGACATCAGAAATCTCACACAGAGAAGCCGCATTCCTGCCCTGAGTGCGGGAAAGGTTTTTCACAGAAATCAGACCTTGTTATACACCAGAGATCTCACACTGGTGAGAAGCCCTTTTCCTGCCCTGAGTGCAGGAAATGTTTTTCACATAAGTCAAATCTTGTTAAACATCAGAGAGTACACACAGGAGAGAAGCCGTACCCCTGCCCTGAGTGCGGGAAATGTTTTTCACAGGTGTCCACTCTGTACACACATCAGAGGATTCACACAGGTGAGAAGCCATATTTCTGCCCTGAGTGTGGAAAATGTTTTTCACAGAAATCAGCCCTTCTTCAACATCAGAGAATGCACACAGGTGAGAAGCCATATGTCTGCTCCATGTGTGGGAATTGTTTTTCATGGAAAGCAGAACTTGACTATCACCAAAGATCCCATGCAGGGGAGAAGCTGAATTCATGACCTAAGTGTGGAAAATGTTTTTCTCAGAAGTCCCATCTTTACATCAGATATGGAAAGAACAAGGGGTTGCGCTAATACTGATAGTGCAAAATATGAGTCTGCAGTGCAAAAAGAATTATACAGTGATCATACATAACATTGAATATAAATATAAAAATAAACCCATGTGCAAAAACGTATAATAAAGTGAAAAAAAGTCCCATCTATTAAGACATTAGTGAAATGTCATGGTTTAAACCACCAAATCAGGAATCAAAAAGTCCAAGTGACAATGGGTGTAGTGCTGTAATAGCGAGGAGGGATCCGCCACCAGAGAATAGAAGGGGTTACTTCTTACCAGAAGGCCATGACCCCCCACCACAGAGGGTCACAGCAAGCAGAAAACTTTAAATGTCAAAGGATGAGTACTGCCAGCGGTCTCCACCAGAGGTCATCTCAACATCAGCCACACCAACGGACTCATAGCAAAGGTACCATGAAATATAGAAGGGGCTCACATAGTGTAAAACTGATAAAATTTATTGGAATAGATAAAAAGAATACACACTTACAAGCGTGATTGATAAAACAGCCTTAAGTCCGGCTCCGTGGCCACCGGAGCACGGACAAACCCGTCCTACTGGAATGTAAATCGCTCGGGGGTGACGTCAGCGCGTCGTCTGGCTCCGCCCTACGCGTTTCGTGACATCATCACGTCTTCCAGGGGACGCTTGTAAGTGTGTATTCTTTTTATCTATTCCAATAAATTTTATCAGTTTTACACTATGTGAGCCCCTTCTATATTTCATGGTACCTTTGCTATGAGTCCGTTGGTGTGGCTGATGTTGAGATGACCTCTGGTGGAGACCGCTGGCAGTACTCATCCTTTGACATTTAAAGTTTTCTGCTTGCTGTGACCCTCTGTGGTGGGGGGTCATGGCCTTCTGGTAAGAAGTAACCCCTTCTATTCTCTGGTGGCGGATCCCTCCTCGCTATTACAGCACTACACCCATTGTCACTTGGACTTTTTGATTCCTGATTTGGTGGTTTAAACCATGACATTTCACTAATGTCTTAATAGATGGGACTTTTTTTCACTTTATTATTTGTTTTTGCACATAGGTTTATTTTTATTTTTATATTTATATTCAATGTTATGTATGATCACTGTATAATTCTTTTTGCACTGCAGACTCATATTTTGCACTATCAGTATTAGCGCAATCCCTTGTTCTTTCCATACCCATTTACAATTGATGTTTTTTGTGGGGATTGCTGCTGTACACAGATTCTTTTTGGTTTATAGCGCAGTGTTCTCCATTTTCTATATTTACATCAGATATGCCACATGCAGGAAAAGCAGTTTTCCTGCCCCGAGTGTGGAAATTGTTTTACACAGAAATCAAACCTTGTTAAACATCAAAAATCTCACAGAGGGGTGTAGGGATGAGTCGAACATTTCTTGGTTCAGTTTGTGGGAGGTTCACTGAACTTCTCCAAAGTTTTTAATCTTAATCTGAACCCCATTGAAGTCAATGAGAGCAGAATCTTTAAAATCCATCCAGGCCATTTTAATGGTTCAAAAACAATGGATTCTTAAAAAAAGGGCACATGTAGGATGTAAAATCACTGCAGCCTCATCAATGTCCACCAGTGCCGCTTATTAGTGCAGCCTCATTAGTGCCTCATCATCAGTGCCTATCGGTGAAGGAGAAAGATTACCTGTTTTATAACAAACTTTGAAATATGTGGGGTTTTTTTTTCAAAATGTTCATTTTTTGTTTTTTGTTTTTGTTTGTTTAGCAAAAAATAAAAAACCCAGTGGTGATTAAATACCCCCAAAAGAAACATCTATTTGTGTGAAAAAAGAGATAAAAAATTTCACATGGGTACAGTGTTGCATGACCACGCAATTGTCATTCAAATTATGACAGCGCTGAAAACTGGCCTGGGCAGGAAAGGGGTAAAAGTGGCCAGTAGGTAAGTGGTTAAGGGGGACCAAAGAAAAAAATAAAAAGGTGGGGGTCCCCACCAAATTCCATAGCACAAGAAAAAATGTGAAAGCCATCCCGCCTGGCCCTATTCAAATGTGTAGCCTAGTTGGCCAGGAAAAGGGGGACATGTGCCCCACCTCCTGAACTATACCAGGCCACATGCCCTCAAAGTGTGGAGGGTATCCTGCCAGGAGGGGATACTCTGGCAAAGCACCTTGTCCCCATGAGAACAAGGGCCTCTTCCCCACAACCTTGACCTGTTTGTTGTGGGGGGGGGTGACAAAATCTGAAAGCCTTCTTGAAAAAAAAAAAGGGGGGGGGGCCCAAATACAGACCTTTTCCTATCTGAATAAACAGGGCTTTTTTTTCAGCAGGAACGCAGTTCCGGCACCCCCAGAACTGAATAGCAAGGTGTGCTGCCCTCCAGAATTCCATTGTTGCTGTAGGGGATCTATTGTTGCTGGGGGTACTATTGTTGCTGAGGCGGTCTTCTGTTGCTCGTAGGGGATCTATTGTTGCTGGGATTAGGGCTTATGTTGCTGGAGGATCAATTGTTGCTGGCAGGGATCTGTTAAGGGAGGGGGTATTTGTTGCTGGCTGCTGGAGGGTCTATTGATGCTGGCTGCTCGGGAATCTATTGTTGCTGGATGGGATCTATTTTTGCAGGGGTTATATTGTTGCTGAGGTGGGTCTTATGTTACAGGGGGTCAATCATTGCTGGGAGGGATCTACTGTGGAGTAAAGGGTCTAATCTATTGAGAAAAAGAGGGGGAGTATGGGACTTTATATGAGGCACAGATACGTGCCTCCATCCCTATATTTGGATGCATAGAGAAGGAAATGGGACTTTAAAATGAAGCGGTTGAAATGCGGAGGTGATGGTATAAATATAAAGTTTTATTTATATCAAAGTAATTAATTTCGTATATTACATATATGCACAAGATATGGACATGGTAATACAAAGGTATAAACACATAAATAAATGAAAGTAAATTCAAGGGAATCAAGTGGATGGTATGTAACAGCAAAACGGCCTAAAAAAGCCAAACACAGCATGCCCGGCACCTGTGTAGATAATCACATAATATGAACCCAGCTATCTTAGATTCCTATTAGTAGCATCATAGGCCATAGTATGTGTGTCTGTAGCATCATGTAGCTCTACGCGTTTCGTGGATACGTTTCCACTCGTCAGGAGCAGATGCGACAGATTCCTGTAAATATGTTAAATAGGGTAAACCACACTCTGTTTGAAGGTGAAAAATAATATTAAAATTAAAAGAGTTAACCCAGTACACTCACCAACCCCGGTAGTAAGTGCAGTAGGGGGCGGGCGAGACACGGCGAATCGGGAGCATAAACCACATCACGGGAGCTGAGGCGGCGTAGTAATACACAACCAGCTTGGGGAGATGTTGGGGTGCCTGTGAAGATCTCCGTGTGCAAAAGTGCTGGCATGTGAATCTGCAATTAGGGATATCTGTTGCTGAGGTGGGTCTTATGTTACAGGGGGTCAATCATTGCTGGGAGGGATCTACTGTGGAGGTCTAATCTATCTGGCTGCTGAAGGGTCTATTGATGCTGGCTGTTGGGAACCCATTGTTGCTTTGGTGGATCTATTGTCACTGGGGTGTATTGTTGTTAGATCTATTTTACTGCCTTTCTTGTTATTAACAAATTCTATACAAAATAATTAGCACCACAAAATGATACTTGGTTCTGTATTTTCTAAAAGGGGTGGTACTGGGTGGTGGGTAAGGGGTGGACCTAAGGAATGGTGCTCAGAGGTGGGTAGAAGGCGGAGTCAAGGGGTGACTCGGAAGGAAGGAGTTCCTGCACCCATTCTTTGAGAAAAAAAGCACTGAAAAAGTAAGGAGTATGTTGTACCCCTGTTTACTCATTCAAAAAGTAAATAAACACAATGGCACCACCAGAAAGTCCTATATTGAAAAAAAAAAACACCCCAAGAAGGAGGGTGGCATTACTCAATGCTGCCTATACTGCTTAACAATAGACTTCTGCAGCCATACCTATTTGGAGCCTGCTGTGGGTTCCAATCCTCAACTACTTGGGGTATCCTCTGCAGCCAGTCCCCTGACAAAACAGAGTGAGTATTTGTCTTAATTGTCAATACAGGATCAACATAGTTCATACTTGCCAACAGTCCCGATTTTTCCGGGACGATTCTGATTTTGGGACGGTTGTCCCGATTAAATTCCCAGGATTTTGCCTTTGTCCCAGGAAAATCGGGAATGTTTTAGGCAAAAACGGCCGGCAGGCTACAAAAAGATGGCTGCCCCCGCGAGGACTAATCCCCACGTGTTCAGTGGAGAGGGGAGGGGCAGCCAGTCAGCTTCTTTCTTCAGTGTACAAGTAGACAATTCTCTTGTACACTGAAGCCGATTGATTGCACAGCCCAGAGGTCCCTCCCCTCTCCACTGAACACATGAGAACTGTGTAGCTGCCGATGATGGGGACAAATGCATGAAGGAGGGCTCTGCTGCCAGGGATACAGATATAAGGAGGGGCTCCGCTGCTGGGGACATTGATGTGAGGAGGGCTCCGCTGCCAGGGACAATGCTGTGAGGAGGGGCTCCACTGCTGGGGACATTGATGTGAGGAGGGGCTCGACTGCTGGGGACACTGATGTAAGGAGGGGCTCCGCTGCTGGGGACACTGATGTAAGGAGGGGCTCCGCTACTGAGGACACTGATTTAAGGAGGTGCTCTGCTGCTGGGGACACTGATTTAAGGAGGGGCTCTGCTGCTGGGGGCACCTGATGTAAACAGGGACTCCATTGGGGGCACCTGATATAAGTAGGGACTCCCCCTGGGGGCACCTGATGTAAGCAGGAACTCCATTGGGGGCACCTGATGTAAGGAGGGACTCCGCTGGGAGCACCTGATGTAAGGAGGGACTCTGTTGGGGGCACCTAATGTAAGGAGGGACTCTGCTGGGGGCAGCTGATGTACGGAGGGACTCTGCTGGGGGCACCTGATGTAGGGATGGACTCTACTGGGGGCACCTGGTGGCAAGTGGCAGGCTCAGGGCTCCCACTGATTCTGCATTATGGTGAGTTGAATGATTTCCTTTTTATATTACGATGTAATAATAGAAATGCGCTTCAATCATCCTGACACCATAACAACCATGGTGCAGGGATGATTGAAGCGCTAAAACCAGGTTTTTGGAGTATCTTTATCTGCTGATTGTTAAATGTTCTGGATTACACATATTTCTATTGTTGTGTACGATCTGGGCCTGCTCTCGCGCTCTCTCTCTCTCTCTCCCCCCCCCCCCCCTCCCTTCCATCCCTCGTTCATCTCAGACTCCAAGCACACCCACTTTGAGCCACGCCAAATATTTTGCTAAACCACGACCATTTTTTCGCTTCGACGCGCTCCGCATTTTTCCCCGCTATGTCACGTTTACAAATGAATGCCCCGCCCCCTAATTATAATAAGACTCCGCCTACAGGCAAAACAGCGTCAATATAAATCTTTTTACAATGCGTCCTTAACAATCAATGACTTATCAGCTGTCAGTGTGCTTTCCCGCTGATCACTGGAGTGTAAACAGAATTGCCAGCAAATGCAAATTCAGGAAAAAAATGCATGCAAATATTAAAAAAAAAAAATGGTGTGCCCCCCCCCCCCCCCCCCCAATTATATACCAGACCCTTATCTGAGCATGCAGCCCAGCATTCCTGAATCATACCAGGCCACATGCAATCAACATGGGGGGGGTGCTTTGGGGCAGGGGGGTAATATCCCCCAAAGCACCTTGTCCCAATGTAGATAGCAACAAGGGCCTCTTCTCCACAACCCTTATACTTCATATTCCGATCGCATACTTTCCTGGATGAGCTCATGAAATATGGGTGCTGCAGCAACAACCAGCTGGATACTGGTTCAAGTCAAAATGAAAATATTTGCCAGCACACCATGAAATGGCGTAGATAGCGTCCAAGCGTGTAATTTATTGCATGATCACAACACAAGGAGAGTGCAACGTTTCGGAGTCATGCAGGACCCCTTCGTCATCACATGCCTGACGAAGGGGTCCTGCGTAATTCCGAAACGTCGCACTCTCCTTGTGTTGTGATCATGCAATAAATTACACGTTTGGACGCTATCTACGCCGTTCCATGGTGTGCTGGCAAATATTTTCATTTCTCCACAACCCTGGCCCGGTGGTTGTGGGGGTGACTTATTGGAATCTGGAAGCCCCCTTAAACAAGGAGTCCCCCAGATCTTGGCCCCCCTATGTTATATTGGCTGCGATCTTCAGAAAACCAACTTGGAAGAGGAACCATGTGCTCAGGTGCAGCAGATGAAGCTGAGCCAGAAGGAGGCGCAGCATTAAAATCAGGCAAACTGGAAAGTGATTGGATAAGAATCTCTAGTTGGAAAAATCTTCTTTAGCTCTGAGATCTGTTTGGAAGCTCAGCAAGAGGAGCATTGTCTCTGTTACCTGAATACATGGCTGTATCTTACTTATATGGCGTCCCCTGGCAGGTAACTCTCCTGGTGTGGAGTCTAAGTCACAGTAAGTGAGAGCTGACCTTACCCAGAGCTCCTGATGGTGGAGACAGCCTAGGACCTTCGTGGTTTATGATGATGCAAGCTGTCCCTAGGTCCTGACCCTCTTTTCTCTTTTTTTTTGTCTGTCTTTTTTTTTTTATTCCCTCTCTATATGTGCTGGGTTGTATGTTGTTATCGTTGTTTATGATGTTTGTATATAAAAGAAATAAAAAGATTATTTGATTTAAAAAAAAATAAAAAATCCACCATTTTACTCTCTAGGGCGGGGGTCGGCAACCCGTCGATCGCCGACAGGTGACGGGTAGACAGTGAAGATGTTCCACTGTTGTCCCAGAGAGGCGCATGCGCACACTCACTCAATCCCAAGCTGCAGAGGAAGCCCCCGCCCCTTGCATACGTGTGGCTGCAAGGCGGGGAGGGGAAAGTCTCCGGAAGACCTCTGGCGGGTTTATGTTCTTCTCTAAACATGCCCAAGCTCTTCTTATGGATATTGCGAACTCATCGCCACCGGCCTTCCTCCCCAATCCAAGGATACCATATGAGAAGGTGAGAGGATTGCCAGCAGGGATCAGTGCCACTACACCTTCCCTGCGCCACTCTGCATTAAAAACTTCTGTGCCCCCATAACATTCCAGTCCTCCTGACACCACAGCCCTCCTGATGTCCCAGCACCATTCCCTCCTGGCACCACAGTACCATTCCCTTCTGACCCCGCCCCTAATATCATACCCTTCTGACACCCCAGACCTCCTGACCCTCCAGTACCATGGCCTCCTGACCCCCCAGTATTATGCTTTCCTGACACCCCAGCCCTCCTGACCCCACCCCCAATACCATACCCTCCTGCCCCCCCAGGGCCATGTCCTCTTGAGATCCCAGCCCTCCTAATCTTCCTGTACTTTGCCCTCCATATCCCCCAGTACCATACTTTCCTGACCCCCCTGTACTGTGCCCTCCTTACCTTCCTGTACCAGGCCCTCCTGACCCCTACCATACATCCTACTTACCTCCTGTACACTGCCCTACATACTACTGACCTCTGTACACTGCCCTACATACTACTGACCTCTGTATACTGCCCTACATCCTACTGACCTCTGTACACTGCCCTACATACTACTGACCTCTGTACACTGCTCTACATACTACTGACCTCTGTACACCGCCCTACATACTACTGACCTCTGTACACTGCCCTACATACAACTGATCTCTGTACAGTGCTCTACATACTACTGACCTCTGTACATTGCCCTACATCCTACTGACCTCTGTACACTGCTCTACATACTACTGACCTCTGTACATTGCCCTACATCCTACTGACCTCTGTACACTGCTCTACATACTACTGACCTCTGTACACTGCTCTACATACTACTGACCTCTGTACACTGCCCTACATCCTACTGACCTCTGTACACTGCTCTACATACTACTGACCTCTGTACACTGCTCTACATACTACTGACCTCTGTACACTGCCCTACATCCTACTGACCTTTGTACACTGCCCTACATACTACTGACCTCTGTACACTGCCCTACATCCTACTGACCTCTGTACACTGCCCTACATCCTACTGACCTCTGTACACTGACCTACATACTACTGACCTCTATACACTTCCCTACATACTACTGACCTCTGTACACTTCCCTACATACTACTGACCTCTGTACACTGCTCTACATCCTACTGACCTCTGTACACTACCCTACATCCTACTGACCTCTGTACACTGCTCTACATACTACTGAGCTCTGTACACTGCTCTACATACTACTGAGCCCTGGACGCTGCCCTACCTACTACTGACCTCTGTACACTGACCTACATACTACTGACCTCTGTACACTTCCCTACATACTACTGCCCTACATCCTACTGAGCTCTGTACACTGCTCTACATACTACTGACCTCTGTACACTGCCCTACATACTACTGACCTCTGTACACTGCTCTACATACTACTGAGCTCTGTACACTTCCCTACATACTACTGACCTCTGTACACTGCTCTACATACTACTGAGCTCTGTACACTGCTCTACATACTACTGACCTCTGTACACTGCCCTACATACTACTGACCTCTGTACACTTCCCTACATACTACTGACCTCTGTACACTGCTCTACATACTACTGACCTCTGTACACTGCTCTACATACTACTGAGCTCTGTACACTGCCCTACCTACTACTGACCTCTGTACACTGCTCTACATACTACTGACCTCTGTACACTGTCCTACATACTACTGACCTCTGTACACTGTCCTACATACTACTGACCTCTATACACTGTCCTACCTACTACTCACCTCTGTACACTGCTCTACATACTACTGACCTCTGTACACTGCCCTACATACTACTGACCTCTGTACACTGCCCTACATACTACTGACCTCTGTACACTGCTCTACATACTACTGACCTCTGCACACTGCCCTACATACTACTGACCTCTGTACACTGCTCTACATGCTACTGACCTCTGTACACTGCTCTACATACTACTGACCTCTGTACACTGCTCTACATACTACTGACCTCTGTACACCGCCCTACATACTACTGACCTCTGTACACTGCCCTACATACTACTGACCTCTGTACACTTCCCTACATACTACTGACCTCTGTACACTGCTCTACATACTACTGACCTCTGTACACTGCTCTACATACTACTGAGCTCTGTACACTGCTCTACATACTACTGACCTCTGTACACTGCTCTACATACTACTGACCTCTGTACACTGCCCTACATACTACTGACCTCTGTACACTGCCCTACCTACTACTGACCTCTGTACACTGCTCTACATACTACTGACCTCTGTACACTGTCCTACATACTACTGACCTCTGTACACTGTCCTACATACTACTGACCTCTATACACTGTCCTACCTACTACTCACCTCTGTACACTGCTCTACATACTACTGACCTCTGTACACTGCCCTACATACTACTGACCTCTGTACACTGCCCTACATACTACTGACCTCTGTACACTGCTCTACATACTACTGACCTCTGCACACTGCCCTACATACTACTGACCTCTGTACACTGCTCTACATGCTACTGACCTCTGTACACTGCTCTACATACTACTGACCTCTGTACACTGCCCGACATACTACTGAGCCCTGGACTCTGCCCTACATACTACTTGCACTGGCCAGAAATCAGAGCTTATAGCCAGGCCTGAAGCTAGTCAAGAAAATCAGCCTGCAGTACCAGATGTTCTGTTTTCATGATAAATTCATCAGACTTGTGGGGGTGACTAATTACTCCCCAGACATGAAAAATAATGTGAATAAAAGTGAAAGCAGAGTTTCTCACTGAAGTTAACTTTTAAGGTAGACTAAGTTGATATTTTTATAGCGACATTCTTTTTAGTAGATTTCTCTAGGTTTTTTTATGCTGTCTTTACTTTTTTTGGGGGGGCTAACTTCTTAAAAAAAAAGGGGGGGGATCTTTGAATCTTTTCAATGTTGTCCAGGTAGATCTCCATCTCTCAGAGGTTGACTACCCCTGCTCTAGGGCCTCTCTTTTCAGAAAAAATATAATGTTTTGGGGGCTTTATGTAATCTTTTCCAGCCTACATGTATGTAGCGCTGGTAGATTTTTCAGTCTACCGCTTATAGGTACATTTAGTGGGTCATCTGTTCTGTACATAGTTCAGATTCAGTTTATTGTCAGATTTAGCCTCTGTTCTAGTTTGGCTGTGTTGCGTGTAGTTTCACATTGTGCCTGTAGGTGTCGTTGTCGCCATGGGTCGGTGTTGGAAAAGCAACGTGCTGAAGTGTATGAGTGCTCCTCTGTCCCGGAGATAACTCGGCGGAGGTGGTCCTCCGAGTTGCATGCTGGGAGAGGGTATTTTTGGAACAGATGCCATGTTTTGAGGGTTAATCTTTTTGCCTCGTGGCCCTCCTGGCCTAGAGGTATGTGTCAGTGAGTTCTACCTCCGTAGCCCTCCGGCCTGGAGGGTTGCGTTGCTTGTGAGGGTAGACCCAGAAGCCTGTCTGGGGCCTGCTATGGCTGGGATGGTCCTGTGCTGTCTGTCCTGCGGGAAGAAGCCGGACAATCGGGAAGATCCAGGGGAGGACCCATCTTGGAAGGGACCATGCGAGGCTGGTCTTAAGAAGGGCCTGGTGACCCGATTTGGAGGACGTATCCTAAACTAATCTACCGCACAAGTACTGCCGGGTCGGCTTAAAGGTTCTGGTACTGTGTTTGCTGTTCATCGAAAACCACTACATCCTGTGGTAGAGGATCGTACGGGTTTTGCTTCACTCCAGTCTGTGGCAGAGATTTTTTGTTCGTGCTGCGTACCGGCTGCTACCCTGTTTCCCCTAAAATAAGACCTAGCGTGATTGTCGGTGATGGCTGCAATATAAGCCCTACCCCCCAAATAAGCCCTACCCTGTTTCCCCGAAAATAAGCCCTACCCTGAAAATAAGACCTACAAGGACTTTAACTAGGGCTTATTTGGGGGGTAGGGCTTATATTGCAGCCATCACTGACAATCACGCTAGGTCTTATTTTCGGTGAAACAGGTTAGGTTGGTGAGAGAGACCTATCCGGGCGGGCAAAAGATATAACACTAAAAGGAAAATACATTCATCCCTGAAACTTCAATTCCTTAGTGCTACATCAAGAAAAGGTATTTGAGCTTCCCTGCAACTCTTCTTCTACCTCTCTCCTGCTACTTCTTCCAGTTATATCCCATTAAAGCATTGGAAAAATACTCAAGTGACTGGTGCCTACATTGTCTGATAATAAGCTCAGCGTGGACTCTAAGTTTGGTGTTGGTGAAATTAGCAGGTAAAAAGGTGACGGTAACAGCCCGCTTTAAATCGGCAGCTCCACCGTGAGTTATTGCTACATGTATGTAAAAAAAAACCCCCACAAAAACGGTTCTGGCAGTGAAAGGGTTAAAGGTGTGAAGTACACACAGCGCAAGGCTTTGTTCACTCTAATGTTTCTCTCCGAGCTCCAAAAGGTGCTGATCTCACTTATACTGAGACAGGGCGCCGCCTTGGAATACAGACAGGAAGTGATGTCAGGTACAGACAGGAAGTGATGTCAGGTACAGACAGGAAGTGATGTCAGGTACAGACAGGAAGTGATGCCATGAATGAACAGGAAGTTCCGGGTGAAAGGTGAGTCGGGAGGAAGTAGAGAGGAGACATTGCTGGACCTGGCAGTAGAGGAGGTAATAAGAGGAGGTAATAAGATCTTATTTTCTATTTACACCCAGTAACCCCCCCCCGTCATGTCCGTCCTCTTCCTCCATAGTCACTGTGATGTCTTTTATCTCCAGCAGATGATGATACACACATATATAGTGTGGAAACCTAGATTAACCCCTTCAGGGTCAGAACATTTCCCCACTTATGGGACCAGAAACATGGAGTGCAAGGTTTGGTCCAGACACAAGTCCAGGCTGTTTGGGCATTCCGCTATTACACTTAACAGCTTCCAACTGTCAATGGCTGTACTATTCACATGGGTGGACAGTATCTGTGTGCCACCTTATTGTTAAAGGGGGCTTACAGATTCGATAAGCTTCAACCCGCCCCCAGACCCCCACAATCACCGGGCCAGGGTTGATGGTAAGAGGCCCTTGTCCTAATCAACATGGGGACAAGGTGCTTTGCCAGAGGGCTACCCTGGCAAAGTACCCCCCACCCCCGTGTTGAGGAAATGTGGCCTGACATGGTTCAGGAGGGGGGCGCACACTTGCCCTCTCTTCCTTGGCCAGTAAGGCTACATGCTCAGATTGGGGGTCCGGTATAGATATTTTTTTTTTTTTTTTTAGTTAGATCAAATGATTGTTTTTATTTCTTCCTTAAAGGTTCGTGTTTTTTCACCTTAATGCATCCTATGCATTAAGGTGAAAAAACACCTCGCTGTCATGGGCCCCCCAGCCCTCCCGTTTTAATTACCTGAGCCCGTTCACCCGGCGTCCTCTTCTCCACTGAGTCTGGCTGTTGATTGGATAGATTCATAGCAGCACAGCCATTGGCTCGCGCTGCTGTCAATCACATCCAATGACACGGCCGCTGGGGAGGGCGGGACCGAGTTATACACTTGGCATCTATGGCAAGCGCGCCCGCAAGCTAACCCCCTCTGGAGAGAGCTTCCCAGAGGGGATTAGCTTTAGCAGGGAGGAGCCGAGACAGCCACCGTGGGACCCCAGAAGAGGAGGATCGGGGCCACTCTGTGCAAAACGAACTGCACAGTGGAGGTAAGTATAACATGTTTGTTATTTAAAAAAAAACGAACCTATACAACCACTTTAACCACTTGGCGACCAGACTTTTACTGGCACTTTTGCTTACAAGTTTAAATCTGTATTTTTGCTAGAAAATTACTTACAGTATCTCACAAAAGTGAGTACACCCCTCACATTTTTGTAAATCTTTTCTTCTATCTTTTCATGTGACAACACTGAAGAAATGACACTTTGCTACAATGTAAAGTAGTGAGTGTACAGCTTGTATAACAGTGTAAACTTGCTGTCCCCTCAAAATAACTCAACACACAGCCATTAATGTCTAAACCGCTGGCAACAAAAGTGAGTACACCCCTAAGTGAAAATGTCCAAATTGGGCCCAAAGTGTCAATATTTTGTGTGGCCACCATTATTTTCCAGCACTGCCTTAACCCTCTTGGAAATGGAGCTTGAGTAGGGGTTGTCCAAATAAGTTTGAAAAAGCATGGCAGTGTTGGTTTTCAGACACTGACACTCTTGGTTGAAATGAATTGTTGTCTTTAGTACTACGGTAGTAGTGCTGACATAGTTCTCTCATGTGAGCATTGTAGGGTTTTAACCAAGGGATCCTTACTGCTTCATATGGTTACTATCCGATGATGAAGATGAATGTAGATGATAGGGCTCTTAGTCCTTGTCTATTTTTCCTCTGCACTTAAAGTGGAGTACCACCCAAAAATGGAACTTCCACTTTTTGGACTCCTCCCCCCCTCCGCTGTCACATTTGGCACCTTTCAGGGGGGAGGAGGGAGCAGATACCGGTCTAATACAGGTATTTGCTCCCACTTCCTGGCATAGATCACCGCAGTGATTGCGGTGACCTACGCCACTTCCGCCGCCTACTCTGTCCTCCTCCACACAGACACAGAATACAGCAGGGACCAGAGAGGACGCGCAGCGCGACTCATGCATGCGCAGTAGGGAACCAGGAAGTGAAGCCGCACAACTTCACTTCCTTATTCCCTTACCGAGGATGGCGGCGGCAGCAGCCGAGAGCCGAAGGACGGATCGGCTTCGGCTGCCGACATCGCGGGCTCCCTGGACAGGTAAGTGTCCATCTATTAAGAGTCAGCAGCTGCAGTATTTGTAGCTGCTGGCTTTTAATATTTTTTTTTTCAGCGAACCTCCGCTTTAAGGAACGTTGCGCATATGGGAAGGAAGGTGGGGGAGGGATTTTGTTATTTTTTTGTATTTACACATATTTTTTCTACGTTAATGAGGTTACTAACTCGGTGAGATCTGATACCGGGTTGTTACTGTAATGTTGTATGTTTTGTATGTATTTTTCTTTTTGTTGGTAAGGAAAAGGGTAATATAAATACCATATTTATTGGCGTATAACACGCACCCCAAGTTTAGGAGGGAATTTTAAGGAAAAAAACTTTTAGGAGGGAAGTTTAACCGGTTCAATACAGGGCAATTTCACCCCCTTCCTTCCCAGGCCAAATTTTAGTTTTCAGCGCTGTCGCACTTTAAACGTCAATTGCGCTGTCGTACCCAAAAAAAATTGACGTCCTTTTTTCACCACAAATTGTGCTTTCTTTTGGTGGTATTTGATCGCCTCTGCGGTTTTTATTTTTTGCGCTATAAACAAAGGAAGAGCGACAATTTTGAAAAAAACACAATATTTTTTACTTTTAGCTATAATAAATATCCCAATTTTTTAAAAAAAAAAACAAAATTTTTCCTCAGTTTAGGCCGATATGTATTCTTCTACATATTTTTGGTAAAAAAAAATCACAATAAGCGTATATTGATTGGTTTGCGCAAAAGTTATAGCGTCTACAAAATACAGGATAGATTTATGGCATTTTTAAAAAAAATATATTTATTTATTTTTTTAGCGGCGATCGCGATTTTTTTTCGTGACTGCGACATTATGGCGGACACATCGGACACTTTTGACACATTTTTGGGACCATTCACATTTATACAGCAATCAATGCTATAAAATTGCATTGATTACTGTGTAAATGTGACAGGCAGTGAAGGGGTTAACCACTAGGGGGCGGGGAGGGGTTAAATATGTTTCCTAGGGAATGCTTCTAACTGTAGGGGGAGGGGACGTACAAGGGGAGGAGACCGATCGGTGTTCCTCCGTCCTGGGAACACAGATCGCTCTCCTCAGAGCTGACAGACTGTTCATCTGTGTGTTTACACACACAGATCCACATGCCGGCCCGGTTAACGGGCAATCGCGGGTGCCCGGCGGACATCGCGGCCGCCGGGCACACGCACCGGGTCCCGAGCAACGCGGCGGGCGCGCGCGCGCCCCCTAGATGGCGGGGAATCCCAGGACGTCACATGACGTCCACCCAGGATGGGAGATCCCATCTGTGGACGTCATATGACTATGGGCGGGTACTGAAGTGGTTAAGGAAAAAAACTTTTAGGAGGGAAGTTTTCAAGGGAAAATACTTTTAAATGCCCATCAATGCAGCCTTATCAGTGTTCATCTGCAGCCTTGTCCATCATTTCAGAATGATCAGTGTCATTTGCAGCCTTGCCCAGTGTCATTGCAGCCTTATCGTTTAAAATTAGCTCCACCGAGATACACAGAGCCGGATGTCCTGTGTACGCGGCTCCTCTCGACTCTCGCAGTCCCGCCCCTTTAGCCCGGCTCCTATGATGGACATAACACAGGTCCAATGGCGGGACTGGGCGTGACTGCGAGAGGAGCTGAGCCTAGCCGAGTACACAGGACACTCAGCTATGTGTATATCGGCCACGCTCGCTCCTCCAGACAGTGGGGATCAGCGTATAACACGCACCTACGATTTTCCCCTGATTTTAAGTGGGAAAAAAGTGCATTTTATACGCCGATAAATACGGTAATTTTCCAAAAAAAGAAAAAAATACACTTCAACGAAAAAAAAACAAACCAAAAAAAAAAAACACAATATTTACGGCTGTTTTTGTATAATGTGAAAGATGATAGATAGATACCTAATATGTCACGCTTTAAAATTGCGCGCGCTCGTGGAATGGAGACAAACTACTGTACTTAAAAATCTTCATAGGCGACGCTTTAAATGCCTTTACAGGTTACCTGTTTAGAGTTACAGAGGAAGTCTTGTGCTAGAATTATCGATCTCGCTCTAATGCCCCGTACACACGGTCGGATTTTCCGATGGAAAACGCGCGATCGGATTGTGTTGTCGGAAATTCCGACCGTGTGTGGGCTCCATCTGACTTTTTCCGTTGGAATTTCCGACACACAAAGTTTGAGAGCAGGATATAAAATTTTCCGACAACAAAATCCGATCGTTTAAATTCCGATCGTGTGTAGACAAATCCGACACACAAAGTGCCACGCATGCTCAGAATAAATTAAGAGATGAAAGCTACTGGCTACTGCCCCGTTTATAGCCCCGACGTACGTGTTTTACGTCACCGCGTTCAGAACGATCGGATTTTCCGACAACTTTGTGCGTCCGTGTGTATGCAAGACAAGTTTGGCCCAAAATCCGTCGATAAAAATCCTAGGATTTTGTTGTCGGAATGTCCGATCAATGTCCGACCGTGTGTACAGGGCACTACATTTGCAGCGATACCTCACACGTGTTGCAAACTTTGTTTACATATGCGTGCGCGACTTACGTATGCGTTCACTTCTGCGCGCGAGCATGGAGGTATAGGGTGCTTTCATTTTTTTTCTTATTTATTTTACTTTTTATTTTTACACTGTCTCTTAAAAAAAAAAAATATCACTTTTATTCCCATAACAATGAATGGAATCATCCCTTGTAATAGAAATAAGGATGACAGGTCCTCTTTATGGAGAGATCTGGGGTCAAAAATACCC
This sequence comes from Lithobates clamitans, assembly GCA_037952925.1. Taxonomy (NCBI): domain Eukaryota; kingdom Metazoa; phylum Chordata; class Amphibia; order Anura; family Ranidae; genus Lithobates; species Lithobates clamitans. The sequence goes on along the minus strand of JBBGZY010001743.1, from coordinate 1,477,249 downwards.
CAGATTTCTTCTTTACCTTTGCAAAGCAAAAGATGATAAAAAAAAAAAAAACTTTTTTTGATCATTTGCTGTAATTTTTTTTTTAATTATTTACTTCCAGCCTGGCCCGGAAGTGACGTCATGATGTCGCTCCGGTCCTCCAAGGCCATAGAGTCAATCAAAGAGTCATGCCGCTTTTGAAAGCATTTCAGCGGCTCATAAACCGCTGAGAATGATTTTATGAGAAAACATCAAAAAATGGTACCGAGGTTATGGCTGATATCGTCAGCTATAACCCTGGTAAATAGGGTTGCCACCTCTCCGGGATTCACCCGGACAGTTGGGATTTGGAATCATGTGTCTGGGTTTCAGGCTGCCTGTCTGGCAGGGTTGCTGGCTAAGCTGAGAATGTCTGTTGCACTCTCTTTCACACTGCCCAAAGTTATCACTTACAATCCGCCCCCCCCCCCCCCAAAAAAAAAAAAACACGAGAGAGAAGAGAGGGCTCGATCTGCACCTCTTCCCCCTACCCCTCTGTGTCTGCCCACACTCCAATCCCCAGTGCTGTGCCTCAGAAAAGGAACGTGGGGGGCCGGAAATTTGAAGTCCAGCAGCCTCAGATACATCTGGATGAGAGGTGCTGACTGCCAAGGGGTGAGTGAGCTCACCATCCATCCCTGTCTGTGTCTGAAGTCTCCCCCCTTCTCTCTCCTGCCTCTGAGTGAGTACACTAAGGTAATTCAGGGTTCTCAGAGCACCCCTTACATCAGAGTTCCCCTTTACACCAGAGGCCACAGTGTTCCCCCTTACATCAGAGTCCTCTCCGTACATTAGAGTTCTCAGTGTTCCCCCTATTAAATCAGGGTTCCCAGAGCATCCCTTATGTTAGAGTCCCCAGAGTTCTCCCTTACATCAGAGTCTTCAGAGTCCCCCCCTTACAGTGAACTCTGTGGATTCAGATTTAAAAGGGGAACTCTGTGGACTCTGATGTAAAGGGGGACGTTTGCTATTACCGTCATGTGATTAGAAATGTTATTTAATAGCAAAATATATGTATAGTTTATACTATTATTGCTGTGTGCTAAAGTGTTCGGGTTTGACTTGAAGAAAAGGTGGCAACCCTAGTGGTAAACCACTTGCAAACCGCAACTTATATCTACATATTGCGGTCGGCAAGTGGTTAAAATTCATAACAGACCTGAAGGGTCTTTTATGGATCTCCGGGGAGACTTCATGCATTTTTTTTTTTGTGTGTGGGGTACTCTCTTAAAATCCATACCAGACTCAAAGGGTTTGGTATGTATTTTTTAGTGGGGTGAACTCTATGCTGTATGATGTGCTCCAGTAAAATGACATTTTCAAAGTGGAGTTGAAAATGCTGGCAAATGACATTTCATTGCCGTCTTCTTTTATTTATTTATTTATTTATTTATTTTTCTGGCTTCTTTTAAAGGGGTTGTAAATGTAAAAAACATCTGACAATACCGCCCCCCCCCCCCCCCCCGTTTTACTTACCTAAACCCTCGAAAGTCCCGCGCTCACTCCCAACACCTTTTTCGTTGGCCAGCCTGACCGCTGATTGGCTAGAGTGGATGGATTGAAAGCAGCGCAGCCATTGGCTCGCGCTGCTGTCAATCGCATCCAATGACGCGGCATGTCGGGGGGGCGGGGCGAGTGAATCTGTATCACGGGAGCGCGCCCACAAGAACTCACCACCATGCGAGGGAGCTCACATGAAAGTGATTAGTTCTTGCGGGGAGGAGCTGAAACAGCCTCCGAGGGACCCCAGAAGACCAGGATCGGGGCCACTCTGTGCAAAACGAGCTGCACAGTGGAGGTAAGTATAACATGTTTGTTATTTAAAAAAAAAAATTATCTTTAGTGTTCCTTTAAGAAAAAAAAAAAAGGCCACACACATAGAGCTCTCCAAAAGTTCCCCAAAATACATAAGTTTGCTGTTATTTGCTGTCAGTGAAATGTCATTTGCCCACAATTGTAACCTTTTTCCTTGTCAGCGCTGCTGCAGCACTTTCTGTACACCACAGAGATGCCTCTTCACAGGCAGGATTAGGCCCCACCAGGCATGTTTGTAACATAGATGTGATTATAGATGTAGGATAAATGTAGCAGTAGGGTCGTTTTGCCAGTAGCGGAGGTGACGTGATCTGTAGAAGTGGTGTTATTGTTGATGTAGTTTAATTCTGTAGTATCAGTAATCAGTCGTAGACATAAGTTCTTCTATTAGAATTTGAAAGGACAGACCAAGCGTCTAGGCTTGAGTTGACACCTAGATTCCAATAAGATTTTCCCTTCCATGTAGACATAGATTTCTCACCTTCCCAAAGCCTCAAAGACGCCTACTAGTTATGTTGGTTATAAGAACCAGCAGGGGACAGTCGGGAGGCCTCGAATGGTCGGCCAGCTTTGATTTATATCCACAGATCTGAGGAATCCATTTTATCTCTCATAAACGCTAAAATATTAGTTGCAGAGAGATGAGAATAATTCCTTCTGGTTGTACACACGTTGGGCTACCTGTACATGTAAATCTGTATTTGTAACACATTTAGAATCCCGGAGAAACGCACACAACTGTTATATGGCGCCTGATTGCGACAGCTGAACAGTGATTGGTACTGTCGCAATCGGATCCATCCCAGGGATCGGATTGGTTCTGCCGCTTCCAACGGCTCCGGTAAGCGGCGGGAGGGGAAGGGCACCTCTCCAGCCACCCATAAAAGTAATCTCGCGGCGAATCCGCCGATGAGACCACCTTTATGTTAAAGCGGACCACCCGCCGTTTAAGAAAAGTACCGGGGTTATGCCAGCTGGTGTGGGAAAACCTCTTCCCCACCCAGCGGTCAGAGCCGTTCCAGGCCAGTTCAGAACACAGAACTGTCCTGTGATGGGAACGCCCCCCCAGGGTTGATTGCCTAAGGGCTAAAATCCAGCCCACATCCATATTCCAATAAATTGAGGAGACTGGGATTTGGACGGGGTGATTCCTACGAAGCCGGTCCCTCTGACTGGGGAATTACGGGCTTTCCGACATGCTTCTGTCAAAGGATAAACATTGGTAAAATTCTATTTCAGTTTTTATCCCTTTTTATCTTCATAGTTAATAGCCAACTTTGTATGTCCTTGTGTATTTTTTTTTTTTTTTTTTAAATGCCTTTTCTGTGTATATATTTTATGCACTGCACGCTTTCAGGATCTTAAATTTATAAAATTAACCACTTCCGGACCACCCACTGTGGATATACGTCGCTACTTTGATGTTAAATACCGGGGTTATGGCAGCAGAGAGCTGCCATAACCTCGGTATTTTTTTTTAAACGGTGGGTGGTCCACTTTCACATAAAACTGGTCTCTGCGGCGGATTCGCCACAAGATCAACATTTTTTTTTTAAAGGGACAGTGTAAAAATCTAAAGTGAAATTATAATTAAAAAAAATTAAAGCGCCCCGTCCCTCTGAGCTCGCGTACAGAAGCGACCGCATACGCAAGTCGCGTCCACATATGTAAACGATGTTCAATCCACACATGTGAGGTATCGCCACGATCGTTAGAGTGAGTGCACTAATTCTAGCCCAAGATCTCCTCTGTAACTCTAAACTGGTAACCTTTAGAAATGTTTAAACGTTGCCTATGGAGACTTAAGTACCAAAGTTTGTCACCGTTCCACGAGTGTGCCCAATTTTGAAGCATGACATGTTAGGTACAGGCAGCCCCCGAGTTACAAACATCCGACTTGCAAACGACTCCTACTTACGAACGGGTGGCAGCTGCCGTTCTGCGCATGCGCGGCCACTGTTCGCATCGGAAACCGACGTCTGCGCATGCGCGGCTACTTGACAGAACATCGGCAAACAACGTCTCTGCCGTTCTGCGCATGCTCTCCCGACTTACAAACATTTACCACATAAGAAAAAACCTACAGTCCCTAACCCGTTCGTAACTCGGGGACTGCCTGTATCTATTTACTCGGCATAACATCTTTCACATTCTAGAAAGAAATTGGGTTAACTTTACTGTTTTCATTTTTTTTTATTCAAAAAAGTGTATTTTTGTCCCAAAAAATTGTTGGACAAAGACCGCCGCGCAAATACGATGCGACATTAAGTATTGCAACGATCTCCATTTTATTCTCTAGGGCAGGGGTCTCAAACTGGCGGCCCTCCAGCTGTTGCGAAACTACAAGTCCCATGAGGCATTGCAAGGCTGACCGTTAAAAGCTTGACTCCCACAGGCATAGGCATGATCTGACGTCTTTGTGCTAAGCTAGGGCTCATATCTCTGGAGACATGTACGATTGTAGTGTCTATGTGCTCGGTCTAAGATAATTGCCAATCTGTATGTAATTGCACTGGCAGATTGGCAGATGATGGCAGATTTCATGCAGATCCTAAACTAGCAGATCATTTTCTGTGCATGTGTGGATGTGTGGACAGTGGGAAGAGTGGTTAACACCGGGGTTCTAGCTATGTGTGCTAATTGCTAGACTGCTCCCCAACCCTTAAGCCTCGTACACACAGTTCGATTGTTGACAGGGGATTGTCTGTTGACAGACTGTTGTCCTAAAATTTTACCGTTAGTACGCTCCTTTTGACAATTGTTGTCCAACTTTCGGCCAACAAATGTTGGATGGCAGTCTAGTAAATTTTCGGCGGACAACGGTTTGACGACATAAGGTCAGTACACAAATCCGTCACATAAAAGTCGAAAGTACAAACACGCATGCTGGGAATCAATGCTCACCAAACATTAGCAGAAGGGGCCCAAAGTGTGGCGCTCGAGATCTGAAATTCCTCGTAGTACGTCACTACGTTTGTGTTTGTGGCACGACAATTGTGTACCGTTAGTATGCAAGACAAGATCCTGGCACACGCCCTTTTGACAAAAATCAGACGCTCGGTTGGCCAACAATCGTACCTTGTGTATGAGGCTTGAGGGTGCACCAGATTGTATGTAAGATTTGGATCTGCCTGTGTGTGGTCAGCAAGTTGGATCGGAGTGGAGTCTCCCTCTAGTGGTGGCCAGAGGTAGTGCGGCTGTGAAAGTGTATCGCGGCCAGTCTTACTTGCTGAGAATAAGTCCTCCTCATTTCCTCATACCCCTGTCAAGGACCATGCCCCAGCTAGCTAGCTGCCACAGGGGCGTGCATTTCCATTACAATGTTATTTAAGGGAATTTAACTTTTTTAATATTTCACTTGGGGTATGAAAAAAAAATCACTGCTCCCGGGCCAACTGGATTTTTTAAAACTTTTTTTGCATTGGTAAATGTTCCCTGGGGCAGTGCCCACCCCTCATGCTATTATTTTACCCCCTTGCTTATTAGCCCAGAAAATGGGCATTTTTAATTTGACAGATTCGGCTCCCAGTTTCAGTATCTAAACATGGAAGTTCACTGAACCCTGCTTGAACCAAACCCAGGGCAGTTTAGCTCATCACTAATGCTCACCCATTATGCCCTGCACAACCTTTCATCCCTGTCAGCAGACTCACACCAGCTAACAGTGGAGGGGGGGGGGAGGTGGATAACCCCACCCCTCACTACAAGTGGGGGTCTGGAATCAGCCAATTATATAGAGGGGATGGATAACCCTGTAGGCAGTGAAAGGAATTCTGGTTCTGGACGGCCATCCTTGATTAATTTGGCAAGCCACTTGGACCCTCGGTACCGGGAGACACCCCAAAAATACAGGAAGCAAGCAAGATGTGTATTCATAGGGTCTCTGTCTTTAATGGGAGATCATCTAGCTTATATAGTATTAAGATGAAAAGAAAAAGGAGGGGGGGGTGTGGTCTTAATGACAGGAAGAGAGAGACTTCGAAATACAGATACCAAAAAACAGTAAACTGGACACCTGGTCATTTAGTCATAAAATGAAGCCGATTGCCTAAGGATAAACAGGATATTCAAACTTGAAAGGGCTTGACCATAAATGCACACTATAGGGTGTATGCTATTATACAGACATTCCTACATAACCATATACAACCTGAAACCAGAAGCAACGAGAGACTATACTGAATATAGCAGGAACAAATCAAATGATGGGAATTTTTAAATTGGAGTCCTTATGAGTCATTCATATTATTATAGGCAGCTGCAGTGTTGGTTTTTGCCCGTTGTCCTGAAGGAGGAGCTGTGTCACCTCACCAGGTTGGCAGGAGGCCATTAAGGACTGAATTGTTCCCTATCATGGGCTCCAGGCAGCATCATGGGAAGGCCGTTTTCTCCTATTGAATGCTAAAATGGGTCATTTATGTGCACCCACAGTGTGGGAGTGGGATGGAGACAGAACCTTGCTTGTCAGGGATATAGTGATATAGTGCAAGGGAAAGGAACCAGATGAGGATGGGCCGTGCGTGCTTCCCTAAAGAGCAGCACCATTAGTGAGTCCTCCAGAAACGACCCCTCTCGCTATGAAAGATCTCCTCATACACCCCGCAACTTGTTATCCTTCCATCATATTGTCATTAGAAGTCCCTTGTTGTCAGCCTGTGCCCCTCTGCCTGTACATGAATTATCTCAGACAGCACCCTTCCACTAATCAGTCATCTTCTTGTTTTGAACTTCACCATAAAGACCATAAAAGCTACGTACAACCATCAATGTGGTGTCATCTGCTCCAACTATTTGGTGTCACTTCATAAGCCCCACCGACAAACCTGCTTCTCACTGTAAGAGGGGTCTGAGATAAACCTATAATGGGGGAGGAAGTTGATAACCCCTCGGTATAAGGTTGGGTTTGAGATCAGCAAAAAATTGGGAAGGATGTAAATAACCCCGCCTCTTTACATTGAACACCAGAACAAAAGCATCAACAGTCATGTGGTATCCATGATGTCTCCACTGCTAACAGTACTCCTTGTGGCAGCAGCTTGGGCACCACCTTCAATTGTTTGGTGGGGGGGCAGATGGTGGAAAGAACCAACAACAGTCCCACCCTCCTCCATCTTCAGTTTCTGCATTATAAGCCCCTACATCATAGCAACAGTGGTAGCTAAAGTCACAGTAATGAGGACTAAAGAACCTCAAAACTGAGTACAAAAACACAGTGTTTCCTTTCTTTTGCTTAAGCTAGCAAGTGTGTGGCAAACTATGGGATTTACAGTAAATGTTATATCCCGAGGCTCCATTCACACATGTACGACTCCAAAGTTGCACCGACTTTGAAGTGCAACTTTGAGGCAACTTTGGATTGGTGCAACTTGGATATGACTTTGGTTTTGACCAGCGATAATAAACAACTGTTGCATTGTATAACATTCAGGTAGGACTTTCATGCAACTTTTGAGGGTTAACATTGAAGTCTATGGCCCTCAAGTTGCATGAAAGTCGGACCAAAGTAGTGCATGAACTACTTTGAAGTTGCTGCAACTTTAAGTCCCACATATATAAATAGTTATGATTGGAAAACATGGGGAACGACTCGTCATGCAACTTTGATGTCCAAAGTTGCATGACAAATCTCACAAGTGTGAATGGAGCCTCCTATGGGTTATACAGAAAACTGATACATGCCATGACCCACAACTGTTCTCAAAGCTTGAGCATACACAAGATTCTAACACAGTGGCAAAATGACTGCTGTGAATATATACTTTTATAGTAAGAGGGTGGGGATATCTATATCTATAATTGAAGCGTGCAAATCAGCTAATCAGAGGCAAAGCAGTACATTCTCCACTATCTGTCTACAGATAAACCTGCATCTGACCACATCAACGAAGATGGACAAACACCAGATTCTTGTGATTGAGAGCATATTAAACTTCACCCTGGAGATCATCTACCTGCTGACCGGAGAGGTGAGGAGGATTCTGGGAGGTCACATGACATCACTCTTATCTCTATTAATAAAACACAGACCTGACCGGAGAGGTGAGGAGGTATCTGGGATTCTAACATGATATTCCTATTGGTTCCCTAATACAGAGATTTCCTCTTGTGAAGTCAGGTGATCATATGACCATCACAGTGCCTCCATGTGACTCCCTAAAACCCAAGAGACACAACATGCAGAAGATTCTAGAAGTCACCAAGAAGATGATGGAGCTGCTGACAGGAGAGGTGAGCGGTGCTTGGAATTCTAGGATATTATCCAGTAACAGACAAGGGATGTGTCTGGATGGTGACTGTATCATTGTGTGTGTCAGGTTCCTATAAGGTGTCAGGATGTCACTGTCTATTTCTCCATGGAGGAGTGGGAGTATTTAGAAGGACACAAGGATCTCTATAAAGACGTCATGATGGACAATCAGCCGCCCCTCACATCACCGGGTAAGAGGAGACTTTATTGTAAAGGAGAGAGCAGTACGGAGGGTCCACCTAGATCCCCCATCATCTGATAAACACATAGAAACAATGTATTCAGTCAGTGTGTGTGTTTCCTACAGCTGGATCCAGTAATGGGAACCCACCAGAGAGATGTCCCCGTCCTCTGTATTCCCGGGATTCCACACAGGAAGGTCACATCATCCCCCACCATCATCAGGTAGGTGAAGTTGGGGGTCTGTTACATAAAGTGATTAAACACTCTGACATGTGGAGATGATGTGTGGACTCTACAAGATGATATTTTCTATGTGATCTCACATCATAAATACTTCTATTTTACAGATGTTATTTTCTGCCATTCTGTTGGTTTAGGGTGAAGATCTGATGGACATGAAAGTTGAGGGTGAAGTAGAAGAGACGTATGTGAGGGATTCCACACAGGAAGGTCACACCATCCCTCACCATCATCAGGTAAGTGGGATAGGGCGTCTAAACCTTGGACTAGTAGAGACGATGTGTGGATTTTGTATGTGATATCACAATTTTAAATCTTATATTTTTGGTTTAGGGTGAAGATCTGATAGCTATAAAAGTTGTGGTTAAAGAAGAAGAAGAAGAAACTTATGTGAGGGATGATCAGCAGTCTATGGAGGAGGATGAAATGACGAGGACAGTCAAAGAGGAGGACATTGCTACAGAGATCAGCACAGGTGAGCCATACTATATTCTTCTGTTATCTCTGCTCTGTTACTGCACACTGATTGGTCCAGAGTAGGGCGGGAGATAAGTGATGTCATAGGTTGATAATAGTCACCTCCTTTTACTGATACCCATCCTGAACATTAGACATTCTTCCTCTCTGATAAACCCCCCGGGGTTCATCTGGCTGTATTAGGATTGTTAAGCCTCGTACACACGATCGGATTTTCCAACCGGAATTGTGATGACAGGCTGTTGGTGGAAAATCCGACCGTTTGTACACTCCATCGGACAATTGTTGTCGGATTTTCCGCGGGCAAATGTTGGATGGCAGGTTTTAAAATATTCTGAGCGTGTGTACACGAGTCCGTCGGAGAAAAGTCCAAAGTACAAACACGCATGCTCGGAAGCAAGGACGAGCCAGAAGCGGTCGGTCTTGTAAACTAGCATTCGGAATGGAGGATTGACATTTGTGACGTGGAAAATTATGAAATCTCGAAATGCAGCGCACAATTCTCTTCTTCTTTAATGGGATAATAATGAAGCTGCTTTGCTGGTGATACTGATGGAGTTATTGCAAACAAATTTTCAAAGGATTTTTTTTTCTAGTGATATCAATAATAATATTATTATGCTTCTTTTTTTATTTGGGCAAGTTACCACAACACCATTATCCGTAGTTTTTAAGTTCAAAGATACAACTATGTTGGTGTCCGGTGTTGATTTTACTTTGTATTTTTTTTAAATGTAACTGCCCACTCCCAAACTGTCATTTGAAGTAAAACACATAGCCAAGTACTATTCACCTCAAATTTTTTAAGAAAAGAAAACAAATAAAATTAGACATGCTATCTGTCAATAGAACTTAACCAAAAAGTGCATTCTATGCATCCAAAAATATAGAAAATATACCAAATCAAATCATTATTATTCAACCAGAAAATAAAATAAAAGCCTCATGCATGTGTCCTGCTTCTTAATATAGAGGGGTCAACAATGCCAAGAGTTGGTGTCCGTCATCCGGAGATAATTCCGAAAATCATCCGGATTATTCTCCTGGAGCTCCCGCAGCAAAGGCATATGACATAATTGGTCACGATTAATAAAGAAACCAATTTTTGGTCCAAGAAATCCTCCTCCTCCTGTTCCTGGACTGGACTTGGGTCAAAGCAATAACTCCAAGGCCAATAATAAGTAACACGTTATCTCCTCCGATTCCGCAACATGGCTGGCTGACGAACGGCCGTTCAGAAACAAACTGAAAAGCACGAAATGAAAAGTGCGAAGAGAAAAGCGCGAAATGAAAAGCGCAAATCAACACTCAATGAACCTCTACTAACATGAAATTAGCAGAAGGAGCCCAAAGGGTGGCGCCAAAGAACTGAAAAACCACCTAGTACGTCAGTAAGTTTGTGTTTCTTGGCCGACAATTCCTTGCTGTTTTATATGCAAGACAAAATCCAGGCACACGCCTTTGGACAAAAGTCAGAGGTTTTGTCTGCGGAAAATCCGATCGTGTGTATGAGGCTTTAGAGTAGCACAAATATAATAACACAGATTGTTCCTTTCTTAGGTTGCGCCCTCTTCTTTGAGCAGACTTAAAATTATAGTAAAAGAAAGGAAGAATAGGGCGCTTCTGCCTACTGGGTCTTGGAAGCGCTGGTCAGAATGAGGAATGTTCGCACAGCTGGGGATGGCCTTAGGGCAGCTCTTCAAAGAGTAGACGCAACTCTAGCATAAAGAGAAAAGGACAGAGAAGGCGCCTCTAAGTGTAGAATGCAGTCAAGATGGCCACCACCCTTCCACCGGAGCTGTCAGAAGTTCCCCATAAAAGTTTACTGTACAAAATAAGGGACCATAGGGTGAGTACACAGAGTGAAAATTGGCTACGAGGGCGAGTTCAGAGGGTGGTGATAAATGGGGAGTACTTAGAATGGTCAGGGGTGGGTAGTGGGGTCCCCCCAGGGTTCTGTGCTGGGACCAATCCTATTTATTTGAATGCAATCTATAGACTGGGGGGAGAACCTCTGGGGGAATCTAGGATGGAAAAGGACCTGGGGGTCCTAGTAGATGATAGGCTCAGCAATGCCAAGCTGCTGCTATCAAAGCAAACAGAATATTGGCATGCATTAAAAAGGGGATCAACTCCAGGGATAAAATGATAATAGTCCCGCTCTACAAGACTCTGGTCCGTCCGCACCTGTAGTATGCTGTACAGTTCTGGGCACCAGTCCTCAGGAAGGATGTATTGGAAATGGAGCGAGTACAAAGAAGGGCAACAAAGCTAATAAAGGGTTTGGAGGATCTTAGTTATGAGGAAAGGTTGCGAGCACTGAACTTATTCTCTCTGGAGAAGAGACGCTTGAGAGGGGATATGATTTCAATTTACAAATACTGTACTGGTGACCCAACAATAGGGATAAAACTTTTTAGTGAAAAGGAGTTTAACAAGACACGTGGCCACTCATTAAAATGAGAAGAAAAGAGGTTTAACCTTAAAGTGGAGTTCCACCCACTTTTACAACTCTTCGGCATCCCTCACTAAACTGTGCACTGTAAACAAATTGGATATATTTTTATTTTTTTTCTCAACACCTACTGTATATCTGCTGTATTCATTTTTCACTTCCTCCTCCCTGGCCGCGGCCCATTGCATCATTTCCTGTTTGCAATGCCTTCTGGGAAGGGGCGGCAACTTCCTCTGAAACTGCCGTTGCTATGGAAACCTGACCTGAAACCTATTACACTGCTTGTGCTGCACTGAGCATGTGGGAGATCTGCAAGGATGAGATCCAGGAAGAAATACAGTCTGGCTTCAGATGCCCACACTTAAGATGGCCACGGCCTGCTGTAAGTTTATAAAATAACAAACTACTGCTATAAAATAACAAAACAGACCTTAGTTTACAGACTAACTTTACTAGAATACATTAAGCTTGTGTATTATAGGGGTATTTTTATTTAAAAAGTATAATTTTGGCCGGAACACCACTTTAAACTGTGTAGAGGGTACTTTACTGTAAGACCCCTTTCACACTGAGATGCTTTTCAGGCACTTTCACACTAAAAAAAGCGCCTGAAAAGCTCATGAAAACCTATTTTCATTAAAATCAATGAATGCTTTCACACTGGGGCAGTGCGCTGGCAGGGTGGTGAAAAAACACCCCTCTCCATTGAAATGAATGGAAAAGTGCCTGAAAAGCTCTTCAAAAATGCTCAGTGTTTTTACTGGCAGTTTACAAGCACCTCAGTGTGAAAGGGGCCTAAGAGCGGCAAGGATGTGGAATTCCCTTCCACAGGTAGTGGTCTCAACTGGGGGCATCGATAGTTTCAAGAAACCTATTAGATAAGCACCTGAATGACCGCAACATACAGGGATATAGAATGGAATACTGATACAGTTGCAATAAAAAGTATGTGAACCCTTCTGGAATGATATGGATTTCTGCACAAATTGGTCATAAAATGTGACCTGATCTTCATCACAACAATAGACAATCACAGTCTGCTTAAACTAATAACACACAAAGAATTAAATGTTACCATGTTTTTATTGAACACACCTTGTAAACATTCACAGTGCAGGTGGAAAACGTATGTGAACCCTTGGATTTAATAACTGGTTGAACCTCCTTTGGCAGCAATAACTTCAACCAAACGTTTCCTGTATTTGCAGATCAGACGTGCACAACGGTCAGGAGTAATTCTTGACCATTCCTCTTTACAGAACTGTTTCGGTTCAACAATATTCTTGGGTTGTCTGGTGTGAATCGCTTTCTTGAGGTCATGCCACAGCATCTCAATCAGGTTGAGGTCAGGACTCTGACTGGGCCACTCCAGAAGGCGTATTTTCTTCTGTTTAAGCCATTCTGTTGTTGATTTACTTTTATGCTTTGGGTCGTTGTCCTGTTGCAACACCCATCTTCTGTTGAGCTTCAGCTGGTGGACAGATGGCCTTAAGTTCTCCTGCAAAATGTCTTGATAAACTTAGGAATTAATTTTTCCTTTGATAGCAATCTGTCCAGGCCCTGACACAGCAAAGCAGCCCCAAACCATGATGCCCCCACCACCATACTTCACAGTTGGGATGAGGTTTTGATGTTTGTGTGCTGTGCCTCTTTTTCTCCACACAGTGTTGTGTGTTTCTTCCAAACAACTCAACTTTGGTTTCATCTGTCCACAGAATATTTTGCCAGTACTGCTGCGGAACATCCAGGTGCTCTTGTGCAAACTGTAAACATGCAGCAATGTTTATTTTTGGACAGCAGTGGCTTCCTCTGTGGTATCCTCCCATGAAATCCATTGCTGTTTAGTGTTTTACGTATTGTAGATTCGCTAACAGGGATGTTAGCATATGCCAGAGACTTTTGTAAGTCTTTAGCTGACACTCTAGGATTCTTCACCTCATTCAGCAGTCTGCGCTGTGCTCTTGCAGTCATCTTTACAGGACGCCCACTCCTAAGGAGAGTAGCAGCAGTGCTGAACTTTCTCCATTCATAGACAATTTGTCTTACCATGGACTGATGAACAGCAAGGCTTTTGGATATACTTTTATAACCCTTTCCAGCTTTATGCAAGTCAACAATTCTTAATCGTAGGTCTTCTGAGAGCTCTTTTGTGCGAGGCATCATTGACATCAGGCAATGCTTCTTGTGAAAAGCAAACTCGGAACTGGTTTGTGTTTTTTATAGGGCAGGGCAGCTGTAACCAACACCTCCAATCTCATCTCATTGATTGGACTCCAGTTGGCTGACACCTCACTCCAATTAGCTCTTGGAGATCTCATTAGTCTAGGGGTTCACATACTTTTTCCACCTGCACTGTGAATGTTTACATGGTGTGTTCAATAAAAACACGGTAACATGTAATTCTTTGTGTGTTATTAGTTTAAGCAGACTGTGATTGTCTATTGTTATGACTTATGCCGCGTACACACGGTCGGACTTTTCGGCTACAAAAGTCCGACAGACTTTCGACGGACTTTTGGCGGACTTGCGGCAGACTTTCTTACGAACGGACTTGCCTACACACGATCACACAAAAGTCCGACGGATTCGTACGTGATGACGTACACCGGACTAAAATAAGGAAGTTGATAGCCAGTAGCCAATAGCTGCCCTAGCGTGGGTTTTTGCCCGTCGGACTAGCACACAGACGAGCGGATTTCTGGGTCCAGCGTAGTTACGACGTAAAGATTTGAAGCATGTTTCAAATCTAAAGTCCGTCGGATTTGCGGCTGTGAAAGTCCACTAAAAGTCCGGGGAAGCCCACACACGATCGGATTGTCAGCCAGCTTTAGTCCCTCGGACTTTTGTAGACGAAAAGTCTGACCGTGTGTACGCGGCATTAGATGAAGATCAGATCTCATTTTATAACCAATTTGTGCAGAAATCCATATCATTCCAAAATGGTTCACATACTTTTTATTGCAACTGTATATAATCACACACATAGGTTGGACTTGATGGACTTGTGTCTTTTTTCGACCTCACCTACTATGTAACTATGTAAGTGGATAAATAGTCATGGGGTGAGATTGGATTCTGCAGGTAATTTTCTTTCGGCAGGTGTTGGGCTTTGTGATTGATGTGGATCTATATTGCTGGATGATATGATGGATGTACTTGGTGGGACATTTTTTTTTTAATTAAGGGACTTGATAAAAATTGTGTATTTTTTTTATAGCACTACTATCGATCGTGTTTTTTTATATTTTCCAGGACATGCCATGGAGAAACCCTCAAAGGATCATCTGACTTTATCTCCAAGTTGTAAAATGGAAGATGAGGACATCACAAGAGATTGTTCAGGAGAAAAGACATTGAGCTCAGCTATGGATGGTGGACTTCACAGTGTGGATAGACCATCAAATCCCTCTGACTCTGAGCAACCTCGTACTGTGAGGGATGGTGCCGGAATTCAGGGGAAAGAGAAATTTTCCTGTCTTGAATGCGGGGAAAGTTTTAGCTCTGAATTAAGTCTGACTGTACATCAGAGATCTCACACGGGTGAGAAGCTTCATTCCTGCTCTGAGTGCTGGAAATGTTTTACACGGAAATCAGAACTTATAAGACATCAGAGATCTCACACAGGAGAGAAGCCGTATTCTTGTCCAGAGTGCGGAAACTGTTATGCGCGGAAATCAGACCTTGCGATACATCAAAGAACTCACACAGGCGAGAAGCCGTATTCCTGTCGTGAGTGCGGGAAATGTTTTACGCAGAAAGCTCATCTTACCACACATCAGAGGTCTCACACGGTGGAGAAACCGTATGCCTGTGAGTGCGGGAAAAGTTTTTTACAGAAATCGGACCTTGCTGTGCATCAGAGATTGCACACGGGTGAGAAGCCGTATCCCTGTCCTGAGTGCGGGAAATGTTTTCCGTGGAAATCTGACCTTGTTACACATCAAAGGACCCACACAGGAGAGAAGCCGTATTCCTGTCCTGAGTGTGAAAAATCATTTTCACAGAAGTCTAGTCTTACTAGACATCAGGCATGCCACTCACAGGAGAAGCCATATTCCTGCCCTGAGTGTGGGAAATGTTTTACACGGAAGGCCTATCTTAGTGAACATCAAAGAACCCACAAAGAAGATTATTTCCTTCTCACTATAGTATAGACTAATCCTAATAATCCAGTATCTCTCATGTGGACAGCCCATAGCAGTTAACTGTGGCTCCAGACAGAAAAAAAAATGAATGTCTTTGTGTTTGCGTTGTGCTTGGGAGAGATCTGTTGAAATGTTGTGTATGGAAGATTTTATATACTGCATTGCCATTATATAAATAAAGTTGGATATAACATACAGTATGGAATTTATTTTTTTGTACTAAGGTTTTCACTCCTGAACGATGGAATGAAAGAGTCGTACTAAGTAGAACGCGTTAATGTTCCTCTAATAAATGTGATGGTGCGTCTTTTTATTTGTAGACCAACCTGCATTAACCAAGCCCAAGATATTAAATGGTTTCAAGCTTCAAGAAGAACTATGTAAATCAATAAACTCTTAGCATTTTTATCAAATAAAGATCATTTAGGTAGAAAAATGTAATGCATTAATCGTGATGTCATCACTCCAATTCAAAAAAAATAGCAGCTTCTGTCGACCTTAGGGGGAGGTGTAAAACCAGGGGCACGTCACTTCCTGCCTCACTCACAGGTATGAGAAACTACAGTTCCAATCATGCAATGAGAACTGTAGTGAATGGGCATGGATGTGGGCGAGTACATTGAGCATATAATTATTGCACTGAATGAGCTAATGTACCTATTCATATATTCCAAAACAGTGGTCTCCAAACTGTGGCCCTTTGATTGCTTTTATCTGGCTCTTGTATCCACAGATACCAATGATGGGGTACCATTCCTCCCTCAGACACCAATGATGGGGCACCACTCCTCCCTCAGACACCAATGATGGGCGCCATTCCTCCCTCAGACACCAATGATGGGGCACCACTCCTCCCACAGACACCAATGATGGGCACCATTCCTCCCTCAGACACCAATGATGGGGCAACATTTCTCCCGCAGACACCAATGATGAGGCACCATTCCTCTCACGGACACCACTCCTCCCACAGACACCAATGATGGGGCTCCATTCCTCTCACAGACACCAATGATAGGGCACCATTCCTCCCACAGACACCAATGATGGGGCAACATTTCTCCCGCAGACACCAATGATGAGGCACCATTCCTCTCACGGACACCACTCCTCCCACAGACACCAATGATGGGGCTCCTTTCCTCTCACAGACACCAATGATAGGGCACCATTCCTCCCACAGACACCAATGATGGGGCTCCATTCCTCCCACAGACACCAATGATGGGGCTCCATTCCTCCCACAGACACCAATGATGGGGCGCCATTCCTCCCACAGACACCAATGATGGGGTGCCATTCCTCCCACAGACACCAATGATGGGGCACCATTCCTGCCACAGACACCAATGATGGGGCACCACTTCCCCCACAGACACTCTTGATGGGCACCATTCCTCCCACAGACACAAATGATGGGGCACTATTCCTTTCACAGACACCAATGATGGGGCTCCATTCCTTATACATACACCAATGATGGAGCACCATTACTCCCACAGACACCAATGATGGAGCACCATTTTTATCCTGAATACCAACAATTTGGCATCATTTCTCTCACTGATACCAACAATAGAGCACTATTCCTTTCAATAAAATCAATGATGTGACACCATTCTTCCCACAAACACCAATGATGGGGCACGATTCCTCCCACTGATACCAACAATAGGGCAATATTCCTTCCACTAAAACCAATGATGGGGCACTGTTTACTCTCACTGTATCAGGGCTGGGCTCAGCCCTTCCTTCTCTGAGCTGGCCGCTCAGCTGTTGGCTAATTGCCCGCTCCTATCTCTCCACAGGTACTCAGCTGTTGATGATATCCTGCTTGTCAGTCATGCCTACTTAAGCCATCCAGCCCAGAGGATCTCTGCCTTTGCCTTAGTCAACATCACAGAGATGCTCTCCTGCATTCCTGTTAAAAGACTTGCTTGGCTGACATCCCTTCTGGCTCCAGATCCTGCTTGCTGGATTTTCCAAGTCCCTGGAGAGCCACCACACAGATGTCTGTCGTGTGCTTCAGAAACTAAGAGAGAACAATGTCTATTGTAAATTGGAGAAGTGCGAGTTCCATAGTGAACAGGTTAAATGCCATTGTCATTTCCACTGCTGGTTTTTCGATGGACCCAGAGAAACTTTCTGCAGTCCTACAGTGGCCCTGACCCGTGGGTTTACGTCCTCTGCAGCATTTCCTGGGCTTTGCCAACTATTATCTGAAGTTTATTCATAACTTCTCATCTCTGGTCAAGCCTCTGACCGATATGACCAGAAAGGACGGTAACCCACAGAGTTGGTCTCCGGAGTCCATTAAGGTCTTTGAGAGTCTCAAGGCTGCCTTTGTTTCTGCTTCTGTGTTGGCACATCCTGATCCTATGTTACCTTTTATCCTTGAGGTTGATGCTTCTGAGGCTGGAGTTGGCGCCCTTCTGTCTCAACGTCCTACCTCTGAGAGCGCTATGCATCCTTGTGGCTACTTTTCCAAGAAATTGTCCCTGGCAGAGTGCAATTATGAGATTGGTGACAGAGCTGTTGGCGATCATTTTAGCCCTGAAAGAATGGAGACATCTCCTCGAAGGTACCACTGTGCCGGTTCTCATTCTTACTGACCATAAGAATCTCACACTCTTGTCTTAGGCTAAACGCCTCTCTCCCAAAAGGGCGCAATGGGCTCTTTTCTTGTCAAGTTTCAATTACATTGTCTCATTCTTACCCGGTACTAATGTAAGGGCTGACGCCTTGTCACAACAATTTTCCTTCACTTCCAAGTTGGAGTCAGTTCCTGTTCCTGTGATTCCTCCTGATCGTATTCTGGCTACGGTTTGCACCAGTCTCACTTGTCCTTTGGGTGACAAAATTCTTGCTGCGCAGGTCCATGCTCCTCCTGAGAAACCTTGTGACTGCTGCTTTATCCCAGAGAGTCTCCCTACTGCCATGCTCCAGACTTACCATTCTCCCAAGGCTGCTGGTCTCCCTGGGAAGAATCAACTTTTTTGGGCCATTTCCCAACCATTCTGGTGGCCTAGTCTACGTGCTGATGTGACCGCCTTCATAGCTGCCTGTTCCGTGTGTGCTCAGAGTAAGACTCCACAACCTCTTCCAGTGGGCCTCCTACAACTCATACCCAATGGAGAGAGGCCCTGAACCCACCTGTCTATGGATTTCATTGTGGAGTTACCCAACTCTCAGGGCAACACAGTTGTCAACTGGTGGTTGACCAGTTCTCAAAATTGTCTCATTATATTTCCACTTAAGAAGTTGCCCACTTCTAAGGAACTGGCTTCAATTTTTGCTCGGGAGATCTTTCGCTTACATGGGCTACCCAATGTGATTGTCTCAGACAGGGGTAGAGTGGAGGAGCGTTTCTGCTCTCTCCCAGGGGATTTTCGTTATACTGCCTTACCTACAGCTTTTGTCTCGGACTACAACAGTCCGATTTGGACTGCTATCTGTGGACCATACTTGGGGTACAATCAAGCCCCCGTCTTCGCTACCTTGATGTGTAGGATCTTCTTGTTCATACCAATGCTATATAGCTACATTTTGTATTTTAGATTAGAACAAAAACCTGGGGAATGCCCAGGAAAAAACTACAAGCCTATTTCTATTTTGTCTTTTACCCTATTTTGTCTTTTACCCTGTTTGGTATCCCCTGTTTGAGACTGCCACACTTGGGCACCTACTATTGCTTTGCCCACAGCTGTCTCTCATCTGTCCTTGTGCTCTGATTCGCTCTTATCACGAGTCATCTGTTCCAGTATTGGAAATTTCCATTTTTTGACTATCTGTTGATTGGTGTTGACTCCTCTGTAAGATAGTGAGACCTTTTCTCTTTCTTGCAGTCAATGAACCCCGAGTGTGTCCTGAAGAAGTTTTGACAACGAAACGCGTAGATGCATTAGGGCTCACATCATGTATATTTTATATATATATATATATATATATATATATGATTCTTATATGTCTTTTTCATGTCCTTTTTGGAATATATATATATATATATATATATATATAGTGTGTGTGTGTGTATGTATGTGTATGTGTGTATGTATATATATATATATATATATATATATATATTCCACTAAAAGCTAGTATTTTTTTATATCTCTTTTGTTTGCTGTGCCCTCAAAGTCCGACCTGGGGGTTACCTTTTTTAGAACCCCTTTTCTTTTGTGTTTTCTCAATGATTTACGGATGAGGCAATTGGAGTGTTCTTTTTCCCTTATTTTAAACTAAGTGTCAATTGCTCTTATACTGCTGGCACCTAAATTCTGGTCCAGTGAGCTGGAAAATATTTGTGCAGGGTGAAGCAGCATTCATGACAGTGCAGTGTGAGTTGACACCTCAATCATCACATCTTAGTGGCAGCTTGGTGGGATTGATATTGGTGAAAGTGGCCGGGGTCTGACACAGTGTTTGTCACGCAGTGTACATTAACATTCGCAATTTGAAGATTTTTTTGGACGCGTATGCTAAACAACATGTGCATCAAACCCAAGCAGTGTCTCTGATCACTATTTGTCAGCTTTCACTATGTTTTCTTTTTAATTCAAAGACACTGTAGATCAGCCTTTCTCAAACTTTTCAACACAGAGGAACCCTTGAAATAGTTCTCTGGTCTCGGGGAACCCCTGCTAAAAATTAGAAATCTACTCATGATACATTAGTGTGATGGTCAGTGGGAAGAATGCTCCTTACACTTTGTGGTCATCGGGAAGAATTACCTCCTTACAGGTAGCTCAAAAGATAAATGATGTGAGTGGGAACTTATCTGAGAGGCAGAAATTGCCCAATGCTGAAGGAACCCCTAGCTACCTCTGGAGGAGCCCTGGTTGAGAATCACTGCTGTAGATGTATGTGGCCCCCCCCCCCCATTTTTATTGTGAGGGGGTTTGCTTATCCAAAAAAAAATGATTTGCCATTTAAGGCCTGCAGGCCATAGCTGAAAGGCCACCAGTGCATCATTATTATCAGGGGCGTTTCTTTGGGCTGCAGTTTTTCTGAGATCCACTAGGTGGTGATCTCACTTATACTGAGAAAGGTAGTCTCTATGGAATACAGACAGGAAGTGATGTCAGGTACAGACAGGAAATTCCGGGTTAAAGGTGAGTCGGGAGGAAGTAGAGAGAAGACATTGCTGGAAGTGGCGGTAGAGGAGGTAATAAGATCTTATTTTCTATTTACACCCAGTAACCCCCCGTCATGTCCGTCCTCTTCCTCCATAGTCACTGTGATGTCTTTTATCTCCAGCAGATGATGATACACACATATATAGTGTGGAAATGTTGACTAACCCCTTCAGGGGCAGAACATTTCTCCACTTACAGGGCCAGAACATTCTCTTCATTTTATTATTCTTATACAGAATTTATATAGTGCCAACAGTTTGCGCAGCGCTTTACGACATGAGGGCAGACAGTACAGTTACAATACAATTCAATACAGGAGGAATCTGCTCGTTAGAGCTTACAATCTTGGAATTTTAGAGATTATGGAGTGCAAGTAGGGTTGCCACCTCATCCCTTTAAACCCGAACACATATGGATTACTCAGGTTCTGAGGCTAATTGAATGCAGATGAGGCACCAAGTGAGTTTAATTACCACCTTAATCGGCCACAGAACCTGTGTAATTAATATGTGTTCGGTTTTAAAGGGATGAGGTGGCAACCCTACTATGCAAGGCTCGGTCCGAACACAAGTCCAGACTGAACTTTTGCTGTTTGGGTATTCCACTATTACACATGACAGCTTCCCACTGTCAACGGTTATACTATTCGGATGGGGGGGTAGTATCGCTGTCATGCCTGATTGTTTAAGGGTGTTTCCTTGATTTTAGACTAAAATTCTAGTAATATGTTTCTCTAAACACACTGACAATAAATAGACAAGCAATGACCATACATGGCCTACAAAGGGCAATTATTATACTACTCACTCAGGGAATGGGCAATCATTACAATATGCAGCCAACACAATGACGGGGTCAGGAGTATGGAGCATAGAGCCCCTTACATTGCTGGTAAGTAGGAAAAAAACATTCTCCAGCCTGCCATGAAGATATGTTCAATCATTGGTGTCAGAAGGAGGAAAATACTGAAGGTTTTGAGGAAAGTAGAGGAGCTTAGGGGTCTCTGAGGGGGTACTGAGTCTGAACGACTTGGGTGCCCCTGAGAGGGTAGTGGGGTTCAATGTTTTTGAGTGGGTAGCGTTTCTGAAGGACTCTGGGCCCTTGATAGGGTTAGTGGACAGCAGGGCTATGAGGGAAAAGGAGGTTGTAGGACTCAGGGGGACTCTAAGGTAGAGAGAGGGGCTCTTTGTCCATAATGGTCTTCCCATCTGTATTCATTTACACAACTTCTTCCAGGAAATTAAGGCAACCGTCACCTTCTTACCATCTCACTGATCAAAAAAAAATTTCCATGATACCAAGTTGAATGAAGAAGGGCCGTCCTTCACCCCTCTGTAGACACTAGTTCTTGGAGGAGGTCTATTTGCGCAGCATCACTTAACGGGTGGTCGGGGGCTCAGTGATGTGCATCTGGGGGAGCCAGACTAATACCTTCCTATGATACAGGCTCTGGCAGTGCCCGGTGTTGAAATTCAGAACACTGGAAACCCACTGATACTTCATACAATGTCCTGGATACTAAAATATACTTGGCAACCAAGAGAACAAACCCCTCCTCCTACCCACACTGGGCCACCATTGGAGAACAGACTCCTCCCTCAGCTCTCTCAGCTCAGCTCACAGCTCTCTACTTCACCAGCAGTGTCCTCCTCCTGCTATCCAATCCAATCCCTTCTCTTACTGCAGAGAGTGACTGTGACATCACTACTGTCAGTCAGCAGGCTGCCAGAGATTAGAATTCTCCTGATTAGCTGGAAAATCTGTCCAAAATCAGTAAGTTTCCCTTCCTGGACATCATAATGGCCCGACGTTGACCTCACAGCACTGCCTCAACTGATAATAATAACAATAAAACAAATCAAAACCAGTTCAGAAACGAAACAAACCCAACAGAGAACAGGGGATTTCTGATCTGGCAGGAAAAGAGGGTTCATAAATATGTAGCAAAAACAATTCAGACTAAATGTGTTCCCATGGGGGCAGTAGTTCTAAAATGTACAGCAACCCTCCTATTACCCCCCTCACATCCACATCCTATTATTGTGTGACCAACACCATCCAAATAATTCTTACTTTTATTTCCCAAAGTTATCCGTCTACAAGGAGATCTGTATAGATCAAATGACGGCACCAATGAGGATGGAGGAGGAGCGGAGTCACATGACTGAGAAGATACTAAACCTCACCCTGGAGATCATCTACCTGCTGACCGGAGAGGTGAGAAGGATTCTGGGAGGTCACATGACATCACTCTTATCTCTATTAATAAAACACAGACCTGACCGGAGAGGTGAGGAGGATTCTGGGATTCTATCATGATCTTCCTATTGGTTTTCCAATACAGAGATTTCCCCTTGTGAAGTCAGGTGATCATATGACCATCACAGTGCCTCCATGTGACTCCCTAAAACCTGAGAGACACAACATGGAGAAGATTCTAGAAGTCACCAAGAAGATGACGGAGCTGCTGACAGGAGAGGTGAGCGGTGCTGGGAATTCTGGGACATTATCCAGTAACAGACAAGGGATGTGTCTGGATGGTGACTGTATCATTGTGTGTGTCAGGTTCCTATAAGGTGTCAGGATGTCACTGTCTATTTCTCCATGGAGGAGTGGGAGTATTTAGAAGGACACAAGGATCTCTACAAGGACGTCATGATGGACAATCAGCCGCCCCTCACATCCCCGGGTAAGAGGAGACTTTATTGTAAAGGAGAGAGCAGTACGGAGGCTCCACCTAGATCCCCCATCATCTGATGAACACATAGAAACAATGTATTCAGTCAGTGTGTGTGTTTCCTACAGATGGATTCAGTAATGGGAACCCACCAGAGAGATGTCCCCGTCCTCTGTATTCCCGGGATTCCACACAGGAAGGTCACACCATCCCTCACCATCATCAGGTAGATGAGGAACAATCACTGATAGTAGTATTAGGATCTGTACATTATCTGCATTGATGTCATTTTTATTATGTATTCAGAGTGGAAACCGTACATGTGGAGATCATAAAGTTGAGGTTAAAGAAGAGGTAAAAGAGGAGGATGATGAGGATGGGGTGATGGAAGAGTCACAGCTTCTAAAAGTACACAAAGATCTGTACCAGGACACCATGGTGGAGTCATCCAGTAACAGAAACCCACCAGAGAGATGTCCCCGTCCTCTGTATTCCGGGGATTCCACACATGAAGATCACACCATCCCTCACTGTTACAAGGTTTGTGGGATGGAACATGTAGATGTGATATCACAATACTAAAGCTTATTTTTTACACATGCTCTTTTCTCTAATTCTCTTGATTTAGAGCAGAGATCCAATTGATATAGAATTTGAAGTTAAATCAGAAGAAGAGGAGACGTATGTGAGTGATGATCAGGAGTCTATAGAGGAGGATGGAATAATCAGGCTAATTATAGAGGAGGACACTCCTACAGAGATCAGCACAGGTGGGTTATTAACACTAAATACATTCCTCCCCCCATACTGCTCACTGATTGGTCCAGAGTAGGGTAAGGACTGGGTGATATCAGCCTGTCATCCCCTGGTCACTTTCCTGAGCTGTGTTCCCCGTCCTGTATTCCTGTATTTCTCTCGGATAATCTTCCTTCTCTGTGCTGCAGACACCATTTATGTATCTAGACTGGATTTATGGAGATTCTGGGGTTCAGCTGGCAGCAAAATGTTGATTTTCAACATAGGCATTACTCAACCTAGCCACCTGGGACATGTGTCTTGGTTCTTCTGCCCATGCTTGGGTCTAGTAAGATGTCTGACAGAACAATTCTCCCAGGGTTACTTGTTCTGTTGTTTGCTGGCTGTGCCGGGTGGAGGGATATGTCTGTATAGTCTCAGACCCAAGTCACTGAGTGCAGTCTCAGGAGATGGGAGGCAGCGGTGTGGGACCTCTGCAACTTGTCTCCAGTAAACATTTAAGCTTCCACTGATTACTGAATACCAATATTATGAATTCTGACTATTACACTATATCAATTGTATTGCACATTACATAATCCTGACCCCTGCACTATATATGCTGTTCTACATTACTGTACATATTTCTGATAGTATATAGTCCTAACTCTTGTATCCTGTACAATACATTACATAAGCCCGACTTCTGCAAAAGACAGTCCTCGTTGTTTCCTCACTCTCTGACTAAGGTCCATGAATAAAGAAATGAACTGGTAGGAGATCAGAGGACCCATTTACTAGTTACCTTGAGGGGGGAATTGGAAGATCCTCAGAGACAAAGCGGCCTGATGTGGGCGGAGTCCTGGTTTAGGGGAACCAATCAGCTCATGTCTAGTAATAATCTTTTTATTTCTATTTTAGTAGATGGACGGGAGATGAGGAAAACCTCAGAGGATTGTCTCACTTTGTCTCCAGACTGTAAAGTAGAAGATGAGGACATCACACAGTACAGTCCAGGAGAAAAACCCGTCCTTCCAACAGATAAGAGGGTTTCCTGTACTGAGTGCGGGAAGTGTTTTTCACAGAAGTCCAATCTTTACAGACATCAGAGGTCTCACTTGGGTGAGAAGCCGTATTCCTGTCCTGAGTGCGGAAATAGTTTTTTCCATAAATCCCAACTTGTGTCACATCAGAGATCTCACACAGGGCAGGAGCTGCATTCTTGTCCTGAGTGTGGGAAAAGTTTTTCACAGAAGTCCAATCTTTACAGACATCAGAGGTCTCATTCGGGTAAGAAGCCACATTCCTGTCCTGAGTGCGGGAAATATTTTTTCCATAAATCTAAACTTGTGTCACATCAGAGATCTCACACAAGTGTAAATCTGTATTCCTGTCCTGAGTGCGGGAAATGCTGTTTAAAACAATCAGAACTTGTCAGACATCAGAGATCTCACACGGGGGAGAAGCCATTTTCCTGTCCTGAGTGCGGTAAATGTTTTTCAGACAAGTCCAATCTTTACAGACATCAAAGAGCTCACACGGGGGAGAAGCCGCATTCTTGTTCTGAGTGCGGGAAATGTTTTTCCCAAAAAGCAGATCTTGTAACGCATGAAAGATTTCACACAGGGGAGAAGCCCCATTCCTGTTCTGAGTGCAAGAAATGTTTTGTACTAAAATCAGAACTTCTCCTACATCAAAGGTCTCACACGGGGGAAAAACCGTATTCCTGTCCTGAGTGCGGAAAACGTTTTTCAGATAGGTCACATTTTTACAGACATCAGAAATTGCACACAGGTGAGAAGTCCTATTTCTGTTCTGAGTGTGGGAAATGTTTTGTGCAAAGATCTAAGCTGGTCACACACCAGAGGTCTCACACAGGGGAGAAGCCATACGCCTGTCCTGAGTGCGGGAAATGTTTTTCACAGAAGTCCAGTCTTAACACACATCAGAGATCTCACACAGGTGAGAAGCCGTATTCCTGTGCTGAGTGCGGGAAATGTTATTCAAAGAAGTCCAATCTTTACAAACATCAGAGATTTCACACGGAGATAAAGCCGTATTCCTGTCCTGTGTGTGGGAAAGGTTTTTTATTGAAGTCCAGTCTTAATCGACATCAGAGATCACACACGGTGGGGAGCTAATTTTCTGTCCTGAGTGAGGGAATTGTTCCTCTCTGGAGTCCTGTCTTCCTGTACATCAGGGATCCCACACAAACCTCGAGGTGTATTAGTGCCTTGAGTGTGGGAAATGTCTTCTATATGAATGTTGCTGGACATCACAGCTCTCATGTGGGGAAGAAGCACACCCTGATATACACCTCAGATATACTCCATGGCTGATCTTCATCATGTAAGAAACAGTTCATAAGGAGATCAGAGATCACCAAAGACATGGATGAAGTGTTGTACCGTGTTGGCCATTGATAGCAGTAGAAAAATAAAAATGGAGTCATTACCTTTTGTTGGCTGAGTACATTTTGTGATGTAACGCTTCACAAATACTTGGTGGTCTGTTTTTTTAAAAAATTCGTTCATCGAATGTAACAAGCATTTAACCAGCCATGACGAATATTGGCTGTATGTTATGTCATACAGTAATTTCCTATGATCATTGGCTCCATCTAGTGGTCATAATGCCGTATTGCAGTACTCCTGATGATTGAGGTATTTCAGAAAACACACTGCACCGCGGCCTCTAGATGGAGCTAACAGTCATAGGAGATGTGTTAATTAAAATACAGCCAGAATTTGTAACAGTTGGGCAAATGCTTGTCACATTAATCCAACACATTTTTTGAGCGGACCATTTAGTTTCCTTCGTCAGACTTGGTTTCATACTAAAAACTGAGATCATACTCATGCACTTATGATTACAGTTGAGCATAAGTCAACAGTATTAGAACAATCATTGATTTAAAATACCACATTTGGCCTTTAGATGGCGCTATGTATTATAGACATTTGCACCATCTAGCGGCTAAATATAATACATTATGCATTAAATTAATATCAAACATTTGACCAGCACATCAAATAGCCTAATAACATTCATTTTTTTACCCCCATTTAGAGGGAAGGGATGTGCATGCACTTTCGTTGAATGAATTGCTAGGCAAATTTGGTATGAATAGACCCCTAAATATCAGGAGACATTTATATAAAGATGGGAAGTGGGTAGCAGATACATTAATAGACCTCCTAGCAATGTTATTACCAGGCTGCAGCTAGGGGGAGCTCTAATGTTTAGAGTGTAATCACAGCAGAGTGATCCCATCTAGCTCACATTAACCCTTTCACTGCCCGAGTTGGTTTTTGTTTTATTTTTGCACACATGGTAAAAATGCAGATTTTGGGCCCGAAGATTAGGTAAAACCCCCAAACCATATATTTTCTGACAGCAGAGGCCCTGTAGAATAAAATGGTGGTAATTGTTAAGGTGTTCCTTATACACAAATCTTACTTTACTATCTGGGTTTATTTTCTACTTTTCCCCCATTTTCTCTGGTGTGATCTTTTCTACAATACTTTGTTATAATAATGTGACACGTTGTGTATTGTATTGTACACAAATTAATAACTACTCCGCCTCCACATTCCAGACCAAGTCATTTTGCTGACCAAATTGGATTTCTACCTTTTACTATTTCCTGATTTTTTTTTTTACTGCAATCTTGTTAAAAGATAAAATTATAATAAAAAATGTATTGAAAGAAAAAAATGGTGTGTGCCGGATCAATGACAAGACACTTAGGTATCCAAAAATGACTCATAGGTGACACTATAAAAGCCTTTACAGGTCATCAGTTTAGATCGAGGTTCCTCAACCTTGGAGGAACCCCTGGCAAAAAGTTTGAGATCTTGGGGAACCCCTAAAATAACGTTCAGATCTACAGCTCACAGAACATTGGTGTGATCAGCGATGCAACAGTTGATATAATAACAATTATTTGAAGAAATAACATTAAATAATAGAATATATATTAAAACCTACTTATTTTATGTGAAACTTATGCTGGCTTTTTTCTGCACAGGTGGTCAATTCTAGGCTAAACTTGAGATAAGCAATGTACAGAGGGTCAGGATGGCACATTATGTGGGGGGGGGGGGGGCGCAGCAGCAGGACACATTAACATGAGGGGCAGCAGGATACATTGACATGGGTATGGAGGGGGAGCAGGACTCATTACCATGGGGAGCATCAGGAACATGGGGGGCAGCAGGACACATTAACACGGAGGGTACAGCAGGACACATTAGCATTTCTCCCAACCAAGCATTCCCGCAATTGGTAGCTCTGTCCCTGGCCAGAGGATAGAGGAGGTGGGTGGTCATCCAGCGTGGTGGAGAGCACTAGGCGCGGAGGAGGAGAAAGTTAACCCCTCCTCCGCTTTGAGAGCTGAGCAGGGAGTTGCAGCCATGATGTCACTGGTTGCTAGATGCCAGGCGGCTCTAGCAACCAGTGGCCAGTAAAATATCAGGTGGAGGCGGAGTGAGCACCAGCGCTACAGCGGGGTTTACTCACTCTGTCGGTTTCATTCTGGGACACTGTATTGTCCCGGAATGAAGATGCCCAGGACCCAGGACAGACTTGCTAATTGCGGGACTATCCTGGACAACCCGGGACATGTGGGCACCCTAGTAGCAGGACATATTAACATGGGGTAGCAGGACATATTAACATTGGGGGGGAAGCAGGACACATTAATATAGGTGGGGGGGGGTGGCAGGACATAATAACATAGGGGCAACAGGAATTCTTACCATGGGGTACAGCAGGACACATTAACATGGGGGCAGCAGGACACATTCAAATGGGGGGCAGCAGGACACATTCAAATGGGGGGCAGCAGGACACATTCAAATGGGGGGCAGCAGGACACATTAAAATGGGGGCCAGCAGGACACATTCACATGGGGGCAGAAGGACACATTAACATGGGGTACAGCAGGACACATTAACACAGGGAGCAGCAGGATACATTAACATAGTGTGACATTATGAAAGGCAAGGTGATTGATGGATGTTATGTTTCACCTCGCATGCGTTCATTTGCAGTGAACTAAGGTGGAATCCAGTCTGGGTTTTACCAGCCACCTTGGCAGGGTTTGTTCCAGGCCAGATTTTGCAGTCCACTTGCGTCCACCAACAGGTGGTATAAATAAAGCAGGATTGGAGCAAAGAATTGATCTTGGCCTGGGACTCAGGAAGCCATACCTGAGAGCTACTGATGTGATGTCTGCTTTGTGAGAGACAGAAAAAGGTTTGCGTTATCTTTGTTTTGTTGCTAGACACATTGTTCTTACTCTGATGTTTGCAACAATATGTTACACGTGTAATGCAACCGCGGTTTACATACGCATGCACACCCTGGGCTTGCATATGCGCATGCGTGTGGGGCAATGGAGGTTAGGACAATTATTTAAAAAAACAAACTATTATAATTTTATGTTTTATAGCTTTTGTTTTTTTTTATTTACTTCATTGCTATCACAAGGGGTTAATAAACCACCATGTGATAGCATGTGAAATTAGGGATCTAATAGACCCCCAATGGAACAAGAAAAAATACCCCCTGAATGGGATTTTGACAGACCACAAACTCTATGATAAAAAATATCTTTTAATGATATAGAGTAAAAAGACGTGTACCGTCTACACATTACATAGACGCTTCAAATAAAAAACAAATCAGAAAATGCACAATAACAGATCATCATATGTACTCTCCAAGGGGTGGTGTACCCTGATACCCGACGCGTTTCCAGTATTCAGATACCTTCATCGGGGCTGAGAGTTGGGTATATTTACATATGTTTTAATTCAAATAGAATGATTCCTTGTATAGGGAGGGCCAGAGGTGATTCAATCAAGCAAAGTATTCCAAGGGCGCCAGACCATGATGATGGAAGAATTTAGAGTGCACAACAATTCCAGCATCAGTAGATATGAATCCGGGGTGCATGGGACGAACTGTCGTTCGAGCCTAAAGTATGGGCTAGATAACGGACGGACAAATATCAAAGCGTGCCTGGACGGACGTGTCCTGTAGGTGTCTGGGTCCAGTGTATGGCGTGCTTCCTGCGTGTAAAAATATTTTTAAAATCACCTTTTTAGTATTTTTCCACAGTGCTTCTGGGGAAGGGGGTGGGTGGTATGTGGCAGTGGATGGTGTCAGTATTTTTTTTATTTTTAATAATTGATTTTTTACAATTTAATTTGTTTCTTAACCACTTAAGGACCGAGCCTCTTTCTGAGATTTGTTGTTTACAAGTTAAAAACATTTTTTTTTTGCTAGAAAGTTACTTAGAACCCCCAAACATTATACATTTTTTTTCTAACACCCTAGAGAATAAAATGTCGGTCTTTGCAATACTTTCTGTCACACCGTATTTGCGCAGCGGTCTTACAAGCGCACTTTTTTTTGGAAAAAATACACTTTTTTGAATTAAAAAATAAGACAACAGTAAAGTTAGCCCAATTTTTTTATATTGTCAAAGATAATGTTACACCGAGTAAATTGATAACCAACATGTCACGCTTCAAAATTGCGCCCGCTCGTGGAATGGCGACAAACTTTTACCCTTAAAAATCTCCAAAGGTGAGGTTTAAAAAATTCTACAGGTTGCATGTTTTGAGTTACAGAGGAGGTCTAGGGCTAAAATTATTGCTCTCGCTCTGCCTGCCAATCGCAGCGATACCTCACATGTGTGGTTTGAACAGCGTTTTCATATGCGGGCGCTACTCACGTATGCGTTTGCTTCTGCACGCGACCTCGTCGAGACGGGGCGCGTTTAAAACATTTTTTTTCTTATTAATTTTACCTTTTATTTTTTATTTTTACACAGTTTAAAAAAAAATGGCACTTTTATTCCTATTACAAGGAATGTAAATATCCCTTGTAATAGGAAAAGGCATGACAGGTCCTCTTAAATATGAGATCTGGTGTCAAAAAGACCTCAGATTTCATATTTAGACTTAAATGCAATAGAAAATAAATAAAAAAATTTGTCATTAAAATTTTTTTTTAAAAATGGCCCTTTAAGAGCTGGGGGCGGAAGTGATGTTTTGACGTCGCTTCCACCCTGCAGTGTCATGGAGATGGGTGGGGGCCATCTTCCCCTCACTCGTCTCCATGCACAGCCACAGAGAAGACCGAATAGTGATAGTAGTAGGTATAAGTAAAAAAAGTTAAATTTAGCCTGTACCTCAGTTGAGACGAAACTTGGAGCCCATTCCTAGTGGTCTTTTCTGTGTAATGGTCCCTAACATTGGTGGCCAATAAGTAAAGGACCCCCTTATGTCAGTGTAGTGGTCCCTTACATTAGTGGCCAATGAGGACCCCCTAATCTCAGTGGTCTGTGTAATGGTCCCTAACATTGGTGACCAATGGAAGAAGGATGTCCTTATGTCATTGGTCAGTGGGAGAAGGACATTCTTACATTATCATCAGTAGGAAGACTGTCCCCTTACAGATCACTGATGCCAGTTGTTCCTGTAAGACATAAATTGTTAATTTCTCAAAGAACTGGTAGAAACCTTTGGAGGAACCCTTGCTGAGAAAGGCTGGACTAAACAGTAATATATTTCTATCCCCCTTGGTGGGAGTGGAGATGACCCCATCTACATAGTTCCCAACAGTTGCCAGTCCCGATTTTCCCGGGACAATCCCGATTTTGGGACCCTCGTCCCGATCGGAGGCCGTCCCGATTCGGGATTTTGCCTTTTTTGTCCAGGGAAATCGGGAATGTTTGGCTTTGCAGCAGCTGGCTCCAACAAAATGGCCGTCGCCGCGGCCGCTAGATCGTTCCCCTTGCGTTCAATGGAGAGGGGAGGGGGGTCGATCCGTGCAGCCGATGAATTGGCTTCTCTCTTCACAATTCTGAAACTGGGGTTAGCTGCACGGATTGGCCCCTCCCCTCTCCACTGAACACATGGCACCTCTCCTGGAGTTTGCTCTGCTCTTGTCCCTCTCAGTGTAAAGCCCAGGCCAGCAGCGTTGTAACTGTAATGTACAGGGGGAAGGGCAGTAACTATGTACAGGCGGGGTTACTATGCACAGGGGGTAACTATATACAGGGGGGGTAACTATGTACAGGGGGGTAACTATGCACAGGGTGGGGAAGTATGCACAGGGGGTAACTATGCTCAGGGGGATAACTATGCACAGGGGGGTTACTATGTACAGGGTTGGTAACTATGTACAGGGGGTGACTAGGGGGGAAGGGGTAACTAGGGGGCGAGGGGTAACTATATACAGGGGGAGGGGGGTAACTATGGCTCTGCCTGGGACACTGATGTAAGGCCTGAGGCTGGGGACATTGGTGTAAGGACTGACTCTGCTGGGGGCAACTGATGTAAGGAGGGACTCTGCTGGGGGCACCTGATGCAAGGAGGGACTCTGCTGGGAGCACCTGATGCAAGGACGGACTCTGCTGGGGGGCACCTGATGCAAGGACGGACTCTGCTGGGGGCACTTAATGCAAGGATGGACTCTGCTGGGGGCACCTGATGAAAGGACGGACTCTGCTGGGGGTACCTGATGCAAGGACGGTCTCTGCTGGGGGCTCCTGATGCAAGGAAGGACTCTGCTGGGGACACCTTATGCAAGGATGGACTCTGCTGGTGGCAGGCGACGTGGCAGGTGACACGCTCAGGGGTCCCACTGATTCTGCATTATGGTGAGTTGAATGATTTAATTTTATAGTACAATGTAATAATAGAAATAATGCGCTTCATTCATCCTGACACCATAACAATCATGGTGCTGGGATGATTGAAGCGCTTACACCAGGTGTTTGGAGTATCTTTATCTGCTGATTGTTAAACTCTGGAATACACATATTTCTATTGTGGTGTAGGATCTGGGGCTGCTGTCCCTCCATCCCTTTCCCCCTTTCCCTCCCCATCCCACATTCATCTCAGACTCTAACCACACCCCCTTTTAACCATGCCTATTGAAGCCACGCCCACTGTTTCACGTAAACAACACTGCATTTCCCCCCATGCCACACCTACAAATGCATGCCCCACCCCCTAATTATAATGTGACTCCTCTTACAGCCAAAAAAGTATCACTAAAATTTTTTTTACAATGTTGGCAACTATGCATCTATAAGGATACATACACACACAGCACAAGGCCGTGTTCACACTACAAGACATTTCTCTGGGCTGCCGTTCCTCTGAGCTCCACAAGGTGGTGATCTCACTTCTACCCAGACAGAAAGTCAATATGGAAGAAAGGAAGTGATGTCAGTACAGACAGGAAGTTCCATATGATAATAAGTAGAGTAGAGATGTTGCTGGAACTGGAGGTAATAAGATACTCTTTATCTTCTGTTCATTGAAGGACACATCCAGACCTTCATGTCCTTCAAATAATTTATAGAAATAGACATTATGCTGAGTACAAAGATCCCATTTTGTATTTACACCCAGTAACCTGTAAGTTGCTGGAAGTGGCAGCAGAGGAGGTAATAAGATCTTATTTTCTATTTACACCCAGTAACCCCCCCGTCATGTCCGTCCTCTTCCTCCATAGTCACTGTGATGTCTTCTATCTCCAGCAGATGATGATACACACATATATAGTGTGGAAACCTAGATGAACCCCTTCAGGGGCAGAACATTTCTCATTTCAAGGGCTGAAACACAATTTAGCTTAAATTCTAATAATATGGTCCCCTAAACAAACAGCACTGACAATAAATAGACAAGACAATGTCCATCTTGACCATACATTGCCTACAGAGGGCAATACTTACACTACACAAGCAGCAAATGGGCAATCATTACAATATGCATCCAACACAATAATAGAGTGCAGGGGTCAGGAGTATGATGTATAGAGCCCCTTACATTGCTGGTCAGTAAAAAGAAAACATCCCCCAGCCTGACAAAAGAAATATGTTTCATCATTGGTGACAAAGGGAGGAAAATACTGAGGATTCTAAGGCTAAGTGGAGGAACTTATAGGCTGTGAGGGACAACTGATAGCTGATGGACTCTTGGAGCCCCTGAGGGGGTAGTGGGGTTGAAGGGCTCTGAGGGGGTAGTGTAGCTTAAGGACTTTGAGTTCTTGATAGGGTTAGTGGGCAACAGGACAAAGAGGGAAAAGGGGGCTGTAGGGCTCAGGGGGACCTACTAAGGTAGGGAGAGGGACTGTTGGTCTATAATGGTCCTCCCATTTGCGCTTAACTTTTCAGACCTCCTTAGAGAACTTCTGTCAGGAAAGGTAGACAACATTCACCTTCTTACCATCTCACTTGTCAAATAAAATTTTCCAAAATACAAAGTGGAATGAAGAAGGACAGTCCTTCATCCCTTCATGGGCAGCAATGGGCTAACAGGTGGCATGGGATCAGCGCTATGTATCTAGAGAGACAGCGCCATACCCACCCAGGGCAAAGGCTCTTGCAGTGCCTGACTCTGGAATTTAGAACAACAGGAACCCACTGTTACTCTGTATAATGTCCTGGATACTACAGTATACTTGGCAACCAAATGAACAATCCACTCACCCCCCTGCTGTCTTCTACCTACCCATGCTGGGCTGTCATTGGGGGAAAGAGAACAGACTCCTCCCCCACAGCTCTCTATTGAACCAGTATAATCCTTCTGCTGTCCAATCCAATCCCTTATCCTAATGCAGAGAGTGGCAGTGACATCACTCCTATCAGTCAGCAGGCTGCCGGAGATTGGAGCCTTGCACCCGGAGTTCCTATCTAAAACTAATCAAAACCAGTTCAGAAACAAAACCAACCCAACAGAGAAAAGGGAATTTCAGGTCTGGCAGGCAAGAGAATTCTGGGTTCTTGAAAATGTAACAAAAAGAATTACATTCCCATGGGGGCAGTAGTTCTTAAAAATACAATAACTTTTTTGGGAACCTATAACCTCTTTTAGTATTGCTATTTGGGGATATCATACTGTATATAATGATTGTACATTGTATATGTCCTCCCCCTTCCCTCCCTTTTTTCCCCTTTACTAGGGTTTAATATGGAAGGATTTCTGATGTCTGTTATTATTTGGTATGGGAGTTGCATTGTACACTGGTGCTGGGAATTGTAGTGCTGAATGTTTATTATGTTCAATGTTTGTATGTATCTTTTTCTATGTTTAAAAAACCTTTAATAAAAAGAATTTACAAAAAAACAAAAAAATACAATAACTTTAATTTACCAAAGTTATCCGTCTACAAAGAGACCTGTATAAATCAAATGACGGCACCGATGAGGATAAAGGAGGACTGGAGTCACATGACTGAGAAGATACTAAACCTCACCCTGGAGATCATCTACCTGCTGACCGGAGAGGTGAGGAGGATTCTGGGAGGTCACATGACATCACTCATCTCTATTAATAAAACACAGACCTGACCGGAGAGGTGAGGAGGATTCTGGGAGGTCACATGATATTACATCTTTTTTAATACAGAGACTTCCTCTTGTGAAGTCAGGTGATCATATGACCATCACAGTGCCTCCATGTGACTCCCTAAAACCTGAGAGACACAACATGGAGAAGATTCTAGAAGTCACCAAGAAGATGATGGAGCTGCTGACAGGAGAGGTGAGCGGTGCTGGGAATTCTGGGACATTATCCAGTAACAGACAAGGGATGTGTCTGGATGGTGACTGTATCATTGTGTGTGTCAGGTTCCTATAAGGTGTCAGGATGTCACTGTCTATTTCTCCATGGAGGAGTGGGAGTATTTAGAAGGACACAAGGATCTCTACAAGGACGTCACGATGGACAATCAGCCACCCCTCACATCACCGGGTAAGAGGAGACTTTATTGTAAAGGAGAGAGCAGTACGGAGGGTCCACCTAGATCCCCCATCATCTGATAAACACATAGAAACAATGTATTCAGTCAGTGTGTGTGTTTTCTACAGATGGATCCAGTAATGGGAACCCACCAGAGAGATGTCCCCGTCCTCTGTATTCCCGGGATTCCACACAGGAAGGTCACACCATCCCTCACCATCATCAGGTAGATGAGGAACAATCACTGATAGTATCATTAGGATCTGTACATTATCTACATTGTTACAATTCATGTCATTTTTATTATATATTCAGAGTGGAAGCCTGAGAGATTCTAAAGTTGAGGTTAAAGCAGAAGTAGAAGAGACGTATGTGAGGGATGATCAGCAGTCTATGGAGGAGGATGGAATAACGGGGACATTTATAGAGGAGGACACTCCTACAGAGATCAGCAAAGGTGGGTCATTAACACTAAATACATTCCTCCACCCATGCTGCTCACTGATTGGTCCAGAGTAGGGCAAGGACTAGGCGATTTCAGCCTGCAATACCCTGGTCACTTTCCTGAGCTGTGTTCCCTGTCCTGTATTCCTGTATTTCTCTCGAATAATTATTATACAGGATTTATATAGCATAATCTTCCTTCTCTGTGCTGCAGACACAATTTATGTGTCTAGACTGGATTTATGGAGATTCTGGGGTTGAGCTGGAAGAAAAATGTTGATTTTCACCATAAGCCTTGTTCAAGCTAGGCACCTGCAGTATGGGATTTGGGTCTTCTGCCCCATGCCCCAGTCTAGCAGGATGACAGAGCAATATTTCAAGGGTTAGTTGCTCTGTTGTTTGCTGGCTGTGTCGGGTGGAGGGATATGTCTGTATAATCTCAGACCCAAGTCACTGAGTGCAGTCTCAGGAGATGGGAGGCAGCGGTGTGGGATCTCTGCAACTTATTTCAGTTAAGGTTTAAGTAAACCTTTGGGCTTCCACTGATTACTGATCTCCTTTATATTGCAATGTACATAGTCCTGACCAATGCCCTATGTATACTGTTGTACTATTTCATTTATTCGTAAATGAGTTCGTAAACAGTTCAATCTCTGTATTAGCGGACAATACTAAGCTAAGCAGGGCAATAACTTCTCTGCAGGATGTGGAAACCTTGCAAAAAGATCTGAACAGATTAATGGGGTGGGCGACTACATGGCAAATGAGGTTCAATGTAGAAAAATGTAAAATAATGCATTTGGGTGGCAAAAATATGAATGCAATCTATACACTGGGGGGGAGAACCTCTGGGGGAATCTAGGATGGAAAAGGACCTGGGGGTCTTAGTAGATGATAGGCTCAGCAATGGCATGCAATGCCAAGCTGCTGCTAACAAAGCAAACAGAATATTGGCATTAAAAAGAGAATCAACTCCAGAGATAAAACAATAATTCTCCCGCTCTACAAGACTCTGGTCCGGCCGCACCTGGAGTATGCTGTCCAGTTCTGGGCACCAGTCCTCAGGAAGGATGTACTGGAAATGGAGCGAGTACAAAGAAGGGCAACAAAGCTAATAAAGGGTCTGGAGGATATTAGTTATGAGGAAAGGTTGCGAGCACTGAACTTATTCTCTCTGGAGAAGAGACGCTTGAGAGGGGATATGATTTCAATTTACAAATACTGTACTGGTGACCCCACAATAGGGATAAAACTTTTCCACGAAAGGGAATTTAATAAAACACGCTGCCATTCACTAAAACTAGAAGAAAGGCGGTTTAACATTAAACTACGTATAGGGCTCTTTACTGTAAGAGCGGCAAGGATGTGGAATTCCCTTCCACAGGCGGTGGTCTCAGCGGGGAGCATTGATAGCTTCAAGAAACTATTAGATAAGCACCTGAATGACCGCAACATACAGGGATATACAATGTAATACTGACACATAATCACACACATAGGTTGGACTTGTTTCTTTTTTCAACCTCACCTACTACGTAGCTATGTAACATTTAATAGTCCTCACCCATGCACTTTATATTCTATGGTGTAAATTACTTAATTCTTATACTATATAGTCCTAACTGTTGTATCTTAAATAGTCTTGAGTTCTCTACCCACTGCTATATATAAACATATTATGTATTCTCTTT
The DNA here is from genome assembly GCA_037952925.1 of Lithobates clamitans. Classification (NCBI taxonomy): domain Eukaryota; kingdom Metazoa; phylum Chordata; class Amphibia; order Anura; family Ranidae; genus Lithobates; species Lithobates clamitans. Next base: position 1,439,215 of record JBBGZY010001743.1, on the reverse strand, counting down.
TATTTCCCCCATTTTCTACCTGCTGGACATTTTATATCTGATGATTTGATTGGAGCACAGACATTTACATGTTGATAATAATGTGATAACATCCTTTAAACTTTGGAACTTTAAACAGAAAGTGATAATGAGGGAGGAGTCAATAACCCAATGATGGAGGTCTTCAGGATCAGTCCAGTCTTCATCTTGGTTGTTCTCCCCCCATCCTCACTCTCTGACCTCTGGTGGGGCTCAGCCCCCCTGTTATTCATGACTAAATCATGGACTAAATAAGGAAGTGCAGGACTTCTTGTGTTGGGAAGATGGCAATGAGTGATAGAGGGGGTGGGGACACTCGTCCTATAATCCCCTCATCACTGTCACTCCTATAAAAGACAGTTCTCGTTGTTTCCTCACTCTCTGACTAAGGTCCATGAATAAAGAAATGAACTGGTAGGAGATCAGAGGACCCATTTACTAGTTACCTTGAGGGGGGAATTGTAAGATCCTCAGAGACAAAGCTGCCTGATGTGGGCGGAGTCCTGGTTTAGGGGAACCAATCCTCTCATGTCTAGTAATAATCTTTGTATTTCTATTTTAGTAGAAGGACGGGAGATGAGGAAAACCTCAGAGGATTGTCTCACTTTGTCTCCAGACTGTAAAGTAGAAGATGAGGACATCACACAGTATAGTCCAGGAGAAAACCCGACTACCTCAAATGTCCATCCGGCACCACACAGTGTAGATGGACCATCGTATTCCTCTTATCCTGAGGAACCTCAGACTGTGAGGGACGGTGCCGTCCTTCCAACAGATAAGAGCTTTTCCTGTACTGAGTGCGGGAAGTGTTTCCATTTTAAATCCAGTAAAAAAAATGTGCATAAAAAAATCTCAGATGGGTGAGCAGCCGTATTCCTGTACTGAGTGCGGGAAATGCTTCTCAAGGAAGTCCATACTTTCCATACAGCAGAGATCTCACAAGAGTAAAAAAACACATTCCTGCCCTGAGTGTAGGAAATGCTTTGTGAAAAAATCAGAACTTGTTACACATCATATGTCTCACATGAGGGAAAAGATATATTCCTGTGCTAAGTACAAGAAATGTTTTTCACAGAAGTACAATCTTTACAGACATCAGATATTGCACATGGGAAAGAAGCCATATTTCTGTCCTGTGTGCGGGAAATGTTTTTCACAGAAGTACAATCTTTACCGACATAAGAGATTGCACACGGGGGAGAAGCCATATTCCTGTCCTGAGTGCAAAAATGTTTTTTTTTTAGATAAGACCAGTCTTACTATTCATCAAAGATCTCACACAGGGGAGAAGCCTTGTTCCTGTTCTGAGTGTGAGAAATGTTTTGTACAAAAATCAGATCTTGTCACACATCAAAGGTCTCACACGGGGGAAAAGCCATATTCCTGTCCTGAGTGTGGGAAATGTTTTTCAAGGACTTCTGTTCTTTACAGACATCAGAGATTGCACATGGGGAAGAAGCCACATTCCTGTCCCGAGTGTGAAAAATGTTTTGTACAAAAATCAGAACTTTTTACACATGAAAGGTCTCACACGGGGGAGAAGCCGTTTTGCCGTCTTGAGTGTGGGAAATGTTTTTCAGGGAAGTCCAGTCTTTACAGCCATCAGAGATCTCACACGGGGGAAAAGCCGTATTCCTGTCATGAGTGCAGGAAATGTTTTTCACGGAAGTTCAATCTTTACAAACATCAGAGAATGCACAGGGGGGAGAAGCCACTTTCCTGTCCTGAGTGAGGGAATGTTCCTCACTGAAGTCCTGTCTTCCTGTACATCAGGGACCCCACACAACCCTCCAGGTGTATTAGTGCCTTGACTGCGGGAAATGTCTTCTCTATGAATGTTGCTGGACATCACAGCTCTCATGTGGGGAAGAAGCACACCCTGATATACACCTCAGATATACTCCATGGCTGATCTTCATCATGTAAGAAACAGTTCATAAGGAGATCAGAGATCACCAAAGACATGGATGAAGTGTTATACCGTGGGCCATTGATAGCAGTAGAAAAATAAAAATGGAATCATCACCTTTCATTGGCTGAGTACATTGTGTGGTTTAGAGACTTTGAGGTCTATTAAAAAAATAGTTGAACAAATGTGACATGCACTTGCCCAGCCCTGACAAATATTGGCTTTTTTTAACTCAGTAATTTTCTATAATCATTGGCTCCATCAAATGTCCATAATGCTGTTTCACGCTATTTTTATTGATGGAGGCATTTCAGGTAAAAAAATTAATTATGGCCACTAGATCTCACTGATGATTATAGGAAATTACTTGGCCAGAATTTACCATGGTTGGGCAAATGCTTTCATAGTTGTCCAACAAATTTATTTTATAGACTGCTTACTTTCCGTCCCCAGGCATGGTTTCATACTAATAATAGATATATTATAATTATGTACTTACGAGCACAGTAGACATCGAAGAGTATAAGTTATTTAAACAAACAATATTAAATCAGCCATTCATTTAAAACCAAAAATACCACATTTGGCCATTAGCACAATTGACACTTTTGATAGTAGGCATCCATATATATATGTTTGTATATATGTGGGGGCTCAAACATTTTGGGGAAGAGTTTAAGTTTAACTTGCATAGTTTAACTTTATTGCTAGCATATAAAGGACCAACAGCCCACCCCCCCTCCGTATGATAGTATTTTGTTGCGACAGATTCTCCTTAATGACCCATGATGGTTCAGTTAGATCTCTTGTATCTCTGCTGTCCTCCACTGAAGATAATGGAGAGCAGATTGTGCTTCATTCACAGCTCCTTTGGCCACAGCAGCCAGGAATTATAGCACTGAACTAGGAAAAGACGTAAAGGGCAGGGGTTCTGAAGAGGAGGTAGGGCAGTGAAGAGTTCATAAGGGGGATGTAGAAGAGAAATAGGGAGCTATGAGGGAATCAGGAAGTTGAAAAGCGTAACAAAGAGGGGGAAAAGGAGTTGAAAAGGGGGATGCGGGTGAAGAGGAGGATGAGGAGCTGATGAGGGGGTAAAGATGGTGAAGTGGGGGACAGGAAGCTGAACAGGGGGATGAGGAGGAGAAGAAGGGGGTAGATCCTAAGTTACAGTCCCAGGTGGTCTTATCCTCTGATCCTGGCAGTTTGTTTGAACCATGACAGACGAATCCTCATCCTCATCCTGAAGATTTCAACAAGCTACTTCTTCAAAGGCTCAGTGCTCAAGAATCTAGTCAAGTTCAATTTAATCGTTACCTCCAGACTCTAATCTCTCTGGGGGTGCTAAGTCCTGCCGTGGAGTTATTATCCAATGTAACATTTATTTTAAAATACAGCTGCAAAATTTCCCTTCTGGTCGGGCCAAGGTTGCATACGTCATTTCTTTACTTTCTGGAGAGCCTCTCCACTGCGGAAAAAGGTTGATCCAGTAACCAATGATATCACAGTATTTCTTGCTCTCTTTAAAAAGACTTTTGATGAGCCTGGCTGAGCATCCTCCGCTGCAGGCGCACTTCTTCACCTCCATCAAGGCAACCTCATAGTTGGACAGTATGCCATTCAGTTCAGCACCCTAGTAGCTGAACTTTCCTGGAACAATGAAGCACTTACAGTGGCCTTCTGGCAAGGATTGGCGGAACATATCAAAGACGAGTTGGCGGGTCGCGAGATTCCTACCATCCTGGAAAATCTTATTTCTTTGGCCTTCAATATCGTCACCCGTTTCCAAAAGCGATCCCTGAAGAGGGCTTGGCAGCGCCAATTCTCGGCCCCTCACCTGGCTCCAACCTTTGATTACCACCTTAGTATTTCCCAATAACTCCTTTTCTTCCTCTCAAGAAGAGCCTATGATAGTAGGCCTTGCACACCAACCAAGGAGGAAAGGAACCGTTGTTGAATGCAGGGACTATGCATCTACAGCTGACAAAAAGGAAATTTATTGAAACAGTGCCCACAACGGCCAGGAAACTTCCAAGGTTAGTACTGTATATCTAGAGGGGGGTATACTAGATCAGTGTTTCTCAACCTTTTTTCAGTTAAGGTTCCCTTATAGACAATCTCAAGGCACCTTTTAAAATTATGGACAGTCTCCAGGCCCCCCCATTCTAAAATGTAAAAAAATATTCTAATCGTTTTACATAATGCAGCAACATCCACACAGAGGACACCCACCGTTAGAGGTGATTTATTCTTACAAAGCAAATACACTTTGCACACAGGTACTGACTAGCAGTGGCGGCTGGTGCTGAAAATTTTTGGGGGCCGCAAACAAACTGAAAAATACTAAACCCCCCCCCTATTATTTGCAGCCTCACTGTGTCCATCAATTGCAGCCTCACTGTGTCCATCAATTGCAGCCTCACTGTGCCCATCATATGCAGCCATTGTGCCCATCAAATGCAGCCACTGTGCCTATCAAATGCAGCCATTGTGCCCATCATATGCAGCCACTTGTACCCCATCATATGCAGCCACTTGTGCCCATCATATGCAGCCACTTGTGCCCATCATATGCAGCCACTTGTGCCAAACATCTTCAGCCACTCATGCCCATCATATGCAGCCACTTGGGCCAATCAAATGCAGCCAATTGTGCCCATCATATGCAGCCACTTGTGCCCATCATATGCAGCCATTTGTGCCCGTCAAATGCAGCCACTTGTGCCCGTCAAATGCAGCCACTTGTGCCTATCATATGCAGCCACTCGTAACCATTATATGCAGCGATTTGTGTCAATCAAATGCAGCCACTTTTGCCCATCAAATGCAGCCACTTGTGCCAATCAAATGCAGCCACTTGTTCCCATCATATGCAGCCACTTGTGCCAATTAAATGTAGCCACTTGTTCCCATCATATGCAGCCACGTATGCCCATCAAATGCAGCCACTTGTGCCCATCAAATGCAGCCACTTGTGCCCATCATATGCAGCCACTTGTTAACATCAAATGCAGCCACTTGTGCCCATCATATGCAGCCACTTGTGCCCAGTATATGCAGCCACTTGTGCCCATCATATGCAGCCACTTCTGCCCATCATATGCAGCCACTTGTGCCAATCAAATGCAGCCACTTGTGCCAATCATATGCAGCCATGTATGCCAATCAAATGCAGCCACTTGTTCCCATCATATGCAGCCACTTGTGCTAATCAAATGCAGCCACTTGTTCCCATAATATGCAGCCACTTGTGCCCAGTATATGCAGCCACTTGTGCCCATCATATGCAGCCACCTGTGCCCATCATATGCAGCCACTTGTGCCAATCAAATGCAGCCACTTGTTACCATCATATGCAGCCACTTGTGGGGCTAAACGTCCGTGTGCCTTTTTCTCAAAGAAGTTTTCCCTAGCAGAGAGAAATTGATCCATAGGAGATCATGAATGTAAAATTAGTTCCGGAAGAATAGTGGTACCTTCTGGAAGGCTTGCCTCATCAGATCAATATCTACACTATCATGTTTCTTTGACTCACAGGATTCAGAGAACTCTGGAGAACCAGTGTTTATAATTCCTCCCACCCAAATTCTTGCTCTCACTTCAGTTCAGGACTCTACCCCACTGGGGAAAACTTTTGTGCCAGTGAATTCTAGGATTAAGCTGTTACTTTAGGCTCATAACTCTAAGCTCTCTGGCCATCCAGGTATCCATAGGACCCTAACGTTTCCCTCTCATCTCTACTGGTGGACAAGCCTCCGCAAGGATGTTAAGGAATTTGTGGAAGCCTGTCTGGTTTGTGCTTTTATCAAATCCCCTAACCAAGCTTCAGCAAAACCCCTTCTCCCATGGCCTTCCCCCGGGGAGCCTTGGTGCCACATTGATATTTATTTTATCATTTTCCTTCCTCTGTCCGAGAGCTGTATTGTAGTGTGGGTCCTAGGTTCCTAGGTTCCCAGACCAATTTTCCAAAATGACACACTTTGTACCCCTTCCTCAGTGCCATCTGCATCAGAATTGGTACCAGTCTTCTTTCGTGAAATCATTAAACTACACGGGATACATATAACTACAGTTTCAGATTGTGGGGTTCAGTTTACTTCCAAATTCTGGAGAGTTCTTTGTAAATCCTTGGAAGTATCACTGCAGGTTCTTTGGCCTACCATTCACAGTCTAATGGACAGTCTTAAAGAACCAACCTTTCCTTGGAGGAGTTCCTTTGGGCCTTTGTATCAGCCCAACAAGATGAATGGGTTGCCCTTTTGCCTTGGGCAGAATTTGCTCTCAATAATCATCTTAATGCCAGCACTCAGGAACCTTAATTTGTTTTAGTTTTCAGTAAACACCCACGCCTTCCTCTGCCTATACCCTGTACTCCTGAGATCCCTGCCTTAGAGGCCATGCAGAAGAGTATGAATCAGATTTGGTCCCAAGTCCAGACCCTACTTCTGTAGGCAGACAACAGACACAAAAGATTTGCTGGCTGACATCACTGAAGAATCCCTCTATTTCAGCCTAGGGACAAGGTTTGGTTGGCTACTCCATGAAGTTTGCCCCTCATTATATTGGGCCTTATGCCAGCTCTGCCAGAATCAACCTGGTTTGCTATAGACTTCGTTTGCCCTCTCATCTTAGAATGCCCAATTCCTTTCATGTATCTCTACTTAAGCCGTTGGTCTTGAATACATTTTCTCATTCATCAGCGCTGGCAACCCCTCCTACCAGTCCATGTCAAGAATATGAGGTTAACCAAATCCAGGATACCAAAGTCTCCCATAGTAATCTCCATTATCTGATTGGTTGGATGGGTTTTGGTCCTGTGGAAAGACCCTAGGTTACCACTTCAGATGTTTCTGCTCCTTGCTTGGTGAAAAGATTCCACCTTCGCTTTCCTTTGAAACACAGACTCCAGTAGCCAGAGGGGGGGGGGCAATGACTTTGATCCATCGTTGGGTTTTACCTCCTGTTCGAGCTGCTCGGGTTCCTATCAATCCGCCCTGAACCTAGATATTATTACGGTATATACTCGAGTATAAGTCGTTCCGAGTATGAGTCGAGGCCCTAATTTACCACAAGAAAATGGGAAAAACTTATTGACCCGAGTATAAGACGAGGGTGAGAAATGCACAGCTACTGTAAGTGGAAAAGAGGGTCAACAATGCCCATTTGCAACCTCACCATGCCCATTTGCATGCCTCACTTTGCCCGTTTGCAGCCATAGGTCCCCCGAACTTCAAACTCGATAGTTAAGGGTTCCTAGATGCCCCCTAGCTGCAGCCAAAATTTGGGGTCTCTGAACTCAAAGGGTCCCGAAATGACATTGCTGTAGACGGACACAGTTGACCGACTTTGGGGCCCCGTATCTCGGGGCCACCTAGCGCTAGGAACCCCAAATTTGGTGTGCAAACCCAGTGGAACTAGCACCATAAAATATCCAAAGCTGGAGTTTTTAGTGGCCCGAGATACAGGGCCCCAAAAATCGGTTCAGAAAATGTCAAGCACTTTACTGCAGCAGAGAATGACATTTTCCGAACCTATTTTGGGGCCCCGTATCTCGGGGCTACTCGGTGCTAGGAACTCCAGCTTTGGATATGGTGTAGACCTAGTTCCACTGGGTTAGCACACCAAATTTATTTGGGGTTCCTAGCACCACGGGGCCCCAAATTCGGTTCAGAAAATGTCAAGCACTTTTCTGCAGCAGAGAATGACATTTTCCGAACCTAATTTGGGGCCCCGTATCTCGGGGCTACTTGGTGCTAGAAACTCCAGCTTTGGATATGGTGTGGACCCAGTTCGACTGGGTTCGCACACCAAACTTGGGGTTCCTAGCACCAAGTGGCCCTGAGATACGGGGCCCCAAAGTCGGTTCGGAAAATGAATTTTTTTGCTGCAGAAAAGTGCTTGACTCAAGTATAAGTCGAGGGGGGTACTTTCAGCACAAAAAAATGTGCTGAAAAATTCGACTTATACTCGAGTATATACGGTAAGCCTCCCTGTGGTTTAGTGTTCTATCAACATGTCTCCACTCTGAAGTAGGACCCTCCTGTTCTTCTGGCATATTCTATTTCTAATTATTCCCTTATTCTGTCTGTTGTTTGATCCTGTCTTTGTTCTCAGTGTTTCCCTCTTGGCTGTACAGTTATGCTGCCTTTGCTTTCTGTCCGTTGATCCCTTCATTTTCTGTTGCTGTGTGTGTCTCTCTCAGTACAGTGTCTGTGTGTACCCTGTATCCTTCCAGCATGCTATTTGGTTGCATTGGCCCAGCATGGGTGTGCGGGCACAGCCTAGGGCTGCCACCCAGTGCAACATCCACACCTCCAGTGGCTCTGGTGAAGACCAGGTGGCTCCTTAGACCCTGTGAGTTTGGAACACCTCTGTTTGTGTGCGGTCACACTGCTCCCGCAGCTGTCAGGATCCTTACCTGGGTACTCCTGGTTAGTTGTCCATTGGTCCACTAGATCTTGAATTACAGTCCCAGGTGGTCTTAACCTCTAAACTTGATAAGGAGGGGGTGAAGAAGACAAGGGGGTGTGAAGAAAAGGGTAGGGCTGGGAAGAGGGAGTAAGGGAGGTAAAGAGGGGTTAGGGAGAAGGATAGGAGGGTAAGGATGGGAACACTGCAGTAAAGAGGGGGACAGAGCAGTGAACAGGCGGATGGGGTGGTGAAAAGGGGGATGAAGAGGGGTACAGGGCAATAAAGGGGGTGGAGAGGGGCAGGAGAAGTTGAAGAGCGGGATGAGGAGGAGGACATGAGGTGTAATTTATTAGATCCTCCTTTTGCAGCCAAAACAGCCATGACAAGACATGGACTCCATTAGACCTCTGAAGTTATGCTGTGGTATATGGCACCAAGCCTTTACGTAGCATATTGTTTATGTCCTGTATGTTGCAAGGTGGGGCTTCCCTAGATCACTTGTGTAGTGCTGGTAGATTTGCAATCTACCGCATGTTAGGTACATTTAGTAAATTGTACGTTAGTAAGGTTAAAAGTTTGCCTCTGTTCCAGCTTGGCTGACGTTGCGTGTGTTTCCGTGCTGACCGGTGGGTGTAGCTGTTACCACTGGTCAGGGTTGGAAAGGCAACGTGTTGAAGTGAATGGATGCTCCTCTGTCCCGGAGGCACGCTCGGTGGAGGTGGTCCTCCGAGTTGCATTCTGGGCGAGGGTATTTATGGGACAGACGACCATATTTTGGGGTTCATTTTACAGCCACCTGCTGGCCCTCCTGGCCGACAGGTATGCGTTAAGGAGCTACCTCGTTGTCCTCCGTTCTGGAGGCCCACGATACAGCGGTGCAGGGGTGGGTCCAGAGGCTTGGTCCTGAGCTGTTGGTCCTGTGTGATGGAGCTGGACAACCGGGGAGATCCCAGGGGAGGACCCGTCTTGGAGAGATCATGCAGCGTGCTGGTCTATAGAGGGGCCTGGTGACTCGGTTGGAGGACGTATCCAAAAGTAACTATACAGCATAGTGTTGCCAGCTCGACTTAAAGGTTCAGGCACTGTGACTGACTTTCACTACAGAAAATCTATACATCCTGTGGCAGAGGATCGTACGGATTTTTTTCCCAACCAAGTCTGTGGCAGAGACTTTGATTCGTGCTGCGTACTGGCTGCTAGACCGGTGAGAGAGGCCTATCCAGACGAGCAAGGAGTGTGTCCCATGAGGGGAGCGCATTTCCAATAGTGTTTGAATTCTACCAGGACATTTTGTCAAGAGAACCCTACCAGAGAATATTTGAGTTTCTTCTGCAAGTTTCCTTTCTACCTTTTTCCTGCTACTTCCTAAGTCGTTTGTTTTAATAAAGCATTGAAAACGTACTCCAGTGTTGGTGCATGTGTATTGTCCAGAAGTAAACTCAACGGAACCCCTAGACCCGGTGCCGGTGAAACAGAGGGAAGCAGAGTGAAGGTAACAGACCCACTTAAACCAGCAGCTCCACTGAGAGTTAGTGCTACAAGTGGGGGCGTCATCCGGGATTTGTTGACCGTCAATTGCTGCAACCCAGTGGAGTGTTTTACCGGGAGTTTACAGAGAGAGCTGGACTTTGATAAAAAATCTTTTCAGGAAGAGGAAAGGTCCCGGTGGTGGTGAAACAGAGGGAAGCAGAGTGAAGGTAGCAGACCCGCTTAAAACAGCAGCTCCACCGAGAGTTAGTGCTACACTTGTTTTTCCAGCACATCCTACAAATGTTCAATTGATTTGGAGGCCATGTAAGCTCCTCAAAGACACCTTGCTTCATGGTCCAGTTCTGATGCCCATGTGTCCATTTTAGGAGCTTTTGGCTGTGGTCACAGGTCAACATGGGCACCCAGAATAGTCTGCGGCTATGCAGCCCCATACACGACAAAATGTGATACACTGCGTGTTCTGACACCTTTCTATTGAAACCAGCATTACATTTTTCAGCAATTTGAGCAATAGTAGCTCTTCAATTGAATCGGACTACATGGGACAGCCTTCGCTTCCCACAGACTTCAAGGAGCCTTGGCCACCCATGACTTTGACACTAGTTCTCCGTTTTTCTTTTCTTGAACCACATTTGGTAGGTCCTGACTACTGCAGACTGGTGACACCCCACAAGAGCTGTAGTTTTGGAGTTGCTCTGACCTATTTTTCTAGCTATTACAATTTGGCCCTTGTCAAAGTCGCTCAAAACTTTACACTTGTCTACTTGTTTCTGCTTTAACCACCTCAATACCGGGCACTTTCACCTCCTTCCTGCCCAAGCTATTTTTCAGCTTTCAGTGCTGTCGCACTTTGAATGACAATTGCGCGGTCATGCAACACTGCACCCAATTGAAATTGTTATCATTTTTTCCCCCACAAATAGAGCTTTCTTTTGGTGATATTTGATCACCTCTGCGGTTTTTATTTTTGGCGCTATAAACAAAAGAAAAGTGACAAGTTTAAAAAAAACACAATATTTTTTATTTTTTGCTATAATATCCAATTTTTTTTTTAAACAATTTTTTTCCTCAGTTTGGGCCGATATGTATTCTACATATTCTTGGTAAAAAAATCGCAATAAGCATTTATTGATTGGTTTGCGTAAAAGTTATAGTATCTACAAAATAGGGGATAGATTTATGGCATTTTTATTTATTTATTTATTTTTTTACTAGTAATGGCGGCAATCTGCGATTTTTATTGTGACTGCGATATTGCGGCAGACATGTCGGACACTTTTGACACTATTTTGGGACCATTAACATTTATACAGCAATCCGTGCTATAAAAATGCATTGATTACTGTATAAATGTGACTGGCAGGGAAGGGGTTAACACTAGGGGGTAATCGAGGGGTTAATTATGTTTCCTAGGGAGTGATTCTAACTGTAGGGGGCGGGACTCACAAGGGGAGGAGACTGATCGGTGTTCCTCTGTACTGAGAACACACGATCGGTCTCCTCTCCCCTGACAGGATGTGGATCTGTGTGTTTACACACACAGATCCACGGTCCTGCTCTGTTACCGGGCAACTGCGGGTGCCCGGCAGACAGGGTCCCCAGTGACGCGGCAGGTACGTGAGTGCTGCCCCTGGTGCGCGCGTGCCCCCTGGTGGGCCGGAAAGGCGAGGGCATCATATGACGCCCTCCTAGAATGAGAGCCGCGCCGCCTGGCAGTCATATGACACACCAACTTCAGGAACAACATGTTCACTTGCTGCCTAATATATCCCACCCACTTTCAGGTGCCATTGTAATGAGATAATCAGTGCTGTTCACTTAACCTGTCAGTGGTCATAATGTTAGGGTTGATCAGTGTACAGTACATACACAGCACAAGGATGTGTTCGCTCTATAAGATGTTTCTCGGGGCTGCAGTTCTTCTGAATTCCACATGGTGGTGATCTCTACCCAGACAGGACAACTCTATGGAAGACAGACAGGAAGTGATGTCAGGTACAGGCAGGAAGTGATGTCAGGTATATATAGGAAGTTCCAGGCGAGAGGTGAGTCGGGAGGAAGTAGAGAGAAGACATCGCTGGAAGTTACAGCAGAGGAGGTAATAAGATCTTATTTTCTATTTACACCCAGTAACCCCCCCGTCATGTCCGTCCTCTTCCTCCATAGTCACTGTGATGTCTTTTATCTCCAGCAGATGATGATACACACATATATAGTGTGGAAACCTAGATTAACTCCAGAGTCAGAACATTTCCCCACTTACGGGGCCGGAACATTCTCCTAATTCTGGAGATGTTTCACCTTTCTCACCAATCACCTTCTGACCTCATTAGTCTATACTAACTGGTTATATAACTTTTTTTAGTGGCAGAGGATGGGAGGTTTATTTAGAGGGATTGGAATATGTATGTCTTATAAAATAAAGATTCAAATGGGAAGAAAGAGGGGAAAATGTAATTCGTAGTAAATGTCCCGAAAACAATTTTTTCCCATAATTATCTGAGTCTCAGATATCCATCCTAAAATGTGATCAGTAAAGTCTCCGGAGTACTTGGAGATCACAGGAACATGATGTGTTCTGGCAAAGCCCAATGTTCATCTTTCAGTTTAGGAGAGGTGGGACACACCCGGGAGAAATTATTGTGTGCACAGATAACTCACAGAGTGCCCCCCAGCTCCTCCTCCCAATGTCCCTCCAATCAGAGTCAGAGAATCCTTTGACATCACACTGGGAGGAGGAGCTGTGAGGTCAGTGTGATGTCAAAGGATTCTCTGGCTCTGATTGGAGTGACATTGGGAGGAGGAGCTGTGAGGTCAATGTCCCTCCAATCAGAGTCAGAGAATCCTTTGACATCACACTGACCTCACAGCTCCTTCTCCCAATGCCTCTCCGTACAGAGTCAGCCCATACTATGACATCACAGATTAAAACATTCCTCCATCCAAAGTCAGCATGTCCTATGACATCACAATGACCCTACATTGACCTCACACTTCCTCCTTTAACTGTCCTTCCATCTAGAGTCAGCATATCCCATGCTATCACATTGACCCTACACTGACCTCAGAGCTCCTCTTCCTAATGTCAATAAGTCTGTAGTCAGCATGTTCTATGACATAACACTTTCCTCACAACTTCCCCTTCAAATGTCCCTCCATCCAGAGTCAGCCCATCATATGACATCACACTGACCCCACAGTTCCTCCTCCAAATGTCCCTCCATCCAGAGTCAGCCCATTCCTCTTTACATCTTCAAAATATTTAAACTCTGGAAACCAATACTGTATTGCTCTGGTGACAGTATGTAAAAAAAATATATTATTTTATTTTTTTACATACTGTCATTACTCAGTGTCCATAATCACTGCCACCCGCTCACAGTGTTCCTTATTACTGCTGCATCAGTTACAGAGCCCACGATCACCACCACACCACTCCCAGTGTCCCTGATCATCACCACCTCACAAGTCCCAGTGTCCCTGATCACCACCACACCAGTTACAGTGACCCTGATCACCGCCACACCAATTACAGTGCCCCTGATCATTGTCCCAATGTCCCTCCAATCAGAGTCAGAGAATCCTTTGAAATCAAACTGGCCACACAGCCACACCAATTACAGTTCCCCTGATTATCCCCACACCAATTACAGTGCCCCTGATTGCCACCACACCAATTACAGTGCCCTTTCTTATCACCACACCAGTTACAGTGCCCCTGATCACCGCCACACCAGTTACAGTGTCCCCAATCACCACCACACCAGTTACAGTGCCCCTGATCACCGCCACACAAGTTACACTGCCCCTGATCACTGCCACACCAATTAAAGTGCCCTTGCTTATCACCACACCAGTTACAGTGCCCCTGATTATCCCCACACCAGTTACAGTGCCCCTGATCACTGCCACACCAGTTACAGTGCCCCTGATCACTGCCACACCAATTACAGTGCCTCTGATCGCCACCACACCAATTACAGTGCTTTTGCTTATCACCACACCAGTTACAGTGCCCCTGATTATCCCCACACCATCCACAACTACCAGTTGTTTGAGATACAAAGAAAAACCCTCAGGTAACCTCAGGAGAAATACAGGCTGCTCGGGGAAAAAGATGGTGTGGTTGTTTTAAAGATCACACTACGACGATACATAAATGAGCTGTATGATCGAGGTGCCAGCAATAAGCCGTTTCTGCACCAATACCACAAAAAAAGCCTGGTTACAATATACCCGACAACACCTTGACACATCGCACAGCTTTTGGCACACTGTAATCTGGAGCGACAATACCAAAATAGAGCTTTGTGGTCAAGGACGGTTGGTCCTGTATTGTATTTAATGGCATCAGAAAGCCTAAAACAAAGCTTTTATCCTAAGTAGTGAGGGATGGGGGGCACCTCAACCTAAAGTGGGACTGTAATGAAATGGAGACCAGAATGGTGAGGTGAGAAGGATTCTGGGAGGTCACATGACATCACTATTTTCTCTTTATAAAACACAGACCAGGGAGGTGAGGAAGATTCTGGGATTCTAACTTGATATTCCTATTGGTTTCTCCATACAGTTCTTTCCTCCAAGACAGGAGATTATATGACCATCACAGTATCTCCATGTGACTCCCTAAAACCTCAGAGATGCACCATGCAGAAGATTCTAGAAGTCACCAACATGATTGAAATGTAGAGTTTTCCTCATGTGAAGTCTGGAGATCATATGACCATCACATTGCCTCCACCTCACTTCCTGATAGAACAAAGAAATAAAAAGGAGATTCTAGAAGCCCCCAGAGAGATTACTGAGCTGCTGACAGGAGAGGTGAGCGGTGCTGGGAATTCTGGGACATTATCCAGTAACAGACAAGGGATGTGTCTGGATGGTGACTGTATCATTGTGTGTGTCAGGTTCCTATAAGGTGTCAGGATGTCACTGTCTATTTCTCCATGGAGGAGTGGGAGTATTTAGAAGGACACAAGGATCTCTACAAGGACGTCATGATGGACAATCAGCCGCCCCTCACATCACCGGGTAAGAGGAGACTTTATTGTAAAGGAGAGAGCAGTACGGAGGATCCACCTAGATCCCCCATCATCTGATAAACACAAAGAAACAATGTATTCAGTCAGTGTGTGTGTTTCCTACAGATGGATCCAGTAATGGGAACCCACCAGAGAGATGTCCAAGTCCTCTGTATTCCCGGGATTCCACACAGGAAGATCACACCATCCCTCATCATCATCAGGTAGATGATTGACAATTATTGGTAATTCTAATTTACACACAAGCTTGTTTGTTACAATGAATGTTTTATTGTATATTTCAGAGTTCAATCCTCGGCAATAATAATATTGTTGTTAAAGAAGAGTATAAAGTAAAGGATGAGGAGTATGGAGTGATGGGGGAGTTTTCAGGACACAAGGATATGGTAGATCCACTGAATACCAGGAACCCACCAGAGAAATGCCCCCATCCTCTGTATTCCCGGGATTCCACACAGGAAGATCACATCATCCCTCACCATCATCAGGTAGATGAGGAAAAATGATTGGTAGTTATTACCGTATTTATCGGCGTATAACACGCAACAGCGTATAACACGCACCCCAAGTTTAGGAGGGAAGTTTAAGGGAAAAAAAAACTTACATTTAAATGCCCATCAGTGCAGCCATGTCAGTGCAGCCATGTCAGTGCAGCCTTGTCAGTGCAGCCTTCCCCAGTGTCCATTGCAGCCTTGCCCCAGTGCAGCCTTGCAGCTCGCAGTTTGAAAATCCTGTGATCCCCTGCGATTCTGAGCTTCAAAATCGCTGACCGCGATTTGAAAATGGCGCCGCCGGCACCGAAATACACAGAGCCAGTCCTCGGCTCTTCTCGGCGGCTCTCGTTCACTTTCGGCTCCACTCGTAGTCCCACCCGGGATGGGCGTGACTGTGAGCGGAGCTGTCCGAACCTAGCCGAGTGTTTGGGCGGCGCTCGAGTAAAGCCGAAAGTGGCCGAGAATAGCCGAGGACCGGCTCTGTATTTGGGCGCCGGCGGCACCATTTTCAAATCGCGGTTGGCGATTTTGAAGCTCAGGATCGCAGGGGATCGGCGTATAACGCGCACCCACGATTTTCCCCTAATTTTAAGGGGAAAAAAGTGCGTGTTATACGCCGATAAATACGGTACTTATACACAGCATGTTTGTTTCAATATGTGATTATATATTCAGAGTGGAAACCTTGAAGATTATAATATTGTTGTCAAAAAAGAGTATAAAGAGGAGGATGAGGAGTATGGAGTGATGGAGGAGGTTTCAGAAGGACACAAGGATATGATGGAGCCACCAAATACCAGGAACCAGGAAGACCACACCATCCCTTACTGTTACAAGGTTGGTGGGACAGAGCACCTAAAAAATTAACGATGTGTGCATTTTTTGGTGTGATGTCTTAATATTAGTGCTGATGTTTTACAGATGGTATTACTGATCATTCTCATGGTTTAGGGTGAAGATCTAAAAGATATAAAAGTTGAGGATAAAGCAGAAGAAGAAGAGACATATGTGAGGGATGATCAGCAGTCTATGGAGGAGGATGGAATAACGGGGACATTTATAGAGGAGGACACTCCTACAGAGATCAGCACAGGTGGGTCATTAACACTAAATACATTCCTCCACCCATACTGCTCACTGATTGGTCCAGAGTAGGGCAATGACTGAGTGATATCAGACTGTAATACCCTGGTCACTTTCCTGAGCTGTGTTCCCCATCCTGTACATAACATTTGTTTCTCTCTGAGCCTTGATTTCTATCCAGATTGGGTTTATGTAGATTCAAGAGTTAAGTTGCCAGCAAAACGTTGCTTTTCATCATAGGTGTTGCTTGGCTTAGGCACCTGGGGCATGTTCCTTGGGTCTTCTCCCCCATGGCCAGATCTAGCACGTTCTCTGCCTGTTTTTGTTGCTTGTGCCGGGTGGAGGGATATGTCTGTATAGTCTCAGACCCAAGTCACTGAGTGCAGTCTCAGGAGATGGGAGGCAGCGGTGTGGGATCTCTGCAACTTGTCTCATGTAAACATTTAAGCTTCCACTGATTACTGAATACCAAGTCCTTACACTATATCATTTATGTTGTACATTGCATACGCCTGACCCCTGTATTATATACTCCATGTTGTATATTACATAATTCTGACACTATATAGTGCTAAGGGTTGTATCTTATACAATATGTTGTACATTGCATAGTCTTGACTTCTGCCCTCTACCCACTGCTATATATAAACATAATATGTACAGTTTTTTTTTTTGTTACACCCATTTTCTATCAGCTGAACATTTTATATCTGATGATTTGATTGGAGCACAGACTTTTACATGTTGATAGTAATGTGATAACATCCTCAAACTTTGGAACCTTAAACAGAAAGTGATAATGACGTGTGTGTGTGTGTGGGGGGTCAAAAACCCAATTATGTTGGTCATCAGGATCAGTCCAGTCTTCATCTTTGTTGTTCTCCCCCATCCTCACTCTCTGACCTCTGGTGGGGCTCAGCCCCGCTGTTATTCATGACCAAATCATGGACTAAATAAGGAAGTGCAGGACTTCTTGTGTTGGGAAGATGGTAATGAGTGATAGAGGGGGTGGGGACACTCGTCCTATGATCTCCTCACCGTATGCTCCTCAGAGACAGAGCTGCCTGATGTGGGCGGAGTCCTGGTTTAGGGGAACCAATCTGAACATGTCTAGTAATAATCTTTTTATCTCTATTTTAGTAGATGGACGGGAGATGAGGAAAACCTCAGAGGATTGTCTCACTTTGTCTCCAGACTGTAAAGTAGAAGATGAGGACATCACACAGTATAGTCCAGGAGAAAACCCGACTACCTCAAATGTCCATCCGGCACCACACAGTGTAGATGGACCATGGTATTTCTTTTATATTAAGGAACCTCAGACTGTGAGGGAAAGCGTCGTTCTTCCAACAGATAAGAGGTTTACCTGTACGGAGTGCGGGAAGGGATTCCATTTTAAATCAAATCTTAATGTGCATAAAAGAACTCACACAAATGATAAGCCACATTCCTGCCCTGAGTGTGGGAAATGTTTTTCAAAGACATCCAATTTCTACAGACATCTAAGATCCCACACAGTGCAAAAGCCATATTCTTGTTCTGAATGCGGGAGATGTTTTTCAAAGAAATACAATCTTTATACGCATCAGCGATTGCACACGGGGGAAAAACCATATTCCTGTTCTGAGTGTGGGAAATGCTTTGTACAAAAATCCAGACTTGCCCTACATCAAAAGTCTCACACAGGAGAGAAGCCGTTTTCCTGTTCTGAGTGCGGGAAATGTTTTGTGCAAAAATCAGCTCTTGTCTCACATCAGAGATCTCACACGGGGGAGAAGCCGTATTCCTGTCCTGAGTGTGGGAAATGTTTTTCAGAGAAGTCCCATCTTTGCAGACATCAGAAATCTCACACAGGGGAGAAGACGTATTCCTGTCCTGAGTGTGGGAAATGTTTTTCATTGAGGTCCCATCTTTACAGACATCAGAGATTGCACACGGGGCAAAAGACACTTTCCTGTTCTGAGTGCGGGAAATTTTTTTTAGACAAGTCCAATCTTTCTATTCATCAGAGATCGCACACGGGTGAGAAGCCGTATTCCTGTTCTGAGTGCGGCAAATGTTTTTCAGTGAAGGCCTCTCTTTACACACATCAGAGAATGCACACGGGTGAGAAGCCGTATTCCTGTCCTGAGTGCGGAAAATGTTTTTCAGTGAAGTCGTCTCTTCGCAAACATCAGAGATTGCACACGGGGGACAAGCTGCATTCCTGTTCTGAGTGTGGGAAATGTTTTTCACAGAAGTCCACTTTTTCCAGACATCAGAGATTGCACACGGTGGAAAAGTTGTATCCCTGTCCTGAGTGTGGGAAATGTTTTGAGCGGAAGGCAAATCTGCAGAGACATCAGAGGTCTCACACGGGGGAGAAGCCGTATTCCTGTCCTGAGTGCGGGAAATGTTTTTCACAGAAGTCCCATCTGTGCAAACATCAGAGAATACACATGAAGGAGAAGACCCCTTCCTGTCCTGAGTGAGGGAATTGCTCCTCACTGAAGTCCAGTCTTCCTGTACATCAGGGATCCCACACAACCCTCGAGGTGTATTAGTGCCTTGAGTGGGGGAAATGTCTTCTATATAAATGTTGCTGGACATCACAGCTCTCATGTGGGGAAGGAGCACACCCTGATATACACCTCAGATTTACTCCATGGCTGATCTTCATCATGTAAGAAACAGTTCATAAGGAGATCAGAGATCACCAAAGACATGGATGAAGTGTTGTACTGTGTTGGCCATTGATAGCAGGAGAAAAATAAAAATGGAGTCATTAATTTTCATTGGCTGAGTACATGTTGTGGGGTAAACTTTTGCATACACTTAGGCTCCAACTAATTTATTATAAACAGATCTCTATCGAAGGAAACCAAGGGGTCTGTTTATTAAAAAACTGTTGGACGAATGTGATAAGCAGTGATCCAGCTGTGACAAATTCTGGCTGTATTTTTTTTTTTCATACAGTGATTTCTTATGAACATCAGCTCCATCTAGTGGCTATAATGCGCTATTGCAGTATTTTTCCTGATTGAGGTATTTCAGTAAAAATACCACTAGAAGGAGCTGAGGATCGTAGGATCTGTTTTCTTTGTTAGGCATGGTTTCATACAGATAACTGGGCCTTCATAGTTATGTACAATAGACATTGAAGAACACAAGTTGATTAAATCAACAGTACACAAGGAAGATTAGATGCAGGGACATAGGTCACATGCCTCCCAGCAATGTTTTTACTAGCCTGCAGCTAGGGAGCTCTAATGTTTAGCCTGTGACCACAGCAGAGTGATGCTGTCAGCCTCACATTAAACTCAGAACGAAAGTGAGCAACACATGTTCTGTACTTCTTGTTACACGTTGCTGTTAGATCACCGACGGTCCTGTAATATTTGGTGGCTCTGTCTGGGATGGGTGCAATCATGGTGCCAGATTTCCCAGAGGGTGTAAATGGCCATTGCAATAAAGTAAGAGTTGGAAGACTTCGCAAAAATTGAAATAACACTCCCTAAAGCCACATCCGTATAAACTTGATTGGAGGAGAGAAAGGGCCACAGGGCCCTAATTCGGACTTTACAGGCAAGATGGACAATGATATAGTACAAAAATGTATTTTATTAACAATAAGTCATATCAAACAGGTCAAGTAAAAAATAATTAAAAACACACGATAGGCATATGATAGTAATGAGTATCTAGTGTAAACAAGAGAGTTGACACCAAATAAACGGCAGTGAGCCCCTGTGCGTCAACGCGTTTTGCTGTTTTGCTTCATCAGGACAAACTTGGGGGTAGTTGGAAGGAACAGGTCTCACTATCGAAGATAAAATAAATCCATCAGACATTATATTACAATAACATATGATAAATAACCTTCAAACATTGCTATATCCAGAGGACATACACACATCAGATACAACTGGCTACCTTGCCAGCATAGAAATATCTCCACATGGAGAGTTGGAAAACTTCATGGAGGCTGCACAGAACACAATATGGCTGATCCTACTACACATTCAAAAGCTATTGAACACACTGAAAATCAACTGCATCCATTGTTTTGATGCTGGAGGAAGAAGGGGTTCCTCAGGTTTTAGGTTGAGATCTGTGGGTACATCATGGAACACCTGCGAGGAGAAGACAGAAGTGTGCCATACCTGCTCCAGGTGTAGCACCCTCTAGTATGAGTGCTAGAATTAGTGTAGGTCTGTTAGGGCAGGCAAAATATAGTTAGCTCAGGGCTAAGCCTGAGCTGTGTAATCTGGGTCAGGGCTGGTTGACTCATTTGGCAGCTCTTTCTGGCACTTCCCCCTGGTCTGGAAGTTTGTAGAAACTTCCAGAACTGGAGGGTGGGAGTGAGGAGGGGTTGCAATGAATATTTATGAGAGCCTCAGCCAGTACCCAATAAATTGGCTGGCAGGGGGCAGGCCACCTCATAAATAGGCATGAGTCATGTCAGCATGGTAGTATGATGGAAGGTGGAGATAAAGTGCTGAGGAGACTGTTGGTGGCCTTTGAAGGAGCCCCCTATTCTGGGGGGTGACCTCGGGTGCTGGAAGGTCCCTTCTACGATACACAGGAGGAGGCTTTCCTGGAGGTAAGGAGTGAAGACAGCAGGAGCAGGTCAGTACATCTTGTAGATCTTCTAAGAATCAGCCGGGTGGGTTGGTAAGTGTCAGTCTGGAGGACTGAAGTTAGCCTAGAGGGCCTGTGAAAGGGGCAGCTGCAGCTAGGTGGGTTGGCAGTGCCTGAAGAGGTGGTACTGGGATCAGTAGCCACAGGAGTGATGTAAGCTGGACACTAAATTACTACTACACACCTAAGGGTTCCTGCCCGTAATGGGCCGTTGCTTCATTTGAGTGACGGTCAGGTATACACAATGTTCCAGCTAAGTTCTGCAAGCAAGTGTGTGCTGGAGGAAGAAGAGGAGCTGTATGTAGAGACTGTATATAGGAAGAGTTGTCCCTGAAGTTCTTGAATTCAAATGGGCATCCCATAATCTCCCATTCCTATCTAAGTTATTACCCTCAATAAAACAAAAAAAAAAACAAATTCGAGGACTGTTCTCTGACTCAAGTGTACTTGTGAAAATAAGGTGTGCCTGGCTGTGTAGGGTGGGGGATTTCAGTTACTTGCGGCTCCTTAGGGGGTGCTCTACACAGGTAACAGATTAGGTTCTGTTTTTGGTAAGGCAAAGCAGCTCTGTAGATCCCAATATAAGTGAGGTGGTAGATCACGGACTGACCCAAAGAGGACAGACTATTGCAAACCACAGAAAGTGGGTTCACATTGACTGACAGAGCAGCCGACCTGTCGAAAAAAGAGGTAAAAGCTGAATTCCAGGTATGTTTTTTTTAATTTTTGCATAGTTACATTGATCTAGCTTGGATTAATTTAAAGCAGAACTTCACCCTCTCAGACCACACTGACTCATTTTAGTTCTTTTGCTGCTAACATTGGCAAAAAGATAGGAATATATATCATATTTGCGTGTTTTAAACTTGTTTTTTTTACATTTCTCCCATTACCTCCTGGTTTCCAGGTCTAGACAAATAATGTCATACATTACAGGAGTTTTCAGGATGGGAGGAGGAGTTTTGTTAGCTAAGCACACCCTCCTGCCTGCATGGCTGAGCTAAGGGCAGATAGATTCCAGGAAGTAAATGCTATTTTTTTTAGCAAAGAACCTAGAGAATAAAATGGTGGGGTTGTTGCAATGTTTATGTTAACTGGTATTTTTTTTCAAACGCAATTCAGGGCTGGTAGTGGACAAGTGTAATCCAGTAAGAAATCTGAGGTCAAATCAGGCAGCAATCCAAAAGAGTCATCCAGGATCAAGGCAGGGGTCAGCAATGAGGAACCCAAGTGACAAAGCAGCCAGGGCATGGCAGGAAGGGAGCTAGGTAGCAGGCGCTATGACAAGCCTAGAACCCCTGTGCTTGTGATGCTTAAATAATGCACCAGAGGAGTGCAGGCAATCAGGGCAGCCAGAGACAGGGGTGTGTCTGACCAATCCAAAGTGACAGGGGCCTAGAACTGAGGATACCAAGCACGGGCCTGCTGCTTTTTTCTAACTGGCCCAGCGTGGACGCTGTCCTCATTACCCAATAATGAGGATGTGAGTGGCTGAGCAGTGGAAGAAGAAGCGTGATACAGACACATGCTTATAACATGTACTATGTGGTGTAAAGATTACAATCAAAGGTTGAGCTATAGTTTGCATCCTGGGCTTTCACTACCCCTTTTATTGAAAGAAACGTCCTTAACATCAGGGGTTTCCAACATCACTTCACAACACAAAAGCCATCGTATTCAGCCTCCTGGCTTCTTCCTGAAAGACTTCTGATCTGGCCTCAGGTCTAAGTCCTTTGTTCCTTTAGACCAGGGGTGCTCAACCTTTTAAAGAGTCAGGGCCATCTCAGTGATTTTGTAACCGGTCACAGTCCACGGTTCCAATCTCTGCAGATTCCTGTTTTGACACAACGACAGGAGCCGGTCTGGAAGGTTGAATCTTTACACTGGGAGGGGTTTCCCTATCTGCAACTACTTTTGTTAGCGTCATAGTGGGAGGGTCGTAGGGCAACTAGGCTCCTTAGTATTAGGAATAGCAATACAGCATGTGCTTTCTGTGGGGTCTACAGGGACCTTTTCACTTTCAGAGCCGCTCTGATCAGCCTGCTGAACTTCACGGTTCCTGGAGGCTTCTGCCCCCTCCTAAAAAACAAATCATGCAGTCCCCTGGGTCCTCTTTATTTTTTCACACCTTTTCCTCTGCGATGAACATGTTTGTTTCTTGCATTGAAAAGTTTCTGCTGTGACGACCCACTACCAAGCGACCTTTTCTGTTTCTGAAGGATTGGTCTCATTTGGTTACAAAACAGAATTTCAGTCCTTCCCTCCAGACCATTTCTTTCCTTCCAAATTGTGCCTTTCCTCACAGTGTTTGGTCTGCTCTCCTTTTTCCTGATCCCAGTCCAGGTTCCTCCCTCTTTCTTGCATCTCTGATTTCACCCCGTTTATCTACATTCCTCATTTTTGTACATGTTGTATATAGTTAGTTTGCTAGTTAGGCTTCCTATTACTTAGGGTTGAAAATGTGTTTATTGTCAATTTCACAAATATCACAAGGAACAACATAAAAGTTACAACTTATTGACAACCGCTAGTAAACATAGGCAATGAGTCAGCCTGATGGCTATCACCCATAGCTTGACTCCCACTAACAAACAATGTATTGTAAGGGTTGACAACTGTCGTCTGTTGCAGGGAAAAATTCAGGCTGGAGAGCCTTGTTGTTCATAATAAAACTATATGGAGAAATAATTAGAAAATAAAAGGGGGAGACCAAATCAGATAAAGGGGGGAAGTGACCCAAGTAAGGGCGTAGGTAGAGTGAGAGAGGCAAATAAAGAAGGGGAAACAAGATCGTAGAGGGGAGAGAAAGTTGCTGGGGAGACACATGTAGATAGAAGTAAATAATAGTCAGAGGGTGGGAACCCAATGGGTAGACACCTCAACTCTCCCTATGGTTAGGCAGCATATTAGGGTGACCCTGTCGGGTTCGAGAGCATAGTTATGAAGGTATCTGAAGCGGAGCCAAATGGACCACAACACCTTGTACTTATCAAAGGTGTCATTGTCTAAGGCCAGCATCTCCTCCATTCTCATAGTATCGTTCATGATCGAGACCCATCGTGACAGAGGAGGAGTGGTGGTTGTCTTCCAAAATGATGGAATTAGCTATCTTGCTGAAGACATAAAAAAAAGGAGGAGATTCCGTTTCTGCAATGTTATAGATATGGATGGGCCGAACGCTCCTCTCTTGACCAATAGAAGACTCAAAACGACGTTTTCCACCACATTGTAACCTACTGGAGTCAGGGGAAAATGTTCAATAAAATCCACTTTAACGTGTCCTCAAGAGATTTTATCTTCTGCACATCTCTGCAGGGACGGGATGAGTTCTGATACCTTCCTCTTATAATGGTGGTCCTGGAGGGTTGCCAACCAGTAATCATCCTCATTTATGCCACGTATTCTTGGGTCCTTTCGCAGGCTTTGAAGCATGAGGTTGCCCATGCGCCTCAAATTTGCTGAGGCTTGAGAAGCAGACTCCTCGGGGTCACTCAGGATGACAGCATCTGGAACTTCCTCCTCCCAGCCATGTACTACTCCCAAGGGTCCTGGGGTTGGAAAGGCATCGCTTACAGATTGACGCATGTCTTCCTCTTCTACAAAGCCTATGAAAGTGCCAGAATCCTCCTCCTTAACCTCCTCCCCTCTCTCCTCCTGTGTGTTCTGTGACATAGGAATGATGGTGGGCCTTAAGAGGAAAGGAAGTCCTCCTCTTCCTCCTGCTGCTCTGCCTCCAGTGCCCTGTCCATAATGCCACGCAGAGTCTGCTCCAGCAGGAACACAACAGGGATTGTGTCACTGATGCATGCACTGTCACTGCTCACCATCCTTGTGGCCTCCTCAAATGGTGACAATATAGTGCATGCATTCTTAATGATCAGCCATTGGCGTGGGGAAAAAAAGCTGAGG
Organism: Lithobates clamitans; assembly: GCA_037952925.1. Taxonomy (NCBI): domain Eukaryota; kingdom Metazoa; phylum Chordata; class Amphibia; order Anura; family Ranidae; genus Lithobates; species Lithobates clamitans. The sequence goes on along the minus strand of JBBGZY010001743.1, from coordinate 1,414,241 downwards.
CGGCCTGAGCCTGTTGTTGTGCCGTACTGGCACAGGTACTTGTTGACGGCCCTCTGCTGCATGTATAGCCGCTGCAGCATTCCCAAAGTTGAGTTCCACCTGGTGGGCATGTCACAAATCAGGCGGTTTACGGGTAGGTGGAATTCCCGCTGAATTTCAGCCAACCGAGCACTGGCTGTGTATGACTGCCTGAAATGGCTACAGACTCTTCTGGCCTGCTTTAGTACATCTTGCAACTCTGGGCACGTACTTAGGAAACGCTGCACAACCAAATTGAGGACATGTGCCAGGCATGGCACATGTGTCAACTTTCCCAGTCTAAGGGCGGACAGGAGGTTTGAGCCATTATCGGATACCACCATTCCTGGCTCCAGCTGGCGTGGTGTGAACCACCTCTGGGCCTGTCCCTGCAGAGCTGCAAGAATCTCTGCTCCGGTGTGGTTCCTGTCCCCTAAACACACCATCTGAAGCACTGCATGGCACCTTTTAGCCTGACTCTGGGAATAGCCCTTTGAACGCTTAGGGGGCAGTGTTAATTTTGTCGACTAAAACATTTTAGTCAACTAAATGAATACTATTTCAGTCGACTAAAATACGACTAAAACTAAAACAACTGAGATGACTAAAATATGACTAAAACTAAAATGGCATTTTAGTTAAAAGTCTAAAATGGGACTAAAACTAAAATGCCATTTTAGTCAAAAGACTAAAACTAAATTGAAATTTGACTTCAAAATTAACACTGGTCTGTAGTGCATGTTCATACCTCAATACCATAAATAATAACATTAGATTTTTCACTCCAGCAGTATATAATGAGTTTGGAAATTGTAGAGAAATGTTTAACTAATGCATTACAATTTAATTACACCCATTAGATTTTAAACGACTAAAATGAGTTTTAGTCGACTAAAATGAGTTTTAGTCGACTAAAATGTACTGGAGATTTTAGTCGACTAAAACATAAGACATTTTAGTCGACTAAAATGTATTGGAGATTTAGTCGACTAAATAGGACTAAATCTAAAACAATTGCAGAAGACTAAAACGGGACTAAAACTAAAATGCCATTTTAGTCCTAATGCCCCGTACACACGGTCAGACGTTGATCGGACATTCCGACAACAAAATCCATGGATTTTTTCTGACGGATGTTGGCTCAAACTTGTCTTGCATACACACGGTCACATAAAGTTGTCGGAAAATCCGATGGTCCTGAACGTGGTGACGTAAAACACGTACGTCGGGACTATAAACGGGGCAATAGCCAATAGCTTTGGTCTCTTAATTTATTCTGAGCATGCGTGGCACTTTGTCCGTCGGATTTGTCTACACACGATCGGAATTTAAAGGATCAGATTTTGTTGTCGGAAAATTTTATAGCATGCTCTCAAACTTTGTGTGTCGGAAATTCCAATGGAAAAAGTCAGATGGAGCCCACACATGGTCGGAATTTCCGACAACAAGCTCCGATCGCACATATTCCGTCTGAAAGTCCGACCGTGTGTACAGGGTATAAGACTAGGACTAAATCGAAATTTGCTGCCAAAATTAACACTGTTAGGGGTACCTGATGTTCATAGGTCAGTTCTGCAGATGAGGGCATGGAGGTGGTGGAGGAGGAGGGAGTAGAGCTTACAGGTCTGGCATCATCACCACCAGCTGTATGGAGACGTAGGGGCACAACAAACTGCAGCACCGAGCCCTGATCTGCATCCTTTTGAGTTGCAAGCAGCGTTACCCAGTGTGCTGTGAACGAAATATATTGTCCCTGCCCATGCTTGCTGGACCACATGTCAGCAGTAAGGTGGATTTTACGGCTGACTGCCTTGCCCAACTATGCCAGAACATTCCCTTCTACGTGATGGTAGCGAGATGGAACGGCCTTATGTGAAAAGTAGTAGCGACTGGGAACCTGCCATTGTGGTACAGCACATTGTGTAAATTCACGGAAGAGGGCAGATTCAACCAGGCTGAAAGGCAGAAGTCAGAGAGCCAACAGCTTTGACAAGCTTGCATTCAGACGCTGGGCATGTGGGTGGCAGGGACTGTATTTTTTTTCTGCTGCAGCAGATGGGGCAGAGAAATTTGCCGGCTACAGTCTACAGCTGGTGGTGTGCTGCTGGCAGATGTGCTGCTAGGACCTGAGACACCCTGTGCTATACCATCATCCCTGTCAGTGGAGGCTGTTTAAAGGTAATGACTTGGTATCGCAGGGCCAGACTGAAGTGGGTAAGGAGGAGGGACAGATTTGTGCCCCTTTTGTGTGGCTTCTAGGTGCTCTTGCCAACGGGCTGAGTGGTTGGAAGTTAAATGCCTTGTTAGGCATGTGGTACCCAAATGGTTGGTGTTTTTGCCATGTTTGATGTGCCTGAGACACAGTTTGCAGATAGCAACAGTGCGATCTGCTGCAGATGTGCTGAAAAAGGCTCAGACAGCTGAGCTTTGGGGAATGGGCCGGTAGATAACAGCTGCAGAATGTGATGGAATAGGGTGGCTGCTCTCTACTCTTTCTTGATGTTGGGCTCCTTGGGGTTGTGCCGCCTCACCTTCAGTTTTCTCCTCTGCTCTATCTGGCACCAAGTCACATCAGTGACCTCATCATCATCATCATCTCCATCTCCTCCATCTTCATAACCACTGGAGACAACTTGGCAATACGCTGCGGCTTGGGGAACATGAATGCCAATTTGTCTACCAGTGTTCCTCCGTCTCTCTAGGCTCATGTTCCTGTCATCCTCAACCTCAGAACCAACATCTGAATCCAGTAATGGCTGGGCATCATCAAGGAGCAAGTGGCTGATGCTGTGGTCAAATAACTCAGCTGACTCCTCAATGGCTGATGGTGGGGCTATGGTGGGAATAGATGTGGACAAGGAGGCAGGTTTATCCACTCTGGCAACTGCAGGGGACTGCACACTTATCTCTGCTTGCGTGACAGAGGATGAGGAAGGTTTAGTAAGCCAGTCCACCAACTCCTCTGCATGCTGTGGCTGGATAGCAGGGGCAAACTCACTAAACAGAGGAAATGATGCCCTGCCTGAGGACTGACCACCTCCTCCACCTTTGCCTGTGGACACATTTGTTGCTGGCCCCCTTACAGTGCCAAGGGAATGTCTGCCTTTCCTTGTTGTCCTCCCAGACATTATTGTGAGGGAGGGGGCGGTGCTTATAAGCAAATGTAAAGAAGAAGTTGAAATCTGTACGTAGATGCACTTTAATCAATGTAAAGAGGTGTTTGGTGCACTTTAACTTGAGTACTCACACTACACAGACACACTCCACGGATACACAACAATATACTACAATATAATGCACCAAACGTACAATGACGCACAGAACTATATGGCGTTAAACTGGCAGTTACGCACACAGAAGTAAATGGCGTTAAACTGGCAGTAACGCACACAGAACTATATGGTGTTAAACTGACAGTAACGCACACAGAACTATATGGTGTTAAACTGGCAGTAACACACGCAAAACCATATGGCGTTAAACTGGCAGTAACGCACACAGAAGTAAATGGCATTAAACTGTCAGTAACGCACACAAAACAATATGGCGTTAAACTGGCAGTAACACACGCAACACTATATGGTGTTAAACTGGCAGTAACGCCTGCAAAACTATATGGCGTTAAACTGGCAGTAATGCCTGCAAAACTGTATGGCATTAAACTGGCAGTAATGCACTCAAAACAATATGGAGTTAAAATGGCAGTAATGCATGCAAAACTATATGGCGTTAAACTTGCAGTAACGTACATAAAAGTAAATGGCGTTAAACTGTCAGTAACGCACACAGAACTATATGGCGTTAAACTGCCAGTAACGCACACAGAACTATATGGCGTTAAACTGGCAATAACGCACACAGAAGTAAATGGCGTTAAACTGGCAGTAAGGCACCCAAAATGATATGGCGTTAAACTGGCAGTAACGGACACAGAAGTAAATGGAGTTAAACTGGCAGTAACGCACACAGAACTGTATGTTGTTAAACTGGCAGTAACACGCGCAAAACTATATGGCGTTAAACTGGCAGTAATGCACGCAAAACTGTATGGCGTTAAACTGGCAGCAACGCACACAGAAGTAGATGGCGTTAAACTGGCAGTAACGCACCCAAAATGATATGGCGTTAAACTGGCAGTAACGCACACAGAATTATATGGCGTTAAACTGGCATATGGCGTTAAACTGGCAGTAACGCACACAGAAGTAAATGGCGTTAAACTGGCAGTAACGCACACGAAACTATATGGCGTTAAACTGGCAGTAATGCCTGAAAAACTATATGGTGTTAAACTGACAGTAATGCACACAAAACAATATGGAGTTAAAATGGCAGTAACACACACAAAACTATATGGCGTTAAACTTGCAGTAACGCACATAGAAGTAAATGGCGTTAAACTGGCAGTAACGCACACAGAACTATATGGCGTTAAACTGGCAGTAACGCACGCAAAACTATATGACGTTAAACTGGCAATAACGCACACAGAAGTAAATGGTGTTAAACTGGCAGTAACGCACCCAAAATTATATGGCGTTAAACTGGCAGTAAAGGACACAGAAGTAAATGGAGTTAAACTGGCAGTAACGCACACAGAACTATATGGTGTTAAACTGACAGTAACGCACGCAAAACTATATGGCGTTAAACTGGCAGTAAAGAGCAGACGTAAATGGCGTTAAACTGTCAGTAACGCACACAAAACGATATGGCGTTAAACTGGCAGTAACGCACACAGAAGTAAATGGCGTTAAACTGGCAGTACTGCACACAGAACTATATGGTGTTAAACTGGCAGTAACGCACGAAAAACTATATGGCGTTAAACTGGCAGGAAAGCACGCAAACTAGATGGCGTTAAACTGTCAGTAACACACGCAAAACTATATGGCGTTAAACTGGCAGTAACGCACACAGAAGTAAATGCCGTTAAACTGTCAGTAACGCACACAGAACTATATGGCGTTAAACTGGCAGTAATGCACACAGAATTATATGGTGTTAAACTGGCATATGGCGTTAAACTGGCAGTAACGCACACAGAAGTAAATGGCGTTCAACTGTCAGTAACGCACACAAAACGATATGGCGTTAAACTGGCAGTAACGCAGGCAAAACTATATGGCGTTAAACTGGCAGTAACGCCTGCAAAACTATATGGCGTTAAACTGGCAGCAATGCACACAAAACAATATGGCGTTAAACAGGCAGTAACGCACACAGTATTATATGGTGTTAAACTGGCATATGGCGTTAAACTGGCAGAAACGCACGCCAAACTATATGGCGTTAAACTGGCAGTAGCGCACACAGAAGTAAATGCTGTTAAACTGGTAGTAACGCACATAGAAGTAAATGACGTTAAGCTGGCAGTAAGGCACACAGAACTATATGGCGTTAAACAGGCAGTAACGCACACAGTATTATATGGTGTTAAACTGGCATATGGCGTTAAACTGGCAGAAACGCACGCAAAACTATATGGCGTTAAACTGGCAGTAACGCACACAGAAGTAAATGGTGTTAAACTGGCAGTAACACACACAAACCTATATGGCGTTAAACTGGCAGTAACGGACACAGAAGTAAATGGAAATAAACTGGCAGTAACGCACGCAAAACTATATGGCGTTAAACTGGCAGTAACGCATGCAAAACTATATGGCGTTAAACTGGCAGTAAAGAGCAGACGTAAATGGCGTTAAACTGGCAGTAACGCACACAAAACGATATGGCATTAAACTGGCAGTAACGGACACAGAAGTAAATGGCGTTAAACTGGCAGTAACGCACACAGAACTATATGGTGTTAAACTGGCAGTAACGCACGCAAAACTATATGGCGTTAAACTGGCAGTAACGCACACAAAACGATATGATGTTAAACTGGCAGTAACGCACACAAAACTATATGGCATTAAACTGGCAGTAACGCACACAGAAGTAAATGGCATTAAACTGGCAGTAATGCACATGGAACTATATGGCATAAAACTGGCAGTAACGCACACAGAACGATATGGCGTTAAACTGGCAGTAATGCACGCAAAACTCTATGGCGTTAAACTGGCAGTAACACACACAGAAGTAAATGGCATTTGTTAAATCTGATTTAGGGGTCTCAAAACAAGACAGATGATGAGATAATGAATCCAGATCTTAAGATAAGATAAGGTGCTTTATAGTATACACTGCAGTGGAGAGACACAACACACACACCGATATTCAGCACTACCAGGCCGAACGTAGAAGGAAGTGTCTCTGACTTACAGACATTAAGTTTAACAATATATATACTTTATGAATATGCATAAACACTAGGCGTGTTATAGGTGTGATCGTATAATTTAGTCCAATCAGCATTCATATCTTCTGCGTAGCAAGGGAACAGTTAAATAGGTGGTTACATCATGTGACTGATAGAAAGCGAAAGAAAACATGGGCTCCGCCATCTTGGTACTGGTTCAGACCAGGTAGATAAGACTGTCCATTTCTCGGAGCAAAAAAGGGAGTAAACTGTTCTTCTTATCTGGCGGTGAAGGTCATCATAGACTGAAAACTCTAGGAAGAAGCAAGAAAGTTGTATTACAATTCTTAAAGTGACAGTCTCAATATACATACATATATATAACAACATTATCAGACCCCTATAATTCTGCTTACTAGCAGTAACGCAATTAAATAGACGGTGTTCAACTGTCACTACACTATCTGAACTGTCCCTACTCTAGCTATACACTAATGTAAGGATTACTGACACGGTCTCACTACACTACACTGAAACTATATGAGCGGTCCCTACTCTACACTATTGTATGTATGAATGACACATTCTCACTACACTACAGTGAAACTATCTGAGCTGTCCCTAATCTAGCTGCACACTATGCAAAGTTGAATGATGGTCCTCCTCACTACACTCACACTATCCCTAGACTGATACTAAACTAATATTCTACACTGACAAATGAAGCAAAATAGCACAGTATAGCACACTAACTAACTAATAGCACTGAACAGAGCCCTGTTTGATCTCTCTCCACGCCAAAATCACACTGAAAATGGCTGCCATTAAAAGAATACTTTTATACTGTGGTGCAGGAATTAGCCCGTTTGTTCGGCTGTTCACCGAACGACCGAACAACGAAAGTTTGGCCCGAACTTAAGCTTGGGCCGAACCGTTCTCCCATCCCTAGTTATAGACCCAGGGAGTATCGGGAGGAGGGCGATCGTTGGTGTAGGTGATAACGTTTCCTCATAAATTTTATTGTAACATTCAAATACCTGAGTCCAGTAGGGGCGGATCCTCTCACATTCCCACCAGAAATGTAGATAGGTCCCTGTAGCGGAGTTACAGTGCCAACAGGAGGCTGGAGTTGACGGAAAAATTTTGTGTAACGTGGATGGGTCCCTGTTCCTACTACTTACTTAGGTTGCTAGTTAGGCATTTTGACTATATGATTATGGTTCACTTATATGTTCATGCTTGCTGTGTTTCTTGTTTGCTGGAGTTTGGATACATTTTGGTATCATTATAAATAAATCTTACTTAAAGCATGCACAGTCTGGTCTCAATTTCCTAGGTGTAGTTATGCAGAGCTGGCCATCCCTGCTGCTGATCCCTGACAGTACAGTGCATTTGAAGTTCAGTCAAATCTAAGGCTAAACCTACTCTCACCCCCATTCTAAGCCTATTTTACCTTACCCTGTAAAGAAAAGATGTCTATACTTACCTATACTAGAGTCCGGTCCCATGATCAGCTGTCAGTGGTGGCTTCAACGTGGAGCAGTCGACAGTAGATGTTCCATTGTAAGCCTATGGGTGATGCCATCTCCCAGGCATTTGCAGCTGTTATTGGCATAATCATACCTCACAGAAGCTACCACTGGAGTAGGGTTATAGACATCTTTTATTTACAGGGTTAGATAGAATAGGCTAATGCCCCGTACACACGGTCGGATTTTCCAACAGGAAATGTTGGATGTGAGCTTGTGGTCGGAAAGTCTGACCATGTGTATGCTCCATCAAACATTTGCTGTCGGACTTTCCGCTAACAAATGTTTGATAGCAGGTTCTCAAGTTTTCCGCCAACAAAAGTTTTTTGTCGGAAAGTCCGATCGTGTGTACACAAGTCCGCGCACAAAAGTCCACGCATGCTCGGAAGCAGAAGCGGCTGGTCTTGTAAACTAGCATTCGTAATGGAGAATTAACATTCATGACGTGGCAAACTATGAAATCGCCAAATGCAGCACACAATTCTCTTCTTCTTTAATGGGATAATAATAAAGCTGCTTTGCTGGTGATACTGATTTATTGCAAACAAATTTTCAAAGGCTTTTTTTTCAAGTGATATCAAGAAGAATTTTAATAATAGCGCTAAATGAAAAAAGCAAAAAGAAAAGCACGAATCAACACTCGCCAAACTTCTACTAACATGAAATTAGCAGAAGGAGCCCAAAGAGTGGCTCTAAAGAACTGAAAAACCACGTGGTACGTCTTGTACGTCACTACGAACGTAATTGTTGGCCAACATTTGTGTGACCGTGTGTATGCAAGACAAGTTTGAGCCAACAACCTTCGAACAAAAATCCACGGTTTTGTTGGCGGAAAGTCCGATCGTGTGTACGGGGCATTAGAGAGGGGATGGGGGTGAGTAGGTTTAACCTTTGTTGTATGACCGAAGTTCCACTTTAAGGGAAGTTTGGATGCTATTGAAATCATTGGGAACCAAATCAAAAATGCCCATTTTCTGGCAAACAGGTGTCATAAAACAGCATGGGGGCACTGCTCTCGCAAACGTACCAAGGCAAAAAAATACGCATTTGGCCAGGAGCAATGTTTTTTTTAAATACTTAGGCCCCTTTCACATGGACGGACCGTCTATCCGTTTTTCTTCCATCCGTCAACAGACGACAATGCATTCCTATGGGCAAACGGATGACCATCCGTTACCATCAGTTAACCTCCGCTTCTGTTTTTATCCATGCTTTTTAATGTGCAAAGCTACGTCCAGATCCGTCAAAACGGATATTAACCGACGTTAACTGACAATGTCCGTCAACGTCCGATCAGTTAGGATCCGTTTTGAAGAAATAATTCAAAGTTCATACTTTGACAAATAAAAAAACAAAGTGAAAAAACCTTTATTTTAAAAGGGTTATGCAGAATAATAAAACCAAAACTGTTTTGAACATATCATGTGCTTCTGTGTCTTTTTATGCTATCAAAACACAATGAAATAACCAAATTAATGAATTAATAAATTTAAATTTGCACTGCATTATTTATATATATATATATATATATATATATATATATATATATATATATATATATATATATATATATTGGTACTGCCATGGATCTTCTCCTGATGGAGATAGAAAGTAGTCGTCAAATTGTTCACGCATGGCAATGTAGGATGGGTGGAGCAAGGCTTTCTGGGTAATTTCCTTAAATGCAAAGAAACTGCTGTAAATGGATGAAAACAGATACAAAAACGGCCGAAAAAACGGATGTAAACGTGTACATTAACGGATGAAAACGGATATTAACGGAACGGAAGACGGATGAAAATGGAGATTAACGGAACAGATGACGGATGAAGACGGTTGAAGCAACGGATAAGAACTGATACGTTTTTAACGTGGCTAAACTGACGGTGCGCGTGTGAAAGGGGCCTTAAAGTGAAACAATAAAAATGTCAAATTACTTTTAATAACATTCCTTGGGGGGTGTCCTAATCCTGCCTGTGAAGGGGCATCTCTGTGATGCAGCAGTGCTGACATTTACAAAGGAAAAAAGTATATAAGGACAATACACACACAAAGCCGTATTCAAACGATGAGATGTTTCTCCGAGCTCCACAAGGTGGTGATCTCACTAATACTGAGAAAAGATATCTCCATGTAATAGAGACAGGAAGTGATGTCAGTTACAGACAGGAAGTTCCGGGTGAGAGGTGACTGAGGAGGAAGTAGAGAGAAGACATTACTGGAAGTGGAGCAGAGGAGGTAATAAGATCTTATTTTCTATTTACACCCAGTAACCCCCCCGTCATGTCCGTCCTCTTCCTCCATAGTCACTGTGATGTCTTTTATCTCCAGCAGATGATGATACACACATATATAGTGTGGAAACCTAGATTAACCCCTTCAGGGGCAGAACATTTCCCCACTTACGAGGCCAGAACATTCTCTTCATTTTGGAGATAAATTCTAGTAATATGGTCCTCTAAACAATCATCACTGACAATAAATAGACAAGACAATGACCATACGTGGCTAACAAAGGGCAATTATTACACTACAAAGGCAGCGAATGGATAATCATTACAATATGCAGCCAACACAATGATGGAGTGAGGGGGTCAGGAGTATGGAGCATAGAGCCCCTTACATTGCTGGTCAGGGGGAAAAAAACATTCCCCAGCCTGCCGTGAAGAATATGTTCCATCATTGGTGCCAGAGGGAGGAAAATAGCAAGAAGGCAGGAGGATTGTATTTATCATTCTCTGTCCGCAGATCTAACACTAAACAAAACCAGTTCAAACACAAAACAACCCAACAGAGAAGAGGGGCAGGTCAGGGGGGTTCTGGGACCTTTAAAAGGTAACAAATACTAAACAGTCCAAACTAAATGTGTTCCCATGGAGGCAGTAGTCCTTAATTGGACAACAACCCTCCTATTACCCCCCTCACATCCACGTCCTATTATTGTGTGACCAACACCATCCAAATAATTCTTACTTTCATTTCCCAAACTTATCCGTCTACAAGGAGACCTGTATAGATCAAATGACGGCACCAATGATGATGGAGGAGGACCGGAGTCACATGACTGAGAAGATACTAAACCTCACCCTGGAGATCATCTACCTGCTGACCGGAGAGGTGAGGAGGATTCTGGGAGGTCACATGACATCACTCTTATCTCTATTAATAAAACACAGACCTGACTGGAGAGGTGAGGAGGATTCTGGGATTCTAACATGATATTCCTATTGGTTTTCCAATACAGAGATTTCCTCTTCTGAAGTCAGGAGATCATATGACCATCACAGTGCCTCCATGTGACTCCCTAAAACCTGAGAGACACAACATGGAGAAGATTCTAGAAGTCACCAAGAAGATGATGGAGCTGCTGACAGAAGAGGTGAGCGGTGCTGGCAATTCTGGGACATTATCCAGTAACAGACAAGGGATGTGTCTGGATGGTGACTGTATCATTGTGTGTGTCAGGTTCCTATAAGGTGTCAGGATGTCACTGTCTATTTCTCCATGGAGGAGTGGGAGTATTTAGAAGGACACAAGGATCTCTACAAGGACGTCATGATGGACAATCAGCCGCCCCTCACATCACCGGGTAAGAGGAGACTTTATTGTAAAGGAGAGAGCAGTACAGAGGGTCCACCTAGATCCCCCATCATCTGATAAACACATAGAAACAATGTATTCAGTCAGTGTGTGTGTTTCCTACAGATGGATCCAGTAATGGGAACCCACCAGAGAGATGTCCCCGTCCTCTGTATTCCCGGGATTCCACACAGGAAGGTCACACCATCCCTCACCATCATCAGGTAGATGAGGAACAATCACTGATAGTTAAGATTTATACACAAGCTTGTTTGTTACAATGAATGTGTTATTCTTTATTCAGAGTGGAAACCTCAGGGATTATAATATTGTTGTTAAAGAAGAGTTTGAAGAGGGGGGTGATGAGTATGGTATAATGGATGAGCTCTCTGAGGATCACCAGCTTATCTACAAGGACATCATGATGGAATCACCTAGTAACAAAAACCCACCAGAGAGATGTCCCCATCCACTGCATTCCCGGGATTCCACACAGGAAGATCACACCATCTTTCACCATTACAAGGTTGGTGGAATGGAACTTGGACTCATGTAGATGGTGTTTAGATTTTTTATATTTTACAGATGTTATTTTTCTCCTTCTCTTTTTAAGGTTGAAGATCTGATAGATATAAAAGTTGAGGTTAAAGCAGAAGAAGAGGAGACGTATGTGAGGGATGATCAGCAGTCTATGGAGGAGGATGGAATAACGGGGACATTTATAGAGGAGGACACTTCTACAGAGATCAGCACAGGTGGGTCATCAACACTTAAATACATTCCTCCACCCATACTGCTCACTGATTGGTCCAGAGTAGGGCAAGGACTGGATGATATCAGCCTGTAATACCCTGGTCACTTTCCTGAGCTGTTCCCCGTTCTGTATTTCTCCTAGATAATCTTCCCTCGCTGTGCTGCAGACTTAATTTATGTATCTAGACTGGATTTATGGAGATTCTGGGGTTCAGCTGGCAGCAAAATGTTGATTTTTATTGTAGGAATTGCTCGACCTAGGCAACTGGGGCATGTGTCTTGAGTCTTTTGCCCCATGCCCATGGCTTCATGAATACATGTGAGCCCTGACCCTTACAATATGTTGTACATTACATAGTCCTGACTTCTGCTTTCTCTCCTCCACCCACTGCTATATATAAACACAATATGTATTCTCTTTTGTTACACCCATTTTCTACCAGCTGGACATTTTATATCTGATGATTTGATTGGAGCACAGACTTTTAGACTTAGAGAGCAGCACCATCAATTGATTTTAGTTTACAGATTTTTATATGTTGATAATAATGTAACATCCTCAAACTTTAGAACCTTAAACATAAAGTGATAATGAGGGAGGAGTCAATAACCCAATAATGGTGGTCTTCAGGATCAGTCCAGTCTATATTTTGGTTATTCTACCCCCATCCTCACTCTCTGACCTCTGGTGGGGCTCAGCCCCTCTGTTATTTATGACTAAATTGTGGACTAAATAAGGAAGTGCAGGACTTCTTGTGTAGGGAAGATGGCAGTGAGAGATAGAGAGGGTGGGGACACTCGTCCTATAATCCCCTCATCACTGTCACTCCTATAAAAGACAGTTCTCATTGTTTCCTCACTCCCTGACTAAGGTCCATGAATAAAGAAATGAACTGGTAGGAGATCAGAGGACCCATTTACTAGTTACCTTGAGGGTGGAATTGTAAGATCCTCAGAGACAAAGCTGCCTGATGTGGGCGGAGTCCTGGTTTAGGGGAACCAATCTGCTCATGTCTAGTAATAATCTTTTTATTTCTATTTTAGTAGATGGACGGGAGATGAGGAAAACCTCAGAGGATTGTCTCACTTTGTCTCCAGACTGTAAAGTAGAAGATGAGGACATCACACAGTATAGTCCTGGAGAAAACCCGACTACTTCATATGTCCATCCGGCACCACACAGTGTAGATGGACCATCGTATTCCTCTTATCCTGAGGAACCTCAGACTGTGAGGGACGGTGCCGTCCTTCCAACAGATAAGAGGTTTTCCTGTACTGAGTGTGGGAAGGGTTTCCATTTCAAATCCAGTCTTACTGTGCATAAAAGATCTCACACAGGTGAGAAGCCGTATTCCTGCCCTAAGTGCGGCAAATGTTTTTCAGATAAGTCCAATCTTTCCATACATCAGAGGTCTCATATGGATGAGAAGCAACTTTCCTGTCTTGAGTGTGGGAAATGTTTTTTACAAAAATCAGAACTTGTATCACATAAAAGGTCTCACACGGGGGAGAAGCTTTATTCCTGCCCTGACTGTGGAAAAGTTTTTTCAAAGAAGTCCAATCTTTCTGTACATCAGAGATCTCACACAGGGGAGAAGCCTTTTTCTTGTTCTGTATGTGGGAAATGTTTTTCAAAGAAGTCCAACCTTTCCACACATCAAAGATCTCATACAGGGGAAAAACCGTATTCCTGTACTGAGTGTGGGAAATGTTTTTCAGATAGGTCACATGTTTACAGACATCAGAAAATGCATGCCAGCGAGAAGCCATTTTCCTGTCCTGAGTGCGGAAAATGTTTTTTACAAAAATCAGAGCTTGTAACACATAAAAGGTCTCACACGGGGGAAAAGCTTTATTACTGCCCTGACTGTGGAAAATGTTTTTCAAAGAAGTCCAATCTTTCTGTACATCAGAGATCTCACACGGGGGAGAAGCCGTATTCCTGTCCTCAGTGTGGGAAATGTTTTTCAAAGAAGTCCAATCTTTCCACACATCAAAGGACTCACACAGGGGAAAAACCTTATTCCTGTCCTGAATGCGGGAAATGCTTTTCAGATAAGTCACATCTTTACACACATCAACGATTGCACACAGGTGAGAAGCCGTATTCCTGTTTTGCATGTGGGAAATGTTTTATCCAAAAATCAGAGCTTCTCAAACATCAGAGATTGCACACAGGGGAAAAGCCATATTCCTGTCCTGAGTGTGGGAAATGTTTTTCACAGAAGTCCAATCTTTACAGACATCAGAGATCTCACACGGGGGAGAAGACACTTTCCTGTCCTGAGTGAGGGAATTGTTTCTCACTGAAGTCCTGTCTTCCTGTACATCAGGGATCGCACACAACCCTCGAGGTGTATTAGTGCCTTGAGTGCGGGAAATGTCTTCTATATGAATGTTGCTGGACATCACAGCTCTCATGTGGGGAAGAAGCACACCCTGATATACAGTATCTCACAAAAGTGAGTACATCCCTCACATTTTTGTAAATATTCTATTCTATCTTTTCATGTGACAACACTGAAGAAATGATACTTTGCTGCAATGTAAAGTAGTGAGTATACAGCTTGTATAACAGTGTAAATTTGCTGTCCCCTCAAAATAACTCAACACACAGCCATTAATGTGTAAACCGCTGGCAACAAAATTGAGTACACCCCTAAGTGAAAATGTCCATGTTGGGCCCAATTAGCTATTTTCCCTCCCTGGTTTCATGTGACTCGTTAGTGTTACAAGGTCTCAGGTGTGAATGGGGAGCAGGTGTGTTAAATTTGGTATTATCGCTCTCTCTCTCTCTCATACTGGTCACTGGAAGTTCAACATGGCACCTCATGGCAAAGAACTCTCTGAGGATCTGAAAAAAAGAATTGTTGCTCTAAATAAAGATGTCCTAGGCTATATGAAGATTACCAAGACCCTGAAACTGAGCTGCAGCACGGTGGCCAAGACCATACAGCGGTTTAACAGGACAGGTTCCACTCAGAACAGGCCTCGCCATAGTAGACCAAAGAATTTTGAGTGCCCGTGCTCAGTGTCATATCCAGAGGTTAAATTAGTCTGCATGAAAGTCATCCCAGAAGGAAGCCTCTTCTAAAGAGGATGCACAAGAAAGCCCACAAACAGTTTTCTGAAGACAAGCAGACTAAGGACATGGATTATTGGAACCATGTCCTGTGGTCTGATGAGATTAAGTTAAACTTATTTGGTTCAGATGGTGTCAAGCGTGTGTGGCGGCAACCAGGTGAGGGGTACAAAGACAAGTGAGTCTTGCCTACAGTCAAGCATGATGTTGGGAGTGTCATGGCCTGGGGCTACATGAGTGCACTGGGAGCTACAGATCATTGAGGGAACCATGAATGCCAACATGTACTGTGACATACTGAAGCAGAGCATGATCCCCTTCCTTCAGAGACTGGGCCGTATGGCAGAATTCCAACATGATAACGACCCCAAACACGCCCCCAAGATGACTAATCCCTTGCTAAAGAAGCTGAGGGTAAAGGTAATGGTCGGGCCAAGGATGCCTCCAGACCTAAACCCTATTGAGCATCTGTGGGGCATCCTCAAATGGAACGTGGAGGAGCGCAAGATCTCTAACATCCACCAGCTCCGTGATGTCATCATGGAGGAGTGGAAGAGGACTCCAGTGGCAACCTGTGAAGCTCTTGTGAACTTCATGCCCAAGAGGGTTAAGGCAGTGCTGGAAAATAATGGTGGCCACACAAAATATTGACACTTTGGGCATTTTCACTTAGGGGTGTACTTGCTTTTGTTGCCAGCGGTTTAGACATTAATGGCTGTGTGTTGAGTTATTTTGAGAGGACAGCAAATTTACACTGTTATACAAGCTGTACACTCACTACTTTACATTGTAGCAAAGTGTCATTTTTTCAGTGTTGTCACATGAAAAGATAGAATAAAATATTAAATGTGAGGGGTGTACTCACTTTTGTGAGATACTGTACACCTCAGATACACTCCATGGCTGATCTTCATCATGTAAGAAACAGTTCATAAGGAGATCAGAGATCACCAAAGACATGGATGAAGTGTTGTACTGTGTTGGCCATTGATAGCAGTAGAATAAAAATGGAGTCATTACCTTTCATTGGCTGAGTACTTTTTGTGGCTTTTGTAAATATTTAGAGGTCTATTTTAAATAAAAAATGTTGAACAAATGTAACCATCATTCGCCCAGCCATGATGAGTATTGGCCATTATTCATTTCAAAGGGCTCGTTTACACATGTTTCAAAACATACAAAAAGGGGGGGAAGGAGAAGAATTTTAGGGACTTTGAGGAAGCCCAGACCTGGTGAGGTCACGTATTTCCATCCCTACGGGACTTTAAATGAAATCATGGCCTGGTAAGGTCATATATTTCCATCCCTGACAAGTCAAAAACAAACGAATTGGGGAAAGTGGGACTTTCAATGAAGCACTTGGTAGCGTATAGATAGTTAGCTGAACAAGGGAACTTTATTTTGTGTACATAGTTGGTAACCATACATATAGTGTTCATATCAATAAATAAAATAGGTAAGCATTGGGGTACAAATAGTTAACCATAATTTGGCAATCCATGTATCTCAAATGCAATCAATGGTACAAGTTCAGGCAAGATAAAAAACAAAATGGTACAGATGATGATACAAAGCCGTGAATAAGACCATAACAAAATTCCCAGAGTTCAACCTGAGGAGGGTTAGATAAGGTTAAAATTTCGAGGTAATATTCTCTCCTAGAGATGCCTTGTGGTCCCGTGCCCGCCTCGATCGCTGGCTTCTTGGTGCCCCCGCTGGGCTGTCCACCACGGCCCCCGGTAGGGAATGTCGCCTGTTGTTCCTGGCGCCTTGTCAGTGTACTGGTAACCATTGGACCTCAACTGGTAGGTATGCACTTTGATGCCGATTGGGGCTTTACCCTACCCCATCATTATTGACAGCTTTTTTGTTTTTCCTTTATTATTTCCACCATAGATTACACGCATGCTCCTGACGAGTGGCGAAGTAGCCACGAAACGCGTAGAGCTAATTGATGCGTTTTTTATTCAAATATATCCAGATTTCAACTTCTTATGCAATTGTACCTCTACAGGCTAAAGTGAGGCCTCAGGTCCTGCAGGCATTACCTCGAAATTTTAACCTTATCTAACCCTCCTCAGGTTGAACTCTGGGAATTTTGTTATGGTCTTATTCACGGCTTTGTATCATCATCTGTACCATTTTGTTTTTTATCTTGCCTGAACTTGTACCATTGATTGCATTTGAGATACATGGATTGCCAAATTATGGTTAACTATTTGTACCCCAATGCTTACCTATTTTATTTATTGATATGAACACTATATGTATGGTTACCAACTATGTACACAAAATAAAGTTCCCTTGTTCAGCTAACTATCTATACGCTACCAAGTGCTTCATTGAAAGTCCCACTTTCCCCAATTCGTTTGTTTTTGACTTGTCAGGGATGGAAATATATGACCTTACCAGGCCATGATTTCATTTAAAGTCCCGTAGGGATGGAAATACGTGACCTCACCAGGTCTGGGCTTCCTCAAAGTCCCTAAAATTCTTCTCCTTCCCCCCCTTTTTGTATAACAGAACCAGGGATGGAAGCACTTGGTTATGCCTCATGATTTCACCTCCATTATCCCCTTGCATCCATTGACCTGATGTGAAGCCTCCCCTGTTTATTTAATTAGTTTACAATAGTTTTACAATTTTCATTCACCAATGCTTTCTTTTCATTTTAATATTCCAGTCATCTATTTGCTCCCGGAGTGCAGGGTTGCCGAACTGTGGCAGGGTTGCCATGGCATCGGGTTTTTCCTGATCCGGGGGCTGTGACGCACACTACGGGCCTCCGCCTAACCCCGCCTCCTATGACGCCTTGGGGAGGCGGCGGCACCTTACTGTGTGTCGACATCACGCCTCCCACGCTGCACGTGCGGCGTTCCCCGCGCCGTCACGTGGGCATGTTTGGATTCCCACACTTGTTGACAGCGGAGGAGACTGGCTTGCCGGCGAGTCGGGGTATACTTCCGACTGTCGGCGCCCCTCCCCCGCAACGCGCAACACGGCGTGATGGTGGTGGGCGGCCCTTCGGTGGTGTTTATAGGGGCGGCCTTCCGGGCGGTCCGGGCACATGAGGCTCTCCCTCCACTTACCTCCACACATAGGACTCTTGGCTCCTCGTCAACACAGGTACTCACTTCTCACGTCTCACTCCTCCCAGCGTGGCACTGGTTTTTTGGTTTCATCTTGGTTCGGTGGTCACCCCCTCTGGCATCACTCAGAGCTGCCAGCAATTCACCTTCAATTTAGTTTTTTCTGCACGATCCCCTCTTTTTCTCTTTCATCACTTGCTACCTCCTCAGCCCCTGTCTACCTCACTATCCCTCACCTCTTTCTCTCTCCATATTCTCTCCTAGAGATGCCTTGTGGTCCCGTGCCCGCCTCGATCGCTGGCTTCTTGGTGCCCCCGCTGGGCTGTCCACCACGGCCCCCGGTAGGGAATGTCGCCTGTTGTTCCTGGCGCCTTGTCAGTGTACTGGTAACCATTGGACCTCAACTGGTAGGTATGCACTTTGATGCCGATTGGGGCTTTACCCTACCCCATCATTATTGACAGCTTTTTTGTTTTTCCTTTATTATTTCCACCATAGATTACACGCATGCTCCTGACGAGTGGCGAAGTAGCCACGAAACGCGTAGAGCTAATTGATGCGTTTTTTATTCAAATATATCCAGATTTCAACTTCTTATGCAATTGTACCTCTACAGGCTAAAGTGAGGCCTCAGGTCCTGCAGGCATTACCTCGAAATTTTAACCTTATCTAACCCTCCTCAGGTTGAACTCTGGGAATTTTGTTATGGTCTTATTCACGGCTTTGTATCATCATCTGTACCATTTTGTTTTTTATCTTGCCTGAACTTGTACCATTGATTGCATTTGAGATACATGGATTGCCAAATTATGGTTAACTATTTGTACCCCAATGCTTACCTATTTTATTTATTGATATGAACACTATATGTATGGTTACCAACTATGTACACAAAATAAAGTTCCCTTGTTCAGCTAACTATCTATACGCTACCAAGTGCTTCATTGAAAGTCCCACTTTCCCCAATTCGTTTGTTTTTGACATGTTTCAAAACATGGCTTCAGACACACTTTGTTCTGAAGGCCAGTCAAAGCTCCTGTCACTAAATAAAATGGTTAGCTTACAGTCCTGTTTACACCATGTGTTTGCTTTGCTTTGGCTTTGCTTAAAAAACTATACCCATGTCACTTTAGTAGTGCTTCAAAGCATCTTCAAAGCCTCCTTAGAAGTATATGGCAAAGCTCGCTTGAAGCACCTTCAGCTTTTGAGAAGCTTTAATTTAGCTTTAGCCTCGCTTTGTTTTGGAGAAATTGCAGTTATGAGATATCAACACCACACAGGGCATCTGCCAAGCTTCAATAAAGTATCACAGAAGCATCATCGAAGTATCAAAAACACATAAAAAAGCATGTGAAAACGATAGGTGCTTTAATATGTGTTGAAGTTGAAGCAAGTGTAATGAGCTCATACAGTTTTTTTTCCTGTGATAATTGGCTCCATCTGGTGGCCAATGGAAACATACTACATTATAGCCACTAGATGGAGTTGATGATCATAGGAAACCACTGTGTTAACCACCTAAAGTCTGGAAAGTTTCATTCCCCTTCCTCTTTCTACTATATATAAAGCCCTTCACCCTCTATACGTGAAGGCCTCGACAAGCTTTTGTCTTGTTGGCATGAAGAGGTGCCGGAGCTAGATTCAGAGGATTTGGAGGACATTTGGGAATACCCCATGCAACAATTGGTCTCAGCCAGAGACAGACTAACTCGATTTAAAATTCTGCATTTTACTACCAAAAAGCTCCACATGATCTTTCTGTCAGAAACCATGAAATCAGACAGACACAGAAGTACAGTTAAATCACACTTGTTTAATAATAAAAGTAAATAGAACAAATGTAGTCAAAACATAGCCAGAGTTCAGGACTCGGAACAGATAGTCAGACAAGCCAAGCCAGGGAGCTGGAGATGAGCGTAGTAAAACAGCAAGCAGGATCTGGAGCCTGAAGGGATGTCAGCCAAGCAAGTCTTTTAACAGGAATGCAGGAGAGCGTCTCTGTGATGTTGACTAAGGCGAAGGCAGAGATCCTCTGGGCTGAACAGCTTAAGTAGGCAGGACTGACGAGCAGGATATCATCAACAGCTGAGTAACTGTGGAGAGATAGGAGCTGGCAATTAGCCGACAGCTGAGCGGCCAGCTCTGAGAAGGAAGGGCTGAGCCCAACCCTGACACCTTCCTTCCCACCCATCCAAATGTTGGTGTTGTCTGGAAGATCCTGCCACGTTTTTCCATGTATTTTGGGACTGTCCAGTCAGGTCATTTTGGTCAGATATTTCTAAATTTGGCTGGCCAGTCACAACCATCTCAGTACCCCTTTCCATTGATGTCTGTATGCTGTTCCTGATCCATTTACTAGCCACTTCCAGAGCCCTGAGAACCCTGATAGGGTTCTTACTATTGTATGCTCACAAGACTATAGTCCTTAAATGGAAATCCCCTCAAGCTCCCACTTTGGACTTTTGGAAGTCCACAGAATGGTGCCACTATCCAAATTTACCTTCAAGTCTAAAGGATGCACTAAAATTCTCCAAGGTGTGGGATCTCTGAACAGAATCCAAGGATACTTTCACCTCCACTACATCGCCCCTCTAGATGACAACAGTTTATTTCTCCTTAACTGTATTTGTATATCCACAAACTCTGTGGGACAGAGTATTTTACTATTCCTTCATTTACTGACCACCAGCAATGTAGAATACAGTTGCCTTCGGATATAAGTAGTAATTAGTGTTGCTGTTTTTGTCTCTCAAGCTTGGGTATGCCCAAATAAGCTTTGTTTTGTATGTTTTTTTTTTAAACTAATAAAAAGAATTTCCAAAAAAATAAAATAACCCAAATCAATGTATATTATTTAGTCTGTGTAAAAGTTATAGATCCTAAAAAGGATGATATATACAGTATATTTAAAAATTGATCAATCCTGGTGTAAATGTCAGGACAGTACAAATACCACCCCCCCCCCCCCCTAATAACCCTTTTTTGGAAAGTAGACGGGCAGGTACAGTATTTATTAAGAGGCATGGTGAGTTTTTAATAGTTGTCATTTTTTGTCAATTTAAAAAAAAAAAATTAATTAATTAATTAATTTTAAGTAATTTCTCACACACAGAATAGGAATTGTCATGAAAGACAACCTGTGAATGCAGTTGCCGACGGAAGGTGCACAGAATTCCTGTTAATAGAGCCAGTGGGTGCTCGCTGGCGCAAATGTGTGCGTGATGGAGCGAACGGGCGCACGCGGGTGTGCAAGGGTGCGAGCGGGCACGTGCGGTCTGTGCGCAGGCACGCACGGGTGTGCACGCGGACGCGCAGTGTGACAACGCTTGGCGCCAATAGGACTATTTAAAGGAACCTGTCAGCAAGCCTTCTTGCTGTCCCCGTCCCGGAGAAGCCATGGAGGATGATCTCAATGGATTTTATTGTCGAATTGCCACCTTCTGAAGGCTACACTACAATCTTTGTAGTGGTGGATAGATTATCCAAAATGGCTCATTTCTTACCAATGAGAGGTACACCCACTGCTGCTGAGACTGCAGGGACATTCATCAAGGAAGAGGTGAGGCTTCATGGCATCCCTGCAAATATCACTTCAGATCGGGGGGTGCAATTTACTTCCAAGTTTTGGAGGGCGCTTTGTGGGTCTCTGAAGATTAATCTTTCTTTCTCCTCTGCCTATCATCCTCAAACAAATGGCCAGACAGAAAGAACAAATCAGACGCTGGAGCAGTATCTGTGCTGCTTTTCTTCTTTCTCCCAGGATGATTGGGCTCCGCTGCTACCTCTTGACGAATTTGCTTATAACAATTCTGTTCATTCCGCAACGAAGCAATCTTTGTTCTTTGCAAATTATGGTTTCCATCCTCTGTTCCTGTCTAATAACATCCTGGAGTGCCCAGTACCAGCGGTCCAAGAGAACCTAAATTTCTTTGAGTCAAATAATAAACTCCTGCAAGAGACTATGGCATGGACTCAGAATTACAATAAGGAGGTTTTGACAAGAAGAGAAGGGGGGAGTTAGATCTCAAGCCCGGAGATCAGGTCTGGCTGTCTACATTGAATTTAAGACTGGCATGCCCATCCAAGAAATTGGGCCCTAAGTTCGTGGGTCCCTTCCCAGTACTAAGGAAGATTAATAATGTGGCCTATGAACTGAAGTTACCAGAATCATTCCGGATCCACTCGGTCTTTCACATGGCCCTACTCAAACCCACAGTTCCTGATCCTTTTGTCAACCGGAAGGTCGGTCCCCCTGAACCTGTGATCATCGACGGGGAAGCTAAATTTGAGGTTGAGTCCATTCTGGATTGCAGGAAAAGACATAACCAAGTCCAGTTTCTGGTAAAGCGGAAGGGGTACGGGCCCGAAGAGAACTCCTGGGAACCAGAGTCCAACATCCATGAGAGATTGATTCTTGCCTTTAAGAGGTCCCATCCAAGTAAGATGGCACAGTTGGGCATCCGGAAGCTGCCCCTTGGGGGGGCAATGTCATGAAAGACGTCCTGTCAATGCAGTTGCCGGCGGAAGGTCTGTGCACAGAATTGCACAGAATTGTTAATAGAGCCAGTGGGCGCGTGCGGGTGCGCGCTGGTGCGAACGGGCGCGCGCTTGTGGGTGCGAGCGGGCGCACGCGGGTGCACGATGGTGCGAGTGGGCATGTGTGGTCTATGCGCGGGTGTGCGCAGACGCGCAGTGTGACAGTGCTTGGCGCCAAGAGGACTATTTAAAGGAACCTGTCAGCATGCCTTCTTGCTGTCCGGTCTACAGCGTTTCCTGTGACCCTAAGCTACTAGTAACCTACCTACCTGTTCGCTGCCTGCTTGTTGCCGACCCGGTCTGTAGTCGGACTACTCTTCTGCCTCCGTCTGGTACCTGCTCTGCTTGCCAGTGTTGACCCGGCCTGTCCGACCCTGCCAGTACTTCTGCTGAACTACAAAAGACCTCCTTGCTGCCTGCTGTTCCAGAGTTCCTGCCAGCTACAGTGCTTCTCCTCACAGGCCAGCTGTTCCAGTGTTCCTGCCAAGTTCCAGCACATCTCCTTACAGTCTGCTGTTCCAGTGCCCCTGCCAAACTACAGAACACCTCCTTGCTGCCTGCTGTTCCAGAGTTCCTGCCAGATACAGTGCTTCTCCACACAAGCCAGCTGTTCCAGTGTTCCTGCCAAGTTCCAGCACATCTCCTTACATTCTGCTGTTCCAGTGCTCCTGCCAAACTACAGAACACCTCCCCGCAGTCTGCTGCTGCTCCGGTGTTCCTGCTAGCTCTCCTTCGGCCACATCAGAGGTCCGGATCAGCCCTTACACCTGCCACCCGCCAGGCACTTGTGGCCCCCTGTGCTCTTGGGTCCCTGTTTCCTCTATCAGGGGTTCCTGAGCCAGAGGCATACGAGAGGCCACTCCCTGCATTCTGGGCTCAGCCATCAGGTACGTGACAGGAATACTTATAATTACACCACAAAACACATTCTGCTATGTTTCCTGAGTATGGAACACCACATGTGTGAGACTTTTAAACAGGCTAGTTGCATAGAGGGGCCCAAAATTCAGGGAGTGCCTTCAAGCGTTCCAGGGGCATAAATTACACATCATATTTCCTGGCTACCCATCACATTTTTCGAGGTCCTAGAGCACCAGGACAGTGGAAACACCCACAAAATGACCCAATTTTGGAAAGCAAACAATCCAGGGTATTTTTTGAAAGGCATAGTGTGTCTTTTGAAAATTTTATTTTTTTTCCAGAAGTTTTCAGGAACATGAAAATGATGATTATTATTTTTTTTTTAAACAAAGTTGTCAATTAATGGGATATTTCTAACACGCATACAAAAAATGTGCCACTGCCCTCACCTATAACTGGCCTTTGCAGCAAGGAGCATTGGAAGGCAATGCATATCAAATAAAAGCCAAGGAAAATCCTTGCAAAAATTCCAAGCTCTACTTACCAACCAGCCTGTGACCAAACAGATTAACAGATTAAAAATGCACTGATTCCTGTGAAAATGTCACTAGCAGGGAAGGGGTTAAACACTAGGGGGCGATCAAGGGGTTAACTGTGTTCCCTCAGCATGTTCTAACTGTAGGGGGGATGGGCTCACTAGAACATGACAGAAATCTCTGCTTCCGATCACTGGGAGCAGTAGATCCCTGTTATGTTGCTAGGCAGAACAGGGAAATGCCTTATCGTCATAGGCATCTCCCAGTTCTGCCTCTACGTGCCATGATCGCGGGCCACCGGCAGACATCGAGTTCACTGGACCCGTGGGCACGCTCCCGTGGCGTGCGGGATCATGCGCGCCCGCTAGCCCTGGATGACGCAGCGACGTACGGGTACGTCGTGTTGCGCACCCGTGCCACTCTAACTTATAAGGGGCTCCACAGTGGAATCACATGCACTCTGATGAGATAGATGAAGGCAGATGGACTGGAGGGAGCTGGGTGTTCAATGTGAAACAAGTAGGTATAACTTTGCGAGCTGCCACCCTACTAACCTCAATAAAAATAAATAGAGACTAAATAAATAAATAAAAAATAAAAATAAAATAAAAAAATGAAAATAAAAATAAAATTACAAATAAAAATAAAATAAAAAATAAACAGCTGCCAACACTACCCACACTTCCCAAATGTGACAAAACAAACTGATATACCAAATGTGCGGCGCTAAACATAAATAAAATAAATTAAATGGGTGTTCAATGTGCCCCTGTACCTTTAAGGAGGGATGGGCTCCCTCCAGTCCATCTGCCTTTATCTATCTTAGCAGAATGCATGTGCTTCCACTGTGGAGCCTCATATCTTAGAGGTAGGGTTTACAGATACCAGGGTGCCTTGCCAGGGCCTGTAGCTTACGCATGTATTTTCAAATATGTGCAACTAAATCCCTGTTTTTAAACGCATACCCTTCAGGTTACACAAGGCTACACTGCTGGGTTCCCTTACCCGCTGATGGAAACATCAGCTGTGGTGCCGACATCGCTGGGACAGGTAAGTGTCCTATTATTAAAAGCCAGTAGCTGCAGTATGTGTAGCTGTTAGCTTTTGATTTTTGCCGTGGAGGGCGGACCTCCGCCTTAATGTATGAAATGGTTACACAAAATATATTTTAAAAACACAGACTACACGTATAGTCTGTGTTTTTGATATATTTTGTGTAACGATTTCATACATAAAAGTTATTTACAGAGGGTGAGACTGTGCCTGCTTTAGTCCCTTCCTCTTACAGAACTCCTTTGGGGTCCTCCCCAACTTTTTGTGCAAGACACAATGAAAGCCACCAAAGACTTGGTGTTTAGTGTGATTGAAGCCAATGTAGTGGAGAGTGAGCAGAAGGAGAAGCTCGTGTTGTAGTTACCCAAGGATGTGGAAGGCTTCTATTGAGGGAGAAAACCCTTTCCACTGACCACGTGTCTGTGGTGGAAGCTGCCATTTGAAAGCTGCCTGAGTCTCACTTTCATCCGGCAGAAAGTTTCAGCTTTAAAATGGGAGTTGGGGCAAGCTCCGCTGGATAACAACCCCCTTTGAAAGGGTTCCCGATATGAACAGAAGATGTTGGCAGTGTGTTCGTTAAGGGCATATAGTGAGAAACTGTAATTGTAAGGAGTACAGGAATTCTCCCCACCAAGCCATTTAACTGGATACTCCCAGGGCAGAGGGAGAACCTACAGGAACTACTTCAGCATGTTCCAGATGTGACTCCAAATTGATATCTTCATTCCCTGTGGTCATCGCAGAGATGAATGGGTGACAATCTCAGTGCTTAGTGGCTATAGAGTCAGAGTTATCCACCACCTAACAGCAGTTTGGACAGGCCTCTGCTCTAGACCCATCCTGGCTAACTTTAAAAGGCTGCGAATAATCTTGCCACTTTGGTAGAAGGGGTCACCTGAATGTCCATTAAAGTTTTCGACCACACAGCAGATTGCATAGGAGTGATGGTAACCCATGGGTCAACTGTAGTAGATGTCCCATTTCTATTAGTTGGCAACCAGAGAAGGTGGGTGTGGTGAGGCTGCTACCAAGACGCAGGATGCAGTTAAAGCCAAGGCAAGAGATAGTCTGCCACCTCCCTGTGGGGGCTCAAAAAAATTGCCTGTCGTAGTGGAATCCAAATGAGCCTTAAAGGTAAAAGATGAGTGGTTAGTGGCCAGTACTTTGTCCACAGGGGCAAGATAATATTTTAAAATGGTCAGTCTGGGTACCACCCCCATCTTGTTGCCCAGATTCCCCTGGACCAGGGGCGGACTGACCATTGAGCCACTCGGGCATTGCCAGAGGGCCCTGGGCCACTAGGGGGCCCCATCAGGGTTGCCAGCCTCAGTAAAACCAGGGACAGTATGTATAAATCTGTGTTTTTTTTACATCTGTCTGTCATACTGTGTGTACATGTATGTGTATACTGTGTGATTGTATACTGTGTGTGTGTATACTGTGAGGTCCCATAATCTCTGATTGCCTGGGGGCCCCATAATCTCCTATTGCCCGGGGGCCCCATGAGTTATCAGTCCGCCCCTGCCCTGGACAGTTCAGGTTTTGAATGATGTGTCCAGGTTTCAGTCCGTCTGAAACCCAGACACAATATTCAGATATAATGTGGCTCAGAACAGGGCCTGATAGAAGGGTGAGGGGGTACTATCCATGCCACATTAGTATTCTCTTTGGAGCATCCAAAGGTATCCCAGGTTTGTTACAATCCTATAGTGTATGCTAGGAGTCTTCAAACTACGGCCCTCCAGTTGTTCAGGAACTACAATTCCCATCATGCCTAGTCATGTCTGTGAATGTCAGAGTTTTACAATGCCTCATGGGATGTGTAGTTCAACAACAGTTGGAGAGCCGTAGTTTGAAGATTCCCGGCGTATGCTAACAAAAAATGTCTTTGCTGTGCGCTGCTAAAGTGTTCGGGTTTGGCTTCTAGAAAAAAGTGGCAACCCTATTTGAAAATAAAACTGTAATTCTGCACTTAAGTGCCAATTATCGTAAGTTGAATGCTTTGCACCCATCAGGACACCTATCCATTGTCATGGGTAGAAGAGTCTTTAATGGCCTTGGGGCAGGCCTGCCTGATCTCCACCTTAGACTTGGTCAGTGGCTACTGACAAGTACTAGTAAGAGGGGAGGATTAAAAGAAGACTGCCTTCATTACTCCTTTTGAGTTGTACAAATGTATTTGAATGCCCTTTGGGTTGACCAAGGCACCCAGTACATTCTAAAGGTTGATAAAAAGATGTTTGGGAGATCTTAGCTTCAATACCATACGTATACAGTGTATCTAGATGACATCAATATTTTTTTCCAAGAGCTTTCAGGATCATATTGAACATCTAGATTAAGTCTTCACTCTGAAGACTGAAACTAAAACCTACCAAATGTCATCTCACGTAGACTCGCATCCAATATCTGGGCCATGTTGTGGAGGCTGGAGGAGTGTCACCAGACTTGGCCAAAGTTCAGCCTGTAAGAGACTTGCCAGTTCCAAAGACAATCACTGAGCTTTGCTTCTTCTTAGGGCTAGTGAGGTATTATTGGCGGTTTATCCCTTAATTCACCCAATTTGCCACACTCCTTACACAATTACTCTGTGGACTTTCCACTTAACATAAAGGCAAGCTACACCCTTCCTTACAAATCAAAGGCATTATATTCAAACATAAGCTTTGAAAATGCTTAAAGTCCGGCTAATGACTGCTCCCATCTTGGCGTACTCCAGCTACTCTTCCAGGTATACACCGACAGCAGCGGGTGATTGGTTATGCCAGCTTCAGCCTACCAAGTGTAATACAAACAACTATAGCTCCTTTGGGTTGGAACTCTTATGGGGCGTACACACGGTCGGACTTTTCGACCGGCCTGGTCTGACGGACGCTGACGGACCAAATCCGGCGGACAATCCGATCGTGTGTGGGCTTCACCGGACCTTCAGCGGACTTTTCCAGTAGCAAAACTGACGGACTTTAGATTTGGAACATGCTTCAAATTTTTACATCGTAACTCCGCCGGACCCAGAAATCCGCTCGTCTGTGTGCTAGTCCGATGCAGGGCTTTTTTTCTCATAAAATAGGTGCAGGAACTCAATCACGATCCCCGAAAACTCCCCTTCCCCCACCTACACACACACCCTCCAAATCGTATCAAATAGTGGGTGTGCTCAAATTTCACGAACAGTGGGAGGGTCTTAAAGGGGCATTAAATACCAGGAGTGCATAGTACAGTACACAGTCAGTATGTAGTGCAGAGTTCAGGGGGGTTACACATAAAGTGCAGAGTTCAGAGTTGTGCTACATGCAGAGTTCAGGGGTGCACTACACACAGAGTGCAGAATTCAGTGGTGCACAGCATACAGAGTGCAGAATTCAGGGGTACACTACACACAGGGTGCAGCATTCAGTCTTCTTCCACGGTTGCTTACCTCTGCATCCTGCATCCATATCTCACTTTCACCCCTCTTCTTCTCTAGTACCTCCCCACACACTGTAAGTGGCTCCGCCTCTCTCACTTGCATTCAGTGGGAGTGTTGGCATCCGCACTGCACCCTGGGAACCCGCATCTCCCTTGTCCCCAGCCTGCACTCAGGGGAGGGGCTCAGGAGATCAGATCTGTGGGAGCCATTGGGAGACAAGCTGTCACTTGTAAACCCAGAAGCCGGACTCCTCTGATTACAATTGATAGTGTTGAGCGAGAAGCGGAGGGCCAGAGGTGGTGGAACTGAGTTCCACCAAGTTCCAGCTGAAAAAAAGCCCTGGTCCGATGGACAAAAACCGACGTTAGGGCAGCTATTGGCTACTGGCTATCAATTTCCTTATTTTAGCCCGGTGTACGTCATCACGTATGAATCCGTCGGACTTTGGTGTGATCTTGTGTAGGCAAGTCCGTTCATTAAAAAGTCAGTCGAAAGTCCGCTGGAAAGTCTGTCGGACCAGTCCGGTCGAAAAGTCCAACCGTGTGTACGCGGCATTAGCCTTTGTCTGGGCTATCAAAGAAAAGTTTGCTGAGCATCTCATTTGCAGACATGAGGATATCTTCACTGATAATAACCCTGCTAGCCTATTTAAAATCCAATAAACTGGGAGCCCTGGAACAGTCATGGGTTCATCAGCATCTTTTATAAGCTGGGCCACCTTGTTAATAGTGATGGGCCGAACACCCCCCAGGTCGGTTTGCACCAGAACTCCCGAAAATGTAAAAAGTTCAGACCCGAGCCACAAGCTCTATTAAAGTCTATGGGACCCGAATTTGGAAAATCAAAAGTCCCCATTTTGAAGGCTTATATGCAAGTTATTGGCCATAAAAAGGGTATGGGAGTCTGGGTACTGCCCTGGGGGACATGTATCAATTGTAAAAAGATCATTTTTACAGGAGCAGTGATTTTAATGATGCTTAAAGTAAAACAATAAAAATTAAAAAATCCTTTAAATATAATGCCTGGTGGGTCCCCTTAGTCTGCCTATAAAGTGGCACATCTGTACCATGTATAGAACCTGCTGAAGAAAAACTGACATTTATAAAGGAAACAAAATGTATATTTAAATTGCCAGCAATACAATACCATTGCTGGCAAAAAAAAAATGTTAAAAAATCAGGTGGGGTTCCCCCCCACAATTCTTACCAGGAGGTCCTTTGGGTCTGGTATGGATTTTAGGGGGAACCCCATGCCAAAATGAAAAAAAATGGTGTGGGGTCCCCCTCAAAATCCATACCAGATGCTTATCCGAGCATGCAGCCTGGCAGGTCAGGAAAGGGGGGGTGAGCAAGTGCCCCCCCTCTTGAACCATACCAGGCCACATCCCCTCCATTATAAGCCCTGATTGGGCAAAGCTTTTCCCAATCAAGGCTTAGAATGCACTGTGCAGTGCTCAGTGAAGTAAAAGCAGCCAAGCAAGAATTTGCAATGGCAATACAACTGGTGGTCAAATTAGATTCCCTAGATCAGGTATGTCCAAAGTCCGGCCGGCGTTTCGGTTTGGGACAGCCCGCCTGGTAATTTTGACATGTATATGTTCTGTGGCCCCCGATGAATCCCAGAGCGCTGGGGGCCACAAAAGATATATATGCTGGCTGCCTTGGAGGGTACGGGGAGGGGCGGGACGAGTGCCGTACAGACAGGAGAATTTCCTGTTTACACAGTGGCCTCTGTAATAGGAAGTCCCATCTCCTGCGCTGCCATTGGACGACTGTTCTGTCCATCATAGGAGGCGGGACTTTCTATTAAAGAGGCAGCCGAGAAAACAGGAGTTTCTCCTGTATGTCTGTTGGTGCTCGTCCCCTCCCTGTCTCCTCCAAGGCTGCAGATGGGCATCGATCAGGCTGCACTAATGGCAATGGTGAGTTTGTATTCTTGGCAATGTGGGTGCTGCATTCATGGCAATGTGGGTCCTGCATTCATGGCAATGGGGGTGCTGCATTCATGTCAATGGAGTTTGCTGCATTCATGGCAACGGGGGTTTGCTGCATTCACGGCAACGTGGGTGCTGCATTCATGGCAAAGTGGGTGCTGCATTCATGGCAACGGGGGTTTGCTGCATTTATGGCAATGTGGGTGCTGCATTCATGGCAACGTGGGTGCTGCATTCATGGCAACGGGGGTGCTGCATTTATGGCAACGGTGGTGCTGCATTCACGGCAATGGTAAGGCTGTATTCATGGCACTTGTGAGGCTGCAGATGGGCACTTATTAGGCTGCATTGATGGACACTGACCCTAATTTTGCTTCACAGTTCTTTAGTTAAAATTTAAGATTTTTTTCCTGAAACTTCCTTGAAATCCAGATGTCTTTGGCTAGCCTCTTTCTTTAGTTGTAAATAAAATAATCAAACAAGGTAAGATGTGACAAAATTAGCAAAGATATGATTTATCCTGGTTTATAGCTTCCTTCTTTCTTATCCTAAAGATGTCATCTGATGTGGCTACTGGAAACAGTAATATGTACTGAGCATAGGCATCTACTGGCTGTGGCCTGTATAACAAAGAGTTTAACTTCCGTGGGACTACAAGTACCACCAGCCAATCTGTGTGGGTGTTGTTTAACAGCAGTGGCTCAGGAGGTGGGGAGACACACCATGCTTTTTTCTTTTCTTTTTTTCAGCCTTGAGGGTCTTGTATGGCTGTTGTTTTTTTTTTTTTTTTTTTAAAGAAGCTGGCAATGGAATGTCCTTTACCAGCAATTTAAATTGTATCCTTTATTTCTTTATAAATGTCACTTTTGCTGTAGCACACGCTACAGTAAGAAAGAAAAATTAATTTGCATAGAGTCCCCCCCCCCCCCCCCCCCCAAATACATACCAGACCCTTTCCGCCTGGTATGCATTTTAAGCAGGATTATCCTCAAGCAAAAATAACAAAAAACAAAATACCTGAGGCCCCCTATGAAATCCATATTAGACCTTTAACCCAAGCATGCCACCTGGCTAGATAGGAAATATGCCCATAACATGGGGGTCGTTTATTTTGCCAGAGGGGGACCCCCCAGGCAAAGCACCTTGTTGATGAAGACAAGGGCCTCTTCCCCAAAACCCTGGCTGGTAGTTGTGGAGGTCTGGGAGAAAGGAGCTTATTGAAATTAGGAAGCCCCCTTTAATAATAAGGGCCCCCCAAGATACCGCCCCTCCAACAGTAATGAGTATTTATGTTGGGGGGGGGGATACCTGATGGTATTACTAGCTGAGCTATAGAAAGGTAGGGATGGGGATAGGGGTGACACCATTGCTCAAATATTGCCAGTGCTATCGCCACCACTTTACTGACATGCCATAATTACTTGGTGATGTCTGTGGTTGCTAGGGCTGTGGCAGGTACAAGCACCCACTGTGTCCTTAGAAACTAGTGACAGTGGGAAACTGTCATTTATAGAAGCTCTAAATACTGTATGTTGCTTCTATATGTGATGCTCGGTTCCTGACAGTGGGCTGTAACAGCCAAAGTTCAGTTTGATTTCTAGGCTCATCCCTACTCTCCAATAACTAAACCTGGAGCTCATTCCTAGTGGTCAGTGTAGTGGTCCCTTACAAGGGTGACCAATAGGAGAAGGACCCCCTTATATCAGTGATCAGTGTACTGGTCCCTTACATTGGTGACCAATGAGAGAAGGACCCCCTTATATCATACCTCCCAACTTTTGAACTTCAGAATGAGGGACACCTAAGTTAGGAAGTAACCTTGCATAGCGTGCCGTGGGCGCGGTCAAACACTTGACAGTGGGAGGGGCTTAAGGAGTGTCATTAAACAAACCTCGGGCTTCCTTGTACCTATAAAATATGCTTTTATTATTGTTTCACAAACAAAAGTCTCATGGATACATACAAACCCCAGCACATCTATTAAAAAAAAGGGGGTTGAAGGGTGCAGAGTTCTGGGATGAGCTATGTACAGAGCGCAGAGTCCTGGGGTGAGCTATGTACAGTGTGCATGGTTCTGGGATGAGCTATGTACAGTGTGCATGGTTCTGGGATGAGCTATGTACAGAGTGCAGGGTTCTGGGATGAGCTACGTACAGAGTGCAGGGTTCTTGGATGAGCTACGTACAGAGTGCAAGGTTCTGGGATGAGCTACATACAGAGTGCAGGGTTCTGGGATGAGTTACATACAGAGTACAGGGTTCTGGGATGAACTACGTACAAAGTGCAGGGTTCTTGGATGAGCTACGTACAGAGTGCAGGGATCTGGGATGCGCTACATACAGAGTGCAAGGTTCTGGGATGAGCTACATACAGAGTGCAGGGTTCTGGGATGAGCTACATACAGAGTGCAGGGTTCTGGGATGAGCTACGTACAGAGTGCAGGGTTCTGGGATGGGCTTTGTACAGAGTGCAGGGTTCTGGGATGAGATATATAAAGAGTGCAGGGTTCTGGGATGAGCTATATACAGAATGCAGGGTTCTGGGATGAGCTATATAAAGAGTGCAGGGTTCTGGCATGAGCTACGTACTGAGTGTGCAGTGACAGGGCAGGCTGACACATGGCACTGGCAACCCCCCAGAGGAGTCTGGCAGCCCCGAACCCTCCACCAAAGTCCTCCCTGAAGCTGCACATTGCTGATCTGTCAATACATGGGGCTGACGAATGTCTGGCCAGCTTGGATCCAATTTACCCCAGTGCAAAACAGCTCAAGCAGTAATCAGAGCCACCTGGAGAGCCCTGGGATGCCATGTCCAACTCATCCCCTGTCCCCCAGTACAAAGCCAGGCACAAAGCTGTAAGTACAGCTTTGTGCGCACACTCACAAAATCAGGCATAATAGTAGTATAACTGGCTTTGTAAATGCTGCATACTACTAGTACTTACAAAGCCTGCAATAAAGCAGTAGTTACAAAGCTAGTTAGTTTTTTTGCATATAATTTTCTCCTCTACAGCCTGAGCCAGGTGCATGGCTGCTGAGAGGAGAAGGACTGAGAGACAGCAAATGTACACAGCACATCAGTGTTTGAAAAGCCTGGCCATGAGGGTGCTTACAATAATTAGCATTACAATGGTAGTTACCATTTCAAAGGGAGAGCTGCCTGGGGAATCCAACAGCTTCTGTGCACATTGAGAAGGGCCGAAAAAATGCTGCAGGAAAAGAGTGGGCGGGAATAGTGGTGGGCATGAACCAGCCGGCTTTTATGTGTAGCTCTTGTGTGCCATCCAAAGTTGCATTCCCACGGGTTGCTGACCTATACAATATAGATACCAGAGCCTCTCATGGGTGACCGGGCACTGGCAGTGCCTGAGTGCCCCAATGGTCAGTCCGCCCCATTCTCTGCAGACAGTCGGCTCCTTGGGTAGCTGGGCTTGAGGCGAGATGCCTTCCAGTCGGTTCCTCTGGCTCTGTCCTGTTCTCCTGCCATGAACCGCTCTGCCTGGCACTCCACAGAGAGACTCCCAGCCCCTCCCTCACACAGAGAGATCATTCCACAGCAGCAGTCAGGGTGAGTGGGCAGGGTCATGCCCCAGCCGGACCTACCACAGACTCTACAGCCTAGGAGGAGAGACTGAGCAGAGCAGTGCAAGCGGAGTCATCAATAGTATAAAAAAAATGTCAGCGGCGGCCGCGGACACTCCAGGCACTGCTCGGACACTTTGCCGATTCCTGTGCGGGACATACTTCACACACAGCGGGATCGCGGGACAAGGGTGGAGATGCGGGGATGTCCCGCCCAATCTGGGACTGTTGAGAGGTATGCTTATATCAGTGATCAGTATAGTGGCCCCGCACACTGGAGACCAATGGGAGAAAGACCCCCTTATATCAGTGGACAGTGTAGTGGTCCTTTACACTGGTGTCCAATGAGAGAAGGACCCTATTATATCAGTGGTAAGTGTAGTGGTCCCTTACACTGGTGACCAATGGGAGAAGGACCCGCTTATATCAGTGGTCAGTGCAGTAGTCCCTACACTGGAGACTGATGAGAGAAAGACCCCCTTATCAGTGGTCCTTTACAATGTTAACAAATAGGAGAAGGTCCCCCTTATATCACTGGTCAGTGTAGTGGTCCTTTACACTAGTGACTAATAAGAGAGATGAACCCCTTATATCAGTGGTCAGGGACATGGTCCCTTACATTGGTGACCAATGGGAGTAGTACCCCTTTATATCAGTGGTCAGTGTAGTGGCCCCGTACACTGGTGACTGATGAGAGAAGGACCCCCTTATATCAGTGGTCAGTGCAGTGGTCCTTTATATTGGTAACCAAGAGGAGGACCCCCTTATATCAGTGGTCAGTGCAGTGGTCCTTTATATTGGTAACCAAGAGGAGGACCCCCTTATATCAGTGGTCAGTGCAGTGGTCCTTTATATTGGTAACCAAGAGGAGGACCCCCTTATATCAGTGGTCAG
The DNA here is from genome assembly GCA_037952925.1 of Lithobates clamitans. NCBI lineage: Eukaryota > Metazoa > Chordata > Amphibia > Anura > Ranidae > Lithobates > Lithobates clamitans. The sequence continues at coordinate 1,379,138 of JBBGZY010001743.1, read as the reverse complement.
TGTAGTGGTCCTTTACACTTGTGACTAATAAGAGAGACTGAACCCCTTATATCAGTGATCAGTGTAGTGGTCCCTTACGTTGGTGACCAATGGGAGAAGGTGGGAGAAGAACATTCTTACATCATCATCGGTGAGAAGATTGCTCCCCTTATCATTGATGTCAGTTGTTAATGAAAGACAATAATTGTTCGTTGCTCAAGGAACTCCTAGAAACCTTTGCAGGAACCCTGGCTGAGAAAGGCTGGAATAGGCAGTAATATATTTCTCTCCCCCTTGGTTGGAGTGGAGATGACCCATCTATAAGGATATACAGTACATACACACACAGCACAAGGCCGTGTTCACACTACGAGATATTTCTCTGAGCTGCAGTTCCTCTGTGCTCCACTTGGTGGTGATCTCACTTCTACCCAGACAGGAAATGATGTAACATACAGACAGGAAGTGATGTCACTTACAGACAGGAAGTTCCAGGTGAGAGGTGAGTTGAGAGGAAGTAGAGAGGAGACATTGTTGGAAATGGCAGCAGAGGAGGTAATAAGATCTTATTTTCTATTTACACCCAGTAACCCCCCGTCATGTCCGTCCTCTTCCTCCATAGTCACTGTGATGTCTTTTATCTCCAGCAGATGATGATACACACATATATAGTGTGGAAATGTAGATTAATGAGGGAATCTATGGTCTGTAGTTATTGATGTCAGTAAATGCTTGTGCTATACATTGTATGTGGGGGGAATGAAATGATAATCAAAGGTCGGGATGAGGGAAGATTTATTTAAGATTTTACACGGGAATGATCAGCGCCCCTCCAGAGACACTATGACGGACCTCACAATAGGAGTCTGAAAGGGACTCAATGTTGGGAGGTTGGGATTGTGAACCCAAAGCGGAGAGGGAGCAATTTAATCAAAAAGATGTCCAGATGGGAATCAAAATGGATTTCTGAGCTCAATACAATTGCTCCGGCTGGACTCAATATTGACATTGAGTTGTTTGCTTTTAATTCATCTGTTTTATGCATTTTTTTATTGTTTTACCAGTTATTGTTGATTATAAATAAAATGATAAACACATTAGTGTGTTATAATGAAGAAGTCGTTTGTTGTTGTAAACCCTAACAAAAAAAAAACCTGTAAGATAAAGGCATAACGAGCTAGTATGCATCGCATACTAGCTCAATATGAAATACTTACCTTAGAACGAAGCCCCCACAGCGGCGCCCACACACCGCTGAAATGGATAACACCTTCCCCGGTTATTCTTCCAGTGTTGCCGGCTCCGGCGCTGTGATTGGCCAGAGCCGCGATGGCGTCACTCCCACGCATGCGCGTAAGATCCGCCGGTCACGGCACAGGGCCCTGAAGAAACGGCACGGGCGGCCGTTTCTTCAGAGCGCATGCGCCGATGACATCAGGGGCAGCGTATATAGTAAATATCTCAAATGGTGCAAGTTTAGGAGATATTTACAGTACCTACGGGTAAGCCTTATTACAGGCTTACCTGTAGGTACAATTAAAAAGGAAGACTTTACTCCCTCTTTAAGTTATTCTGGGCTATAAATGGTTAAGGAATCTGGGTGGGGGGGTAGGAGCACTTTTGAGGAGCTCCTCACCTGCCAATAGTTCTCCTGGACAAAGATTGGCATTTTCCAATAGAAACACTTTGGATGTCACCAGGTTATCTAAGCGGTATCTGGTATTCACCAGAGTACAGTATCTGTGGCCAGGACTCTGGCGGTGGATTAGCACTTCTGCTCCTTATGCAGTAATTCCCCATTTCCTACTATGGGGTGTCTATTGCTTCACAGGCACCACAAACTCTGTGGGACTACAGGGCACAGCACACCTAGTAATTTACAGCCCATTTGTATCTGGGTAAGTGCTGCCGAGAAAGGTCCCCTGTCTAGTAAGTGTCCGCCCTGTACTGCGCAGGTGCAGCGCTTGCACAGTACGGAGGACAAAGGAGACGCTGAAAGTCTCCGAACATGAACAGCTGTTAATGAGCTGTACACGGCGCCTGCGCAATTAACAGTACATTGTGCCACACGCTCCCGATGCTCGTGCAACTCTGCAAGGGGGGGGTGTAGGGGCGGATGCATACAGAAGATGGCCAGAGCTTATATGATGGGAGTGTATTTCTCAAAGGGGCGGATCTTTGTAACCCGCCTATCAACATTGAACTACCCGCCCTTATCAGCTCTGGCCATCATTGTAAAACTACAAAGACGTGTAGTTTACACGCTTCTCAATATTACATCCGCCCCTTTGAGAAATCCACCCCCATCGTATGAGCTCTGGCCATCATGCGGCCTCTTCTGTATGCATCCGCCCCTTGCAGAGTTGCACGAGCATCGGGAGCCTGTGGCAAAATGTAGTCTTAATTGCGCAGGCGCCGTTTACAGCTCATTAACAGCTGTTCGTGTTCGGAAACATTCGGCGTTTCCTTTGTCCTCCGTACTGCGCAAGCACTGCGCCTGCGCAGTACAGGGTGGACACAATCCGACGGGGGGACCTTTCTCGACAAGACACCGGCTTACCCCAGCTGTTGACTGACACTTTATAAGAAAGTTTCACTGCAACTATCGTGTTAAGGATTCATATATTTTGTCCATAGTTCAAGTGCTGCCCGAACATTTATTATTTGTTTAATAACCCCTTCAGGGTTAGAACATTTCCCCACTAATAGGATCAGAACATTGTCTTTATTTTGGACTTAAAGTGATGATAAATACATTTTTTTTCCTTAATAACAAACATGTTATACTTCCCTGCTCTATGTAATGGTTTTGCACAGAGCAGCCACGATCCTCCTCTTCTTGGGTTCCCGGCTGATGCTCCTGGCTCCTTCTCTTCTCCAAATGCCCCCCTAGCAAGCTGATTGCTATGTTACACTTGTGTGCGCTCACTGTCAGGTCCCCCTCTGTGTGTCCCTAAGACACACAGACCGGGGCTCACCCCCACCCCCCCTCCTCCCTGGCTGTGATTGACAGCAGCAGGAGCCAATGGCTCCCGCTGCTGTGTCTCAGCCAATGAGGAGGCAGGGACCTCGTGCACATCACTTGATCGCAATCAAGCTTGGGTAAGTATTGGGGGTGGGGGCGGGGGAGCTGCATACTTAAGGTTTTTTTCTTCATGCATTGAATGCATGAAGGTAAAAAACCTTCAGCCTTTAGAACCACTTTAAATTCTAGTAATATGGTAATCTCAACAAACAGCACTGACAATAAATAGACAAGACAAGGACCATCCTGACCATACATGGCCTACAAAGGGAAAATATTACACTACACAGGCAGCAAATGGGCAATCATTACAATATGCAGCCAACACAATGGTGGAGTGCAGGGGTCAGGAGTATGGAGCTCCTTACATTGCTAGTCAGTAGGAAGAAAACATTCCCCAGCCTGCCATGAAGATTATGTTCCATCATTGGTGTCAGAGGGAGGAAAATACTGAGGGTGCTGAGGGAAATAGAAGAGCTGAGGGGCCTCTGAGGAGGTAGTGGTGTTAAAGGACTCTAGGAGCCTCTGAGGGTTTACGGCGTCTGAAGAACTCTGGGACCCCTGAGGAGATAGTGTAGCTAAAAGACTTTGGGGGACTCTGAGGAAGCAATAGGGCTAAAAGACTCTGAGGGGGTAATGGTGCTAAAGGGGTGTGGGGCTTCTGAGGAAGTAGTCAGTCTGAAAGGCTTTGGGCTAAGGGGGACTGTAAGATTTAGGGAAGCTCTTGGTCTCTGATGGTCCTCCCACCTACAATTAATTTTCAATCCTCCTTAACTCCTACCCAGGAAGTGAAAGCATCCTTTACCTTCTTACCATCGCATTGGTCAAGTGATATGTCCCAGTATTCTAAGTGGAATGAAGAAGGACACTTCTTATAGGAGGTCTGTTTGTGGAGCATCTCCTAATGGTTGGCCAGTCCAATACCTTCGAAAAAAGACACAGGCTCTTGTAGTGCCCAGTAGAGGAATTCTGAGCACCAGGTGCTCACTGCCACTCTGTACAATGTCCTGGATACTACAGTATACTTAAGTATATATAAAGAATGGGGGAATGGCGCTACCCTATTAAGATCTATGGTTTAATACCTAATTCCAATACAAAAATAAATAAACATAAATAGTGCTGATCCCAGAGTGGTTAACACTTATAAATGTGCGTGACGGTAATCATAAACATGCACTAATTCCCATACAGTGACATAAGATACAAATATCTGAACTGTGACAGTGTGCCCCTTAGGGCAAGCAGCAGTGATGTGCAATACTAGAGTGCATGTTCGATGTGTACATTCACTCCAGAGGGCTGTGTGCCCTTTAAAACAAGCACCAACAGTAATATGTGTTCAAAAATAGACTCAGTATGTGCATACAGTCCATTAGCTGCTGTTTGTAGTGAAATGATAAAAGTGACATCTACTAAACTAACCGACAACCAAACATATATATATATATAAAATAAAAAAATTAGAAAAAAATGGGAAATAATATATATTGAACTATAAATTCAATATATATACCACAATCTGTAGAGGTATATCAGGACCGAGTGTGCATAAAGCTAAAATAGACTCTTGTATAAAGACAAAGTCTCTGTGCAATCCAATAAAAATAAAAATAAAAATCAGCGGTGACTTCTATGCTCATCAACAATGGTGACTCCAAGTGCTCCCCCAATGTGTCCCCACTCACCAGAAGCAGTCACCCCTGCAGGGGTAATGGGCATAGAGTGGGTATCTTAGAGTAGGTGCTGCCTTGGATATCAAGCTTAACCTCCGATCCTCCGTGGATGTGCCCCGGCAATCCAGTTCGAGGTTCCCAGCTGGCGTTTCAGAGATTGACTCTTCTGTGCCTCATCACCATCAATATACGTTTACCTCCATTGAAAAGAAACGGGGGACTTCCGTAGTGAAGTAAGTTCAGGTTTATTCAAAAAGTATACATAGAACCATAAGCAGCTGACCCAGTACAGCCCGGCTATACAAAGAACGAGACCAGGAAGCCAGGGGCGGCGTGGGTCCCAGCTTGCGTTCCAACCAGAGCTTCCGGGTGTGACATGTGAGCGTGACTCCGCCTTCCGCGTTTCGTCAGAGGACGTTATCAAAGACGGACTACAGTAACTACAGTATACTTGACAACCAAGAAAACTCCCCCACAGCTTTCTACTCCACCAGCAGCATCCTCCTGCTATCCAATCCAATCCCTTCTCTTACTGCAGAGAGTGACAGTGACATTACTCCTGTCAATCAGCAGGCTGCCGGAGTTCTGGCATTTATCCAGATTATCTAGCAAACCCAGGCAAAAGTCAGGAAGTTCCCCTTCCTGGACATCATGATGACCCAACATTGACTTCACAGCACTGCCTCAGAGCAAACAAGTCAAAGGAAGGATCATATTTATCATTCCTTGTCTGAAGATCTAAAAATTTTCAAAACCAGTTAAGAAACCAAACAACCCAACAGAGAAAAGGGGATTTTTGATTGGGCAGGTCAGGAGGGTTCTGGGACCTTGAAAAGGTAACAAACACTAAACAGTCCAGGTTAAATAATTCTTACTTTCATTTATCAAAGTTATCCATCTACAAGGATACCTGTATAGATCAAATGAGGATGGAGGAGGACCGCAGTCACATGACTGAGAAGATACTAAACCTCACCCTGGAGATCATCTACCTGCTGACCGGAGAGGTGAGGAGGATTCTGGGAGGTCACATGATATCACTATAATCTCTTTTAATAATACACAGGCCTGGCCGTAGAGGTGAGAAGGATTTTGGGAGTCTAACATAATATTTCTATTGGTCTTCCAATGCAGAGATGTCCTCTTCTGTCAGGTGATCATATGACCATCACAGTGCTTCCAGGTGACTTCCTAAAACCTGAGAGACACAACATGGAGAAGATTCTAGAAGTCACCAAGAAGATGATGGAGCTGCTGACAGGAGAGGTGAGCGGTGCTGGGAATTCTGGGACATTATCCAGTAACAGACAAGGGATGTGTCTGGATGGTGACTGTATCATTGTGTGTGTCAGGTTCCTATAAGGTGTCAGGATGTCACTGTCTATTTCTCCATGGAGGAGTGGGAGTATTTAGAAGGACACAAGGATCTCTACAAGGACGTCATGATGGACAATCAGCCGCCCCTCACATCACCGGGTAAGAGGAGACTTTATTGTAAAGGAGAGAGCAGTACGGAGGGTCCACCTAGATCTCCCATCATCTGATAAACACATAGAAACAATGTATTCAGTCAGTGTGTGTGTTTCCTACAGATGGATCCAGTAATGGGAACCCACCAGAGAGATGTCCCCATCCTCTGTATTCCTGGGATTCCACACAGGAAGATCACACCATCCCTCACCATCACCAGGTAGATGAGGAACAATCACTGATAGTATCATTACGATCTGTACATTATCTGCATTGTTACAAATGATGTCATTTTTATTTTATATTCAGAGTGGAAACCTGAGAGATTCTAAAGTTGAGGTTAAAGAAGAAATAAAAGAGGAGGATGATGAGGATGGAGTGATGGAGGAACCTGTAATTCTAAAAAGACACAAAGATCTGTACCAGGACAACACGGTGGAGTCCTCCAGCTACAGAAACCCACCAGAGAGATGTCCCCGTCCTCTGTATTCCCGGGATCATCACCAATATAAGGTTGTTGGAAGGGAACATCTGGAATATTAACTAAATATTAAATCTTATATATACAGTATATGACAATATTAAAGCGTGTAATTTACAGATTATATTTTCTTGGTTTAGGGTGAAGATCTGATCGATATAAAAGTTGAGATAAAAGCAGAAGAAGAAGAGAGGTATGTGAGGGATGATCAGCAGTCTATGGAGGAGGATGGAATAACGGGGACATTTATAGAGGAGGACACTCCTACAGAGATCAGCACAGGTGGGTCGTTAACACTAAATACATTCCTCCACCCATACCGCTCACTGATTGGTCCAGAGTAGGGTAAGGACTGGGTGATATCAGCCTGTAATACCCTGGTCACTTTCCTGAGCTGTGTTCCCCGTCCTGTATTCCTGTATTTCTCTTGGATAATCTTCCTTCTTTGTGCTGCAGACACAATTTATATATCTAGACTGGATTTATGGAGATTCTGGGGTTCAGCTGGCAGCACAATCTCAATTTTCATCATAGTCATTGCTCAACCTGGGCTCCTGGTGCATGTGCCTGAGTCTAGCAAGACCTCTGTCAGAACAATTCTCCCAGGATTACTTGTTCTGTTGTCTGCTGGCTGTGCCGGGTGGAGGGATATGTCTGTATAGTCTCAGACCCAAGTCACTGAGTGCAGTCTCAGGAGATGGGAGGCAGCGGTGTGGGATCTCTGCAACTTGTCTCATGTAAACATTTAAGCTTCCACTGATTACTGAATACCAATATTATGAGTCCTGACTCTTACTCTGTATAATTTATATTGCTTATTACGTAGTCCTGACCCCTGCACTATATACTATTTGTTGTATATTGCATACTCCTAACCTTGCTCTATACACATTATCATATGTGTTACATAGTCCTGATACTATATAGTCATAATTATTGTATCATATAGCTAAATTGATCAAATCACAGTGCCTCCAATACAAAAATAATTTATAAAAATAATTTAACTAACTTAGTTATTTTGAGCTATTTTGCCAAGCAGAATTAAAAAAAAAAAACTTTAAGATTGGTGTAAGTATAGACTGAGACTATCAAAAATAAATGAATATTTATTTACAATAAGTCACTTATAATTACCACTAACCGTTTGATTAATGGGTGGACACTATATTATATTACATTATATCTCAAGTATATTTCAAGTCCTGAGCTACTAGCCAGGCCACCAGTTGCCCCATTCAACCCCTACCCTACCCTGCCCCGCACCTAAACACGCCCTTAATGACACTTAAATGTTTTATGCAGAATTAAGCAACTTTATCCGTGCTCATCAATGCAGACTCGCCCATATCCATCAATGCAGCCTACCCGTGTCCACCAATGCAGCCTGCCCATGTCAATTAAATGCAGACTCACCCGTGTTCACCAATGCAGCCTGCCTGTGTCCACCAATGCAGACTCACCCATGTTCACCAATGCAGCCTCACCCGTGTCCACCAATGCAGCCTCACCCGTGTCCACCAATGCAGCCCATCCGTGTCCACCAATGCAGCCCGTCCGTGTCCACCAATGCAGCCTCACCCGTGTCCACCAATGCAGCCTCAACCGTGTCCACCAATGCAGCCTCACCCGTGTCCACCAATGCAGCCTCACCCGTGTCCACCAATGCAGCCCGTCCGTGTCCACCAATGCAGCCTCACCCGTGTCCACCAATGCAGCCTGCCCATGTCCAGCATGCAGCCTGCCCTTGTCCACCAGTGCAGCCCATCCGTGTCCACCAATGCAGCCTCACCCGTGTCCACCAATGCAGCCTCACCCGTGTCCACCAATGCAGCCCGTCCGTGTCCACCAGTGCAGCCTCACCCGTGTCCACCAATGCAGCCTCACCCGTGTCCACCAATGCAGCCCGTCCGTGTCCACCAATGCAGCCTGCCCGTGTCCAGCATGCAGCCTGCCCTTGTCCACCAATGCTGCCTACCTGTGTTCATCATGCTGCATACCCGTGTCCATCATGCTGCATACCCGTCTCCGTCATGCAGCTTACCAATGTCAATCATGCAGCCTAACTATGTCCATCATGCTGCCTGCCCGTGTAAATCATGCAGCCTACTGATGTCCATCATGCAGGGGAGCCGAGGCGAGGAAGAGCATTGCCGGCCGGAATGATAAGAGCGTCAAGGGACATCACTGGAACAGCTTTGATTTAAATTGCTGTGTTCCCGCCGATCGGTGTCCTGTACAGCCCCGCCCCCTGGACGAGTGATCTGTCTATCAAATTCCCCGGGACCAGGGGGCGGGGCTTTGTGTGACAGCGAGTGCGGGGAACACTCGGCTGTTGAAATGAAAGCCGCTAGTGATGTCCCTCGTGCTCTGATCGTCCAGCTGGCTCTCTCCTTTTTCTTCCCCTCCACAAGCGCTGGGAGAAGGACTCCCATACAACCCGCCGGGCGGCGGTGCTCACCCCCCCCCCCCCTCGCTCCCAGGCAGCCCACGCTCACCAGCCCCCAAAATCCACTCGAAAAATACGAGCAGGCGAGTGGAATTTTTGAGGGCTGCCTATGAGATTGAATACAATAATGATGTTCTACTTCTGTAGACATCCTAGCCAATTGGATAAAATTTGGCAGATAATAATCTGTGTTTGATTAACCTGACACGTGAACCTGCTGCAGTCGGATTACTGGGTGAAGTTCGTCTGAAGTTATGCCAGTTAAAGCGAATTAAAATGAACAAATGTTGGTGTTAAGAGCTCTAATTGGGTAGCAATTCAACTAGCATAAAATACACGCAGAAAAATCAATACTAAATGTGCAAAATATAGTCTGGTGATGAGGACAGTGGCGGCCCATGCATTGTGGGCGCAAGGGCGCCGCCCCCCTAACACCGCTGCCGCCCTCCCTATCCATGCGCATGAATTCCTATGGGGGAGGGTGTTTTTTTAAGCACCTGATTAGAGCCAGAGGCTCTAATAGACTTCAAAATAGGGTGAGTGGGTGAGTGTTGCGTCCGGAGCCCACCCAGTTGTGTTGCAACAGCGAATGAATATTCGCTGTTGCAACACTGATCCACCTCTTGGCCAATCAAGAAGGGGTCTGATACTTGTCCCCCAATTGGCTGAAAGGACAGGCGATCCTATTGGACGCCTAGGAGAAGGGGAGGAGACGCACGGTGTAAGCCGCCGTGATCTCAGAAGAGAAGAGGACACTGCCAGATCACCGCCGCTGATCCCCGATGCTGTGTGCCTGTCGATCCCTGATTTACCCGCCGATCCTCGCCGCCGATGTACAACACGTACGACGGGACTAGAAAACGGAAGTTCGATAGCCAGTAGCCAATAGCTTCCGTCTCGTACTTGCTTCAGAGCATGCATCGTTTTTGGTACGTCAGAACAGCATACAGATGAGCGGTTTTTCCGATTTTTAATTTGTTCCGTCTGAAGAATATAGAACATGTTCTCTATCTAAGTCCGTCTGAATTTTTGACAGAAAAAGTCCGATGGTGCATACACACGGTCGGAATATAGGATGAAAGGCTCCCATCGGACTCTTTCTGTCGGAAATTCCGCTCGTGTGTACGCGGCATAGCAGGTTTTCTTATAAGATTGCCCTGTATTTGGTTCCATTTGTCTTCCCACAAACTCTGACCAGCTACCCTGTCCCTGCTGAAGAAAAGCATCCCCACCACATGATGCTGCCACCACCATGTTTCACAGTGGGGATTGTGTGTTCAGGGTGATGTGCAGTGTTAGTTTTCCGCCACACATAGCGTTTTGCTTTTAGGCCAAAAAGTTAAATTTTGGTTTCATCTGACCAGAGCACCTTCTTCCACATGTTTGCTGTGTCCCCCACATGGCTTCTCACAAACTGCAAATGGGACTTCTTCTTGCCACTCCTCCATAAGGCCAGATTTGTAGAGTGAGTGACTAAAGTTGTCCTGTGGACAGATTCTCCCACCTGAGCTGTGGATCTCTGCAGCTCCTCCAGAGTACCATGGACCTCTTGGCTGCTTCTCTGATGAATGCTCTCCTTGCCCGGCCGGTCAGTTTAGGTGGACGGCCATGTCTTGGTAGGTTTGCAGTTGTGCCATACTCTTTCCATTTTCGGATGATGGATTGAACAGTGCTCCATGAGATAGTCAAAGCTTGGGATATTTTTTTTATAACCTAACCCTGCTTTAAACTTATCCACAACTTTATCCCTGACCTGTGTGGAGTGTTCCTTGGCCTTCATGATGCTGTTTGTCCACTAACGTTCTCTAACACCCCTCTGAGGGCTTCACAGATCAGCTATATTTATACTGAGATTGAATCACACTATTTATTACTAATTAGGTGACTTCTGAAGGCAATTGGTTCCACTAGATTTTAGTTAGGGGTATCAGAGTAAAGGGGGCTGAATACAAATGCACGCCGCACTTTTCACATATTAATTTGTAAAAAATTTGGAAAACCATTTATCATTTTCCTTCCATTTCACAATTTCATATTTTACTATAAAACGTTAGACTAGGTGATTCTATCTAAAATATATAGAATGCCAAGGTGAGTCTGGTGATTTCTAATGTATGATCATGACTATTTTAGTGTAGCAGTATTCAAATGTAAACTTCTAACTACAGAGATGGCATGATTTCATAATCAAATGTTAATGATATACATAAAATTCCCACATTATAAACTATTATTTGAATACGGCTACATTATAAAGCACGCATTTCTACAATAATGATTACAAATAAACAATGATAACCATAACAAGCTTAACAAATCATTTTAAGCTAATATGCTATTTCACCCTGATTATATACCCATCTGAATGGACAAGCATCTGAATACTTCATTCTCTTTTAGCCTATTCCTGAAATGTTCCAGAAGTATCAAGTTTTATTTTTTTACAATTCTGAAAAATATCATTCCCTTTTTTTTTCTTTGGTTTCAAGCCCGTATAAAAAAGTTTCTCGCAAGCTGACTTAATGGTTAACAGTTTCTCACCCAATGTCCTTCATTTCAATGAACAATGGAAGAGCTATCCTTGACAGGGAAACCAGATTGTTTGTTCTCCTCCACCTGGAAAAACATACTATGTGTCTTAACAGTATCACGTTTGTGAGTTCTGAAGTTCTGGTACTGTAAACATAGAGGGGAAGGTCTATTTAATTTCTGGTCCTGTCTATGGGAAAAGAAAACTTTGTGTAATTTGACTGAAACTCTTTCAGCTAACTTGTGGTTTCCCTACTTCCCAGAACTATTTATTATGCCGCGTACACACGAGCGGACTTTACGGCGGACTTTGCCTGGCGGACTTTTCAACGTACTTTACGACAGACTTTCTGAATGAACGGACTTGCCTACACACAGTCCACCAAAGTCCGTCGAATTCGTACGTGATGACGTACGACCGAACTAAAACAAGGAAGTTCATAGCCAGTAGCCAATAGCTTCCCTAGCGTGGCTTTTTGTCCTTCGAACTAGTATACAGACGAGCGGACTTTTCGACCGGACTCGAGTTCGACAGATAGATTTAAAACATGTTTCAAATCTAAGTCCGTCCAACTTTTGAGCAAACAAAGTCTGCTGGAGCCCACACACGATCGGATTGTCCGACGAAATCCAGTCCGCCGGGCAAAGTCTGCTGTAAAATCTGCTCGTGTGTACGTGGCATTAGACATATATCTCAATTGTTCTGGGAAACTGGAAGTCAACAGTGTCTCCTTACCTTGACAAACAGTCGTTCTAATGCCGCGTACACACGAGCGGACTTTACGGCAGACTTTGCCTGGCGGACGGGATTTTGTTGGACAATTCGATCGTGTGTGGGCTCCAGCGGACTTTGTTTGCTCAAAAGTTGGACGGACTTAGATTTGAAACATGTTTTAAATCTATCCGTCGAACTCGAGTCCGGTCGAAAAGTCCGCTCGTCTGTATGCTAGTTCGACGGACAAAAAGCCACGCTAGGGCAGCTATTGGCTACTGGCTATGAACTTCCTTATCTTAGTCCGGTCGTACGTCATCACGTACGAATTCGACAGACTTTGGTGGATTGTGTGTAGGCAAGTCCGTTCATTCAGAAAGTCCGTCGTAAAGTCCGTCGAAAAGTCCGCCGTAAAGTCCGACCGTGTGTACGCGGCATAAGGCATTGTATCATTAACTAGAAGAGGTTTTCACGTGAACCTAGTCTTTCAATTTTCCATAGTGTAAAATGGGAGAAATGTGATAAAATATAATTTTTCCTCTATAAGAGTTATGACTGGTAGGAGATCAGAGGACCCATTTACTAGTTACCTTGAGGGTGGAATTGTAAGATCCTCAGAGACAAAGCTGCCTGATGTGGGTGGAGTCCTGGTTTAGGGGAACCAATCCGCTCATATCTAGTAATAATCTTTTTATTTCTATTTTAGTAGATGGACGGGAGATGAGGAAAACCTCAGAGGATTGTCTCACTTTGTCTCCAGACTGTAAAGTAGAAGATGAGGACATCACACAGTATAGTCCAGGAGAAAACCCGACTACCTCAAATGTCCATCCGGCACCACACAGTGTAGATGGACCATCGTATTCCTCTTATCCTGAGGAACCTCAGACTGTGAGGGACGGTGCCGTCCTTTCAACAGAGAAGAGGTTTTCCTGTACTGAGTGCGGGAAGTGTTTCCATTCTAAATCCAGTCTTAATGTTCATAAAAGAACTCACACAGGTGAGAAGCCATTTACCTGTCCTGAGTGCTGGAAATGTTTTTCAAGGAAGTCCCATCTTTACAGACATCAGAGATTGCACATGGAGGAGAAGCCGTATTCCTGTTCTGAGTGCAGCAAATGTTTTGTACAAAAATCAGAACTTGTCGCACATCAATGGTTTCACACAAGTGAAAAGCCGTATTCCTGTCCTGAGTGCGGGAAATGTTTTTCAAAGAAGTACAATCTCGCCATACATCAGAGATCTCACACAGGTGAGAAGCCATATTCCTGTACTGAGTGTGTGAAATTTTTTTCACAGAAGACCAGTCTTATCATACATCAGAGATCTCACACAGGTGAGAAGCCTTATTCCTGTTCTGAGTGTGGGAAATGTTTTGCAAAAGCTTCAAGTCTTGTCACACATAAGAGATCTCACACGGGGGAAAGGCCATATTCCTGTCTTGAGTGTGGAAAATGTTTTTTAGTTAAATCACATCTTTACAGACATCAGAGATCTCACACAGGGGAAAAGCAGTATTCCTGTCCTGAATGCGGGAAATGTTTTTCAGTGAAGTCAAATCTGTACACTCATCAGAGAATGCACACAGGTGAGAAGCCATATTCCTGTCTTGAGTGCGGGAAATGTTTTTCCTTGAAGTGCAATCTTTACAGACATCAGAGGTCTCACATGGGGGAGAAGCCGTATTCCTGTCCTGAGTGCGGGAAATGTTTTACACAGAAGTCCTCCCTTTACACACATGAGAGATCGCACACGGGGGAGAAACCACTTTCCTGTTCTGAGTGAGGGAATTGTTATTCATTAAAGTCCTGTCTTCATGAACATCAGGGATCCCACACACCCTGGGTTAGGACATTTCTGAATAGCAATGACACAAGACACAAGATTATGACACAGTAATCAAGTAAATCTTTTACTTTAATAGCATCCCAGTCTTAGTCCGTAGGGTTCAATATTGAGTTGGCCCACCCTTTGTAGCTGTAACAGCTTCAACTCTTCTGGGAAGGCTCCACAAGGTTTAGGAGTGTGTCTATGGGAATGTTTGACCATTCTTCCGGAGGCGCATTTGTGAGGTCAGGCACTGATGTTGGAAGAGAAGGCCTGGCTTTCAGTCTCGGCCCTAATTCATCCCAAAGGTGTTCTATCGGGTTGAGGCCAGTTAGGCTCCACCACCCCAAACTCGCTCATCCACACTATATTGCAAAAAAAATTTGACCACCCCTCCAAATCATTTGGTGGAGGGAGGATTATGGTGTGGGGTTGTTTTTCAGGGGTTGGGCTTGGCCCCTTAGTTCCAACGATGGGAAATCTTATGGTGTCAACATACCAAGGCATTTTGGACAATTTCATGCTCCCAACTTTGTGGGAACAGTTTTGAGATGGCCCCTTACTGTTCCAACATGACTGCGCACCAGTGCACAAAGCAAGGTCCATAAAGACATGGATGAGTGAGTTTGGGTGTGTAAGGAGAGTGGGCTTCTGCTGGCTCATCAATCCAGACGATACCAGACTCAAAAGAATGGAAAGGTCCTGAAGCAGGCTCCTGAGGATGCTGTGATCAGGGAAAAGGTACTCAATAACACACCCTGCAGTGACGTGATTTGGCCAGATCTGTGATGAATAGAAGGTAAGTGCTACAAAAAATGTACAGCAATATAGAATACCTCTGTCCTATAAATTCAGATAAAGCATAGCAAATTGAGTTGAGGCACTGAACACTTTCATGGTACGGTACGGTGGACTCACAATACAATGGTTTTTAAAAGAAATATACAAATTAATTATGTCAATATTAAAAATTTACCCACAAAGGGAGAGAAGAGGGAGGGTAATAGTACAAAAGTCCGATAAAGGACAACCAAACAATTCTAATAGGACATTGATTCCTCTGATAGAGATTGGACATTTATATGGATATCATTCCAGTCAAAAGTGACCTCAGTTTAGTTCCATTCTCACACTCTACATGGTTTGTGGTAAACCCGCTTCTTCAGGAGTTTGATCCAAGAGTATATTATCGGAGAAACCACATCGATTAGATAAGCACCTGAATGACCACAACATACAGGGATATACAATGCAATACTGACACATAATCACACACATAGGTTGGACTTGTGTCTTTTTTCAACCTCACCTACTATGTAACTATGATAACCCCGGGCACCGTGACACTAAAATTGGCAATTTTGTGGAGTTCGGGAATCAAGTGGAGGTGTAAAGGGTAGATACTACTAGTTTTTCTAGTATGGTATATTGAACGGGACAGTGGTACAGGCGGTGAAATAAACAAAAAAAGCCCCTTAGACACTGGTTCGTTCAGATAGACCTAACAATGACTGTATAAACTCACAGACAGATGCACCTGGGATTGGCCGGAGCCTGTGAACCCAGGAATAACTCCAGGAGATATGTCGCCGGTCACAGCAGTGTGTGGGGATCGCTGCAACAGCTTCGATCTAAGGTGAGTATTTCATAATGAGCTAGTATGCCATGCATACTAGCTCATTATGCCTTTGTCTTATAGGGGTTTTTTTTGTTTTGTTTTTTTCAGGTTTACAACCACTTTAAGGAAAAACAGGTGCTTGGCTAGAGACAGAAAGCGATTTAGGACACTGCTGCAGCGCTCTCTGGGCTCCCAATAGACTTCACCTCAATGAGTTATAGTGATATGTATTAAGGCTTCCATTTTTTTAATTAAAACAACGAACACTTCATACTTACCTGCTCTGTGTGTGCCCCGTTCCTCCTCTACTGGAGTCCCCTGCCGGTGCTCTTGGGTCCTTCAGTTTTTTTTTGTGTCGCTTCCTAGGGTGGCACACATGCAGGTTATCTCCCGAGCCCCGCTGTTTTTGTCTATTGACATAGACAGCAGGGCTCGGCCCTGCCCCTTGCTCCCTTGTCATAGGATTTGATTGACAGGAGCAGAAGCCCATGGTTCCCACAGCTACCAATCTTTCCAGTAAGGAGGGACAGTTCCAGGAGAGGCGCTGCTCTCATGCACATCACTGGATCAAGATCAGGCACAGGTAACTATAAGAGGGGCTTGTAGGGGGATCCTCTGCAGCAGAGGGTTTTATACCTTAATACGTAGTATGAATTGAGTTAAAAAACCTCAAGGCTTTAGAACCACTTTGCCACTGGGGGAGCCTACAAGCAGAAGGAGTTCAAAAGACTTTATGGTTGGAAGCACTGAATCATGGGAGAGGAAGTTCAGTTGCCATGTGTAAATAGATACCCAACATTTCCAGTCTTAAAATTGTGTGTGTCGGTGCGTTAATGACAAACTTTGTTACCCAAATATTGCCCAATGGTAATGCTTTAAAAGCCTTTATAGGTCATCAGTTTAGAGTTGACTGTGGCCTAGAATTGTTGCTCTCACTCCATTGTTCATGGCACTGTGTAACATGTAGTGCAATCAATATATATGTATGTAAGAGGCCATGACATGTTTATTTTTTTTATGTACATGGGGGCTCAAAAATTTTGGGGGAGGGAGTAGAATTGTTTCTGTGTAACTTTTTTTTACAAAATTTTATCGCTATCACATAAGGGGCCAATAGCCCCCCCCCCCCCCCATGTGACAGCATTTTGTTGTGACAGGTTATCTTCAATGAGCCTCATACATGGTGAGTGTTGGGTATTTGGGGGAGAGTGGGGACGGGCTCAGGTTCTGGGGGGGGGGGGGTGAGGAGAGGGAGGAAGGTGACCTAGGGGTTTTGGCAATATTATTACCAGCATGTTTTATGTATATGTATATATCTCATTTTCAATAAAAGGCATGCAGTTGCCTTGGTAGATGCTTTATCCTTTGTGGTGTTTTTTTGTTATACAGGATGCATCTCCCCATATTTAGGGTTTGGGCAATGTAACCTACCTGCACTCCTAGGATCTTATTTCTTGTGGGTTTTGGTACATGGTGAGTACTCCCCTGTGAGCCTATAGCACTCTTCCCTTGGTAGTCCCTCATCCATTATGTTCAGATGTGGAAACAATGTGAAAAATATGTCAGCAAAATTAAGGTATTTTGGGACTTTATGCATGAAATGCTTTACTTGTTCTTTCATAAACTACTTCTCTAGGTTGGGTAATTTATATGATCATGTGCCCCTGCCAAAAGATACATATGTTGGCAAAAACCAAAAGGGAGCTTAGAAAGCGAATTGGAGAACATGATTCTAGTATTGTGACTGAAGGTGATGAGACCCTTTTGCTAAACATTTCAAAAGATACCATAGATTCTCAGCGAGGGAGCTGGAGTTCCGTGGCATCTACCAACTTAAAATTTCCAATAGTCGAAGTGACGCAGTTTGTTTATCTGTAATGGGATTTTGAAGGCAACCAATACAAAAATATATATTTTATCTAAAAAATATACTTTATTACATATATTCTTCTTCACAAAGAGACAAAATGGATATATGAGCTCAATTTGCTTTCCCTATTGGGACTCAATAGTGAATTACAGTTGCAACCTTTTCTGTAACTTTGGATCTCTTGTTCCCCACGCTCAGGTCTTAATAATCAGACAACTGTTGAATAGGGATGAGCTCGATGTTCGAGTTGAACGTAAGTTCGACTTGAACATCGGGTGTTCGCTGAACAGCTAACATTATGCAGTGTTCACGGCAAATTGGAACACTGTTAAAATCTATGGGACATTAACATGAAAAACCCAAAGTTTCATTTTAGAGGCTTATATGCAATTTATTGCCATAAAAAGTGTTTGGGGACCCGGGTCCTGCCCCAGGGGACATGTATCAATGCAAAAAAAAGTTTTAAAAACTGAGTTTTTTTCAGGAGCAGTGGTTTTAAATAATGCTTAAAGCGAAACAATAAAAATTAAATATTCATTTAAATATCGTGCCTGGGGGGTGTCTATATTATGCCTGTCAAGTGGTGCAGTTTTCCCGTGTTTAGAACAATACCACAGCAAAATTACATTTCTAAAGCAAAAAAGTCATTTAAAACTGATCGCGGCTGTAATGAATTGTCGGGTCTCGGCAATATAAATAAAACTCATTGAAAAAAAGGGCATGGGTTCCCCCCCATTCCATTACCAGGCCCTTTGGTTCTGTTATGAGTATTAAGAGGAGCCCCAAACCAAAATGTAAAAAAATTGCGCGGGGGTCCCCCCAAAATCCATACCAGGCCCTTCAGGTCTGGTATGGATATTAAGGGGAACCCTGCGCCAATTTTTTTTTAAATGGCATAGGGGTCCCCCTAAAATCCTTACCAGATCCCTCAGGTCTTGTATGGATTTTAAGGGGAACCATGCACCAAAATGGAAAAAAATGGTGTAGGGGCCCCCCAAAATCCATACCAGACCAGTGCACGCAGCCTGGCAGGCAGCAGGAAAAGAGGGGGGACGTGAGAGCGCCCCCCCTCCTGAACCGTACCAGGCCGCATGCCCTCCGCATGGGGGGATGCTTTGGAGTCACTCAGGACACTTGTCCCAAAGTGTCTCCTGTCTTTTTTTACTATTTTTGACACTTCTTTTGTGAATTGATAGGTGTACAATGTACCCGTTACCAATTCAGATAGGGGGGCCGGGATCTGGGGGTCCCCTTGTTTAAGGGGGCTTCCAGATTCCGATAAGCCCCCCACCCACAGACCCCCACAACCACCGGGAAAGGGGGGGTCTAGGGGGACCTCTATGCCTTTTTGTTTTTAAATTTGGCCTTTATAAGTCTCCTGGTCTGGTACCAGCTTGGAGGAATCAGTTTTGTGGCGGGGGTATGTGTTAAACAACATTGCTCTTCTTTTTAGGGTTGGGGGTTATAGATGTAGGCGGATTGCATATATTGCTTTGGTGTTTTTCCAACATCTCTCAGTTGTGTATTATGTATGTTTAATAAAATTACCTTTTATTTAGGTTGCCCAGTAGCTTCAAAGTGGTGTCTTCATTCTCTATATTTAGTAGGTAACACCTATCTCCAGCACTGGTCTCAGATGGCCAACTTTTGTTAGTTCCCTTATATTGGTGACCAATAGGAGAAAGACTTCCTTATAGCATTGGTCAGTGTAGTGGTCCCTTACATTGGTGGCCAATGGGAAAAGGATCCTTATAGCAGTAAATCTTAATTGTCTGGTTATAGCCCCACTCTAGATGCTTATTGGTCTCCCATTGCCTGACCCCAAACACATTTACACTTAACAATGTGATTGTCAGGACACAGCCCATGCAGGAAGCAAACATCAAAGGAGAAATAGCTAAATAGTGTGACCGACCTGGCAAATCCGAAACAGCTAGCAACTATAAATCTACATATACAGTACATACACACCCGGCACACTATAAGACATTTCTCTGGGCTGCACTTCCTTTGAACTCCACAAGATGGTGATCTCACTTCTATTCAGACAGGACCTCTCTATGGAATACAGACAGGAAGTGATGTCAGGTACAGACAGGAAGCTCTCGGGTGAGAGGTGAGTCGGGAGGAAGTAGAGAGGAAACATTGCTGGAAGTGGCAGCAGAGGAGGTAATAAGATCTTATTTTCTATTTATTTATTTCAGGTACTTATATAGCGCCGTCAATTTACGCAGCGCTTTACATATACATTGTACATTCACACCAGTCCCTACCCTCAAGGAGCTTACAACCTAAGGTCCCTAACTTACATTCATACATACTAGGGACAATTTAGACCGGATCAAATTGACCTACAAGCATGTATTTGGAGTTATTTACACCCAGTAACCCCCCCGTCATGTCCGTCCTCTTCCTCCATAGTCACTGTGATGTCTTTTATCTCCAGCAGATGATGATACACACATATATAGTGTGGAAACCTAGATTAACCCCTTCAGGGGCAGAACATTTCCCCACTCATGTGGACGGAACATTCTCTTCATTTTGGAGATGTGTCACCTTCTCCACCAATCACCTTCTCATTATTCTGTGTGTACAGAAACCTCACAGAGCGCCCCCCCCCCCACAGCTCCTCCTCCCAATGTCCCTCCAATCAGAGTCAGAGAATCTTATGACATCACACTGACCTCCAGCCGGCTCTTTTTTTCCCGATGCTCTCAGGATGTGGCCGGACCCTTGGAATCCTCACATGCAAAACAGGACTGTTGGACCCGTGTTGTATGTAATGATGTCAGAATGCCGGTGACAGGCTTTAAAACTAAGGATGAGCTCCGGCGTGTTCGCACAGGCCACGTGCAGAGCCCGCCAGGAAGTCGGCACGGCGCTGTGCTAATCGCAGTCTCACTGCCTGTGATTAGCGCAGTGCCGTGCCGACTTCCTGGAGCTCCCGCCAGAGCTCATCCTTACTTTTAACCTACAGAGCTAGGGGCCCCGTGTGAGTAAATTTTACCTCAGCCTGAAGTGAAACTTTAATAAAATGGAGACCCGAATAGTGAAGTGAGGAGGATTCTGGGATTGCCATTTTACTATTTGTGTTCAAATTTAGAGTTTTCCTCTTGTGAAGTCTGGAGATCATATGACCATCACATTGTTGCCTCCACCTCTCTCCATGATGAAATAGAGAAATAAAAAGAAGATTCTAGAAGTCACCAGAGAGATCATCGAGGAGAGGTGAGCGGTGCTGGGAATTCTGGGACATTATCCAGTAACAGACAAGGGATGTGTCTGGATGGTGACTGTATCATTGTGTGTGTCAGGTTCCTATAAGGTGTCAGGATGTCACTGTCTATTTCTCCATGGAGGAGTGGGAGTATTTAGAAGGACACAAGGATCTCTACAAGGACCTCATGATGGACAATCAGCCGCCCCTCACATCACCGGGTAAGAGGAGACTTTATTGTAAAGGAGAGAGCAGTATGGAGGGTCCACTTAGATCCCCCATCATCTGATAAACACATAGAAACAATGTATTCACTGCACTCATCACTTCCTGCTAATTCTAATCCCACATGCTAAAAAAAAACAAGATGCTGAGGCATGTCTCCTCATAAAAATCTCACTCCTATATTACCTTCCCTCTCCCTCCTGCTTCTCCTAACCACTGATGATATATGCCCAAACCTCCATCATTATCTGTACCCATTTCACCAATCACCTTGCAACTTCTGGCAGCAGCTGCAATCCACATAATTTTAGTCTCCATTCCTCTTCTTCCCAAAACCAGCCTCCCCTTCTCCTGCGCCCTTTGGAACGCCCGCTCTTCCTGCAACAAACTCACCTCTGTCCATGACCTCTTTATCACTATGTCCTTTAATCTACTTGCTGTTACCAAAACCTGGCTTCATGAATCTGACTCTGCTTCTCCTGTTTCCCTTTCCCATGGTGGCCTTCTCTCGACTCACGACAGACCCAGTGGACAGAAGGGAGGTGGATTGGGAATCCTCCTATCCCCACAGAGCACCTTTCAGGTTCTTTACTCTCCTCTCTCTCTTTCACTCATTGTTTGAAGCTTACTGTATATGTCTATTTTCTCCAATTTCTTTAAGAATTGCTGTGATCTACCACCCCCCAAGACCAGTATCAACTTTCCTTGATGACTTCTCTGCTTAGCTACCCTGCTTTCTCTCTTCTGAAATGACCACAGTCATTCTACGATAGATCCCTGTCCTCCACCCTGGATGACACCAGAAGTCTCATAGTTGTACTCTTAAGCGACTGTGAGACTAAGTCTCATAAAGACTTCAACCAATATAAATCTGCCCTCCAAAAATACAATTCCTGCCTCCTCACCACCAAGCAATCCTATTTTATCACTTTCGTTAACAACTTCTCATGCAGTCCCCATCAACTCTTCTCTAACTTCAACTCTCTACTTTGTCCTCCACTGTCTCAACTCACTAATTCACTAACTGCCCAAGAGATATCCAATCACTTCAAAAATAAGATTGATACAATTCATGATGAGATCTCCACTGTACAGATACCTCCCCCACTTAATGCTTCCCACATTCAACCCATGGTGGATCACCCCCTTCTCCTCAAAAAGCATTACTGCTACGGTCTCCATGACTGTACTCTTCACTAGTTCTCATCCTACCTATCCCACATCACCTTCAGTATCATTTACAATTCTACTTCCTCCTCTCCTCTTCCTTTCTCCATCGGGGTCCCCCAAGGTTCTTTTCTTGGACCTCTCCTATTCTCGATCTACACCTCCTCCCTGGGTCAGTGGATTGCCTTCCATGGCTTTTAATATCATTTTTATGCTGATGACACCCAAATCTATCTGTCTACTCCTCAGCTCACTCCTTCAGTCTCCTCACGCATCACTAATTTTCTAACCGACATATCAGCCTGGATGTCACATAACTTCCTCAAACTCAACCTATCCAAAACCGAGCTCATGATATTTCCTCCCCCCATGTGCCTCGTCCCCTGATCTCTCTGTCAAGATTAACCACTTGCTGACCAGCCGCCGCAGTTATACTGCGACAGGTTGGCTCGGCTGCGGGAATCGCCATAGGTGTATATTGGGCTCGTACATGACGTTTTGTGCGTGTGCACCGATTGGCCAGCGGGGGGAGCCAATCAGCGGGTCTGGCACACTTTATGCCCGCCGGTCGCCCGCAATCATTCCCCACAGAGACAGAACGCAGATTACGTAGATCTCTGTTCTGTCAGGGGATGACACAGAGATCCTGTCTTTCTGCTATGCAGGAAGATGGATCTGTGTGTTGTCCTTGGCAGCCCATCCCCCATACAGTTGGTAAAGGAGGGAACACAGTGAACCCTTTTGATCGCCCCTGATGTTAACCCCTTCCCTGCCAGTGCCATTAGTACATTGTTAGTGCATATTTTTAGCACTGATCACTGTAATAATGCCACTGGTTCCCAAAAGAATGTCAAAAATGTTAGGTGTCCGATCTGTCAGCCACAATGTCGCAGTCCCGCTAAAAATCGCAGATCACCGCTATTACTAGTAGAAAAAAAAAATAATAATAAAAATGCCATAAATCTATCCCCTATTTTGTAGACGCTATAACTTTTGTGCAAACCAATCAATATACGCTTATAGGGTTTTTTTAACAAAAATATGTAGCAGAATACAAATTGGCCTAAATTGATGAAGAAATTCGATTTTAAAAAAAAAATTGGGGTGTGTTTTATAGCAGAAAGTAGAAAATATTGTTTTTTTTTTTTCAAAATTGTCGTTCTTTTTTTGTTTATAGCGCAAAAAATAAAAACCACAGAGGTGATCAAATACCACCAAAAGAAAGCTCTATTTGTGGGAAATAAAGGACATTAATTTTGTTTGGGTACAGCGCCGCAAGAGCGTGCAATTGTCAGCTAAAATAACGCAATAAAAATAATGCAATAAAAATGGCTTGGTCATTAAGGGGGTAAATCCTTCCAGGGCTGAAGTGGTTAATGGCTTAACTATCAACCCGTCCCGGCACACCAAGGTTCTAGGTGTTATCTTGGACTCTGAACTATCCTATCGGCCCCACATCCAATTACTGTCCAAATCTTGTCCGCCTAAACCTCCGCAACATCTCCAAACAATGCCCCTTTCTAACCAATGACACCACAAAGCTTCTAATCCACTCTCTGGTAATCTCTCGCCTCGACTGGCTTGCCTTTACATAGGCTAACCCCCCTTCAGTCCATCATCTATGCTGCTGCCAGATTTATCTATCTTACCAACCATTTAGTGTCTGCTACCCCTCTCTGCCAATCTCTCCATTGGCTTCCACTCATCCAACCAATTCAATTCAAAATACTAACAATAACTTGCAAAGCCATCCACAACCTGGCCCCCAGCTACATCGCTAACCTAGTCTCAAAATACCCACTAAATCGTTCTCTTTGAACCTCCCAAGACATCCTGTTCTCCAGCTCCCTCATCACATTTTCCCATGTTCACCTCCAGGACTTCTCCTGAGCCTCTCCCATCCTCTTGAACTCCCTACCCCAATCTAACCCACGGTCTCCTACTCTGTCCACTTTTAGGCAATCCATGAAAACCCTTCTCTTCAGAGAAGCCTATCCTGCCTCCACCTTGCAAATTTACTCTCCATCAGCTCAACACCCACAGTTATTACCTTTTGACCCTCTCTCTTATGCCCCATACACACGGTCGGACTTTGTTCGGACATTCCGACAACAAAATCCTAGGATCTTTTCTGACGGATGTTGGCTCAAACTTGTCTTGCATACACACGGTCACACAAAGTTGTTGGAAAATCCGATCGTTCTGAACGCGGTGACGTAAAACACGTACGTCGGGACTATAAACGGGGCAGTGGCCAATAGCTTTTATCTTTTTATTTATTCTGAGCATGCGTGGCACTTTGTCCGTCGGATTAGTGTACACACGATCGGAAATTCCGACAACGGATTTTGTTGTCGGAAAATTTTATATCCTGCTCTCAAACGTTGTGTGTCGGAAAATCCGATGGAAAATGTGTGATGGAGCCTACACACGGTCGGAATTTCCGAGAACAAGGTCCTATCACACATTTTCAGTCGGAAAATCCGACCGTGTGTACGGGGCATAAGACTGTAAGCTCTAATGAGCAGGGCCTTCTGACTCCTCCTGTGTTGAATTGTTTTTTAACTGTACTCTCTGCCCTCATGCTTTAAAGCACTATGTGCAAACTGTTGGCATTATATAAATCCTGTATAATAATAATAATAATAATATTCAGTCAGTGTGTGTGTTTCCTACAGATGTATCCAATAATGGGAACCCACCAGAGAGGTGTCCCCGTCCTCTGTATTCCCGGTATTCCACACAGGAAGGTCACACCATCCCTCAACATGATCAGGTAGATGAGGAACAATCGCTGGTAGTTATAATTTATACACAAGTATGTTTGTTACAATTGATTTTGTTTTTATAATTTTAGAGTGTAAACCTCGGGGATTTTAATATTGTTGTTAAAGAAGAGTATAAAGAGGAGGATGAGGAGTATGGAGTGATGGAGGAGTTTTCAGAAGGTCACAAGAATATGATGGAGCCACCTAATACCAGGAACCCACCAGAGAGATGTCCTCCTCCTCTGTATTCCCGGGATTCCACGCAGGAAGATCACACCATCCCTCACCATTACAAGGTTGGTGGGACGCAGCATCTAGAACATGTACTTGTGGAGATGGCATGGATTTTCTTTAATGTGATGTCACAATTATAAAGCTTATATTTTACAGATATTATTTTTGATCCTCCTCTTGGTTTAGGGTGAAGATCTGATAGGTATAAAAGTTGAGGTTAAAGCAGAAGAAGAAGAGAGGTATGTGAGGGATGATCAGCAGTCTATGGAGGAGGATGGAATAACAGGGACATTTATAGAGGAGGACACTCCTACAGAGATCAGCACAGGTGGGTCATTAACACTAAATACATTCCTCCACCCATACTGCTCACTGATTGGTCCAGAGTAGGGCGGGGACTGGGTGATATCAGCCTGTAATCCCCTGGTCACTTTCCTGAGCTGTGTTCCCCGTCCTGTATTCCTGTATTTCTCTCGGATAATCTTCCTTATTTGTGCTGCAGACACAATTTATGTATCTAGACTGGATTTCTGGAGATTCTGGGGTTCAGCTGGCAGCAAAATGTTGATTTTTACCATAGATGTTGCTCCACCTAGGCAGTTGGGGCATGTGCCCTGGGTGTTCTGCCCCATGTCTGAATCTAGCAAGATCTCTGACAGAACAGTTCTCCCAGGGTTACTTGTTCTGTTTGTTGGCTGTGCCGGGTGGAGGGATATGTCTGTATAGTCTCAGACCCAAGTCACTGAGTGCAGTCTCAGTAGATGGGAGGCAGCGGTGTGGGACCTCTGCAACTTGTCTCATGTAAACATTTGAGCTTCCGCTGACTGCAGAATACCAATATTATGAGTCCTGATTTATATTGCATATTACATGCTCCTGACCCCTGCACTATATACATACATTGTTATACATCACATAATTCTGATAGTTTATTGTCCTATTTGTTGACTCTGATACAATATGTAGTATGTTTCATACTCCTGTCTTCTGCACTCCACCATCTCCCCACTGCTATATATAAACATAATATGTATTCTCTTTTGTTACACCCATTTCCTACCAGCTGGAAATTGTATATCTGATTGGGGCACAGACTTTTACATGTTGATAATAATGTGATATCATCCTCCATTTTTGGAACCTTAAACAGAAAGTGATAATGAGGGAGGAGTCAATAACCCAATGATGGTGGTCTTCAGGATCAGTCCAGTTTTCATCTTGGTTGTTCTCCCCCCATCCTCACTCTCTGACCTCTGGTGGGGCTCAGCCCCGCTGTTATTCATGACTAAATCATGGACTAAATAAGGAAGTGCAGGACTTCTTGTGTTGGGAAGTTGGCAATGAGTGATAGAGGGGGAGGGGGCACTCATCCTATAATCCCCTCATCACTGTCACTCCTATAAAAGACAGTTCTCATTGTTTCCTCCCTCTCTGACTAAGGACAATGAATAAAGAAATGAGCTGGTAGGAGATCAGAGGACCCATTTACTAGTTACCTTGAGGGGGGAAATTGTAAGATCCTCAGAGACAAAGCTGCCTGATGTGGGCGGAGTCCTGGTTTAGGGGAACCAATCAGCTCATGTCTAGTAATAATCTTTGTATTTCTATTTTAGTAGATGGACGGGAGATGAGGAAAACCTCAGAGGATTGTCTCACTTTGTCTCCAGACTGTAAAGTAGAAGATGAGGACATCACACAGTATAGTCCAGGAGAAAACCCGACTACCTCAAATGTCCATCCGGCACAACGCAATGTAGATGGACCATCGTATTCCTCTTATCCTGAGGAACCTCAGACTGTGAGGGACGGTGCCGTCCTTCCAACAGAGAAGAAGTTTTCCTGTACTGAGTGCGGGAAGTGTTTCTTTTTTAAACATCGTCTTTATGTGCATAAAAGATCTCACACAGGTGAGAAGCCACATTCCTGTCCTGAGTGCGGGAAATGTTTTTCACAGACATCCAATCTCTACAGACATCAGAGATCTCACAGAGGGGAGAAGCCGTATTCCTGTCCTGAGTGTGGAAAATCTTTTGCAAGCAACTCACATCTGATCTCCCACCAAAGATCTCACACAGGGGAGAAGCCATTTTCCTGTCCTGAGTGCGGGAAATGTTTTACAGAGAGGGCACATCTTTATGATCATCAGAAAGGGCACACGGGTGAGAAGCCACATTCCTGTCCTGAGTGCGGGAAAGGTTTTTCAAGGAAATCCACTCTTAACGTACATTTGAGATCTCACACAGGGGAAAAGCCGTATTCCTGTACAGAGTGCGGGAAATGTTTTGTAAGTAAATCACATCTTGTCAGACATCAGAGATCTCACACAGGGGAGAATCCGTTTTCCTGTCCTTAGTGTGGGAAATGTTTTTCAGACAAGCCCTCTCTTTACAGACATCAGAAATTGCACACAGATGAAAAGCCATATTCCTGTTCTGAGTGCTGGAAATTTTTTC
The DNA here is from genome assembly GCA_037952925.1 of Lithobates clamitans. Lineage (NCBI taxonomy): Eukaryota > Metazoa > Chordata > Amphibia > Anura > Ranidae > Lithobates > Lithobates clamitans. The sequence continues at coordinate 1,351,435 of JBBGZY010001743.1, read as the reverse complement.
AAATAAATCACATCTTGTTTCACACAGGGGACAAGTAGTATTCTTGTCCTGGGTGTGGGACATGTTTTACATTGACATCTGAACTTCACACATGTGGGAGAGGCTGTATTCATGTTCTGAGTGTGGGAAATGCTTTTCATTGAAGTCTAATCTTTACAGACATCAGAGATCTCACATGGGGGAGAAGCCGTATTCCTGTCCCGAGTGAGGGAATTGTTCCTCACTGAAGTCCTGTCTTCCTGTACATCAGGGATGCCACACAACCCTCGAGGTGTATTAGTGCCTTGAGTGTGGGAAATGTCTTCTATATGAATGTTGCTGGACATCACAGCTCTCATGTGGGGAAGAAGCACACCCTGATATACACCTCAGATATACTCCATGGCTGATCTTCATCATGTAAGAAACAGTTCATAAGGAGATCAGAGATCACCAAAGACATGGATGAAGTGTTGTACCGTGTTGGCCATTGATAGCAGGAGAAAAATAAAAATGGAGTCTAGAGATCTATTTTTTTTAGAAATTTGTTAAAGGAATGTGACCATGACCAACATTTTGACAAAAATTGGCCGTATTTTGTTTCATTCACTGATTTCCTATGGTCATTGGCTCCATCTAGTGGACATAATGCCGTATTTCTTTTTGTATGGAGGTATTTCAGGAAAAATACCGCATTGTTGCTGATAGATGGAGCTCATGATCCCAGAAAATATATGTTTTTTTAAATTTGCGGGCAGAATTTGTAATGGCTGGGCAAGTGCTTGTCACATTCGTCCAACTAATTTTGTAATGAAATGATCCCTTATTTTAATTTGTTAGGCACAGGCTCATATAAAGTAAAAAAAAATGGAATTTAATGTGTGTATCCTCACAGGGTGGCACTGTGGATGCACTAATAGAAATATGCCAAACGTCCCGATATGGAATGGAAAAGACTTGAAAGTGCAAAAATGGACTTTGTAGGCACACACATTATGTGTGAAAATATCGCGTTTGGCCATTAGATGGCACTAAGTATTTTACAAATTAGCACCATCTAGTGGATACATGTGGTACTTTACATGTCAAATGAATGGAAAACATCCAACCAGCACAGCAAATATCCTAATAACATTTGGGTTTTTTTTTACTCCACATTTACATATAAGGAATGTACATACACGTTCACCAAGTAAATTGCTGTGTACATTTTTGTAAATAATGAAGATATTTGCCAGCACACCATGGAACGGCGTAGATGGCGTCCAAACGTGTAATTTATTGCATGATCACAACACAAGGAGACTGCAACGTTTCGAAGTCACGCAGGACCCCTTCGTCAGGCATGTGATACATTTTTGTAAATGGACTCTATATCTCTGGAGATGTTTATAAAGAAGCAGGTAAATGAATAGCCCTCCTAGTATTGTTATTACCAGGCTGCAGCTAGGGGGAGCTCTACTGTTTAGCGTGTGACCACAGCATAGTGATTCCATCTAGCTCTCTTCCATCTGTTAAAATGCACATTTTAGTCTTGAAGGTTAGTTCAAACCCCCCAAACATATATTTTCTGAAAGCGGAGGCCCTGGGGAATAAAATGGTGGTAGTTCCATTTTTCTTTATCTCAGATGATGTTAGCCCAATGGTTTATCAAGGGTAAATATTAGTAAAAAAATTCACCAAATATATTTTAAGTGCAGAAAAATGAAATACATCACTCTTTTTTTGAGGAAGTAAACAGAGACCCAGTATGTCAAGCATTAAAATTACATGTGTCAGTGCAAAGACCAAAAACTTTGGTACCCAAAAATTGATCATAGGTGACGCGTCAGAAGCCCTACAGGTCATCCATTTAGAGTTAACTGTAACTGGTTTAGAATTATTGATCTCACACCAGTGTGTATATTTTCGTATACAGTTGAACCTTGGTTAATGAGTAACACGGTTAACAAGCGTTTTGAAAGACGAGCAAATATTTTTAAATTCTGACTCGGTTTGCGAGTGTTGTCACGCAAAACGAGCAGAATTCAAGATAATGGGGTGTGCAGTACCGCATTTGGCCAGAGGTGCGGGAGCGCCGGTGACACTCAGAACAGTTCGGAGCCATTCGGAAATACTCCGTTCCCGAGTGTTTCCGAGTTCAGCCGAGCTGTCTCCGAGTATTTCCTCTCCGGCGCCCCCCCCCCCACCTCTGGCCACATGCGGTATTGCATGCAATGGAAGTCAATTCGGAACGAATTATCTTTGTTTCCATTGCCTTCTATGGGGAAACTCGCTTTGATATGCGAGTGCTTTGGATTACAAGCATTCTCCTGGAACGGATTATGCTCGTAATCCAAGGTTCCACTGTATATACAGTGAGGGAAAAAAGTATTTGATCCCCTGTTGATATTGTACATTTGCCCGCTGACAAAGAAATGATCAGTCTATAATTTTAATGGTAGGTTTAATTTTAACAGTGAGAGACAGAATAGCAACAAACAAATCCAGAAAAACACATTTCAAAAAAGTTATAAATTGATTTGCATTTTAATGAGTGAAATAATTATTTGACCCCCTATCCATCAGCAAGATTTCTGGCTCCCAGGTGTCTTCTATACAGGTAACGAGTTGAGATTAGGAGCAATCACTTAAAGGGAGTGCTCCTAATCTCAGCTTGTTCCCTGTATGAAAGCCACCTGTCCACAGAAGCAATCAAACAATCAATCGGATTCCAATCTCTCCACCATGGCCAAGACAAAAGAGCTGTCCAAGGAAGTCAGGGACAGGATTGTAGATCTACACAAGGCTGGAATGGGCTACAAGACCATCGCCAAGCAGATTGGTGAGAGGGTAACAACAGTTGGTGCGATTATTCGCAAATGGAAGAAGCACAAAAAATCTCCCTCGGTCTGGGGCTCCATGCAAGATCTCACCTCGCGGAGTTTCAATGATCATGAGTACGGTGAGGAATCAGCCCAGAACTGCATGGGAGAATCTGGTCAATGATCTCAAGGCAGCTAGGACAATAGTCAAAAAGATAACAGTTGGTACCACACTACGCCGTGAAGAACTGAAATCCTGCAGCCCCCTGCTCAAGAAAGCACGTGTGCAGGCTCGTCTGAGGTTTTCTAATGAACATCTGAATGATTCAGAGGAGAACTGGGTGAAGGTGTTGTGGTCAGATGAGACCCAAATCGAGCTCTTTGGCATCAACTTAACTCGCCATGTTTGGAGGAGAAGGAATGCTGCCCCCAAGAACACCATCCCCACCATCAAACATGGAGGTGGAAACATTATGCTTTGGGGGTGTTTTTCTGCTAAGGGCACAGGGCAACTTCACCGCATCAAAGGGACAATGGACGGGGCCCACATACCATCAAATCTTGGGTGAGAACCTCCTTCTCTGAGGTAGCGCATTGAAAATGGGTCGTGGATGGGTATTCCAGCATGACAATGACCCAAAACACGTGGCCAAGGCAGCAAAAGAGGTGTCTCAAGAAGAAGAACATTAAGGTCCTGGAGTGGCCTAGCCAGCCTCCAGAACCTAATCCCATAGAAAATATGTGGAGGGAGCCTCAAAACCTTAATGACTTGGAGTCAGAAACCATGAAATCAGACCGAGACACAAGTACAGTTAAATCACACTTGTTTAATAATAAAAGTAAAAAGAACAAACGTAGTCAAAACATAGCCAAAGTTCAGTAACCAGAATGGATAGTCAGCCAAGCCAGAAGTCAGGGATCAATGTAGTGGAACAACAAGCAGGATCTGGAGCCAGAAGGGATGTCAGCAAAGCAAGTCTTTAAACAGGAATGCAGGAGATAGGCTTTGTGATGTTGACCAAGGCGAAGGCAGAGATCCTTTGGGCTGGACGGCTTAAGTAGACAGGACTGACGAGCAGGATATCATCAACAGCTGAGTAACTGTGGAGAGATAGGAGTTGGCAATTAGCTGACAGCTGAGCAGCCAGCTCTGAGAAGGAAGGGCTGAGCCCATCCCTGACACTTGGAGAGGATCTGCAAAGAGGAGTGGGACAAAATCCCTCCTGAGATGTGTGCAAACCTGGTGGCCAACTACAAGAAACAACTGACCTCTGTGATGGCCAATGTTTTGCCACCAAGTACTAAGTCATGTTTTGCGAAGGGGCCAAAAACACTGATTTCACTCATTAAAATGCATATCAATTTATATCTTTTTTGAAATGCGTTATTCTGGATTTGTAGGTTGTTATTCTGTCTCTCTCTGTTAAAATAAATCGCCAATTAAAATTACAGACTGATCATTTCTTTGTCAGTGGGCAAACGTACAAAATCAGCAGGGGATCCAATACTTTTTTCCCTCACTGTAGGCACACACAAAGTTGGTGTTTACATTCATGTGTGCATAGGGGCTTTGAAGTCATTTATAAGGTACTCGGGTGCTTCCTTCCACCCTTTCGCCACTAGGAATCGTCGCAGGATCACAGTGAAGAGCCGTACATGGCAACTGAACAAATCACAGTGTTAGCCAAAGAAGAGAGTCCTAGCACAATCAACAATAATGTGTTACCCAGTATACATCGCCAAACATGGATATCCGTGATGAATATCAAAAATAAAGGAAAAAAAAAGAAAGTGGAGAGAGAATGAGGGTAAAGAAAGCGCCCAGTAGACCAGACAGCCAGTGAGAGCCGGGTCCATCCTTCTCCACGTGATGAAACCTAAACGAGGTCCTAGGGGGACAAGGGAGTGATCAGAGAGGGGGGTTTTCCAGGTAGTCCCTGAACTCCCAAACCAACTGTTTATCCAGGGAGTTGTTAAATTGGTTGTGAACCTGAAAAATTAAAAGCAATGTGATCTTCAGGATGAATGAAGATCACCAGTAGAAAGATTTGAGCTTAGTTTGACAACTGTCTGCACTTCCTGTCAGTAGCAATCCTCCCCGGTGTTCTGAGCAGAGTAAAGCCGACACCAGAAAAAAGAATGGCGATGGCCCTTCTCTTCTGTGTTGATTGATAGGCTGTGGAAGGAGATCTGCTCCGCCCTTCCAGTTTCGTCTGTGTAATTTGACCAGGAGAAAGAGAATGTTTACTGCAGTTTAGAGGATGGGATGGGGCTTCTGCTTTGTGATTTTTGGAGAGCAAGAGGGGGAGACAGAACAAGACAGAGAGAAACAGAAAGATCCTCTAATCCCAGAAGACGCCATTTATGGGGAAACGCGTCAGATAGAGTTAGAGGATGACGTCTTCATGCATGAGCTTGCTAGATGGTCCCGTGGCCATACTTTGTTTTACCGCATACCTGCTCCCTGACATATGTAAGTGCATTTTTGATGTTTTACCAGCTTGCCGACCAGCTGCGGCAGGTTGGCTCGGCTGCACAAATCGCCATAGGTGTACGTCGGGCTCGTACATGATCTGTAGGCACGTGCCGATTGGCCAGCGGGGGGGGGGGCAATTAACAGGTCCGGCAGACTCGATGTTCGCCAGCCGCCTGCAATCGTTGGAGATCTGCCAAAGTAAACAAGGCAGATCTCCGTTCTGTCAGGGGATTACACACAGATCCTGTTGTTCTGCTATGCAGGAAGATGGATCTGTGTGTTGTCCCGGGCAGCCCATCCTCCCATACAGTTAGTAAACACAGTTAATCCTTTGATCGCCCCTGATGTTAACCCCTTCCCTGCCAGTGTCATTAGTACAATGTCAGTGCATATTTTTAGAACCGATTACTGTAATAATGTCACTGGTTCTCAAAAAAGTGTCAAAAATGTCAGTTAGGTGATCTGTCCACCGCAATGTCGCAGTCACGATAAAAATCGCAGATCACCGTCATTACTAGTAAAAAAATAAAAAAATAAATAAAAATGCCATATAGTTCTCCACTTTTTCTCGAAGGCAGCCCCTCCCTCTTCCGAGAGCCTGGTGAACATTTCCAAAACTACCTCATTCTCCTTTTGGTCGTATAGACAAATTCGTCATTTTCTCTCGACCCATCCACACCGGTCCTGTTGGACCAGACAACTCACTCCCTTCGAATGCCTTTGCCACCATAAAACATTGCAAAGGCACCTAATATCCACCCTTTACGCTCTCCTCTCATCCACACTTACCCCCTCTCCAGCCTCCTCACAGATGGCTTGGGACAGAGACTTTCAAGCGCCCCTCACCGCGGAAAAGTGGGATACCGTCTATGAATATGCTCACAAATGCTCCCTAAATGTGGCCATTCAGGAAAATGGCTACAAAATTGCCACAAGATGCTACAGGACTCCTTCGCGGCTTCATAAATTTTCCCCCTCCGTCCCCAACACATGTTGGAGGTGCGGAAGACAAGAAGGAACTATGCTCCACATCTGGTGGGACTGCGATCGCCTTCAACCCTTTTGGAGAGAGGTCAGTAAAATTATTTCACATGTTACTACATATACCCTGGACTATACTCCCGCACAATTTCTCCTACATCACACATCTTTATCAAAGAAAAAATACTATAAGTCTCTGGCCATGCATATGGTGAACGCAGCCAGATTATGTATCCCAATCCACTGGCGGTCCACACACACTCCAACGATTGGTGAATGGTTTAGGAGATTATCTAAAATAAAAGAAATGGAAGAACTGATCCATATTTCACAGGAAAGAACACATACATTTTCACTCACCTGGTCTTGCTGGATCCACTTCATGACCACTGAACGATATCGCCAACATGTATCGTAAAGGAGGGCGTATGAATTTTAACCCTAACTGTGGGCTCTTCTCGGTCGGGGGGATGTGGTGGGGAGTGGGCCCCCCGAGGGGCATTATTTGCGGCGCCTACTCAACGCCTCCCCTCCCTGACCCCCTTTCCCCATTTTCACCCCCTTTTTTTTTTTCCCTCCTCTCCCTTTCTGTCCTACCTTTACCTTTTTGCCCCTTCCCCTCCCTTTCCCCTCATACCCCGTGTCTGTACCTTTCTTCGTTGGCTATCCACCTGATGGCTGACAATAACAATCGCATCACACCAAGGCTCTACCCATATACTTTTCACGGATACCTCACTCAAGATGTCTTTACTGTACCCAACCATACTAGCCACCTCTCTTCCTCAGTTGGGCCATACCACATAGGGGGGGAGGAGGGGGGGAGGGAAAAATGGACAATGATCCTCCACCCCACCTCTACTACAATGTTTATCTGGTTGTGATGCAGGTTACTCTATTATTATAACCTACATAGGTTGTATCTTGTACTTTTTTTGTCTTTGCCTTTATACCCTGCTTGTTAAGTGCCTTCTCGAGTCATTTGATGTGAATTGTTACCTGTTACCTTTACACTAAATAAAATCTTTATGGATAAAAAAAATAAATAAAAATGCCATAAATGTATCCCCTATATTGTAGATGCTATAACTTTTGCGCAAACCAAGCAATATACACTCATTGGGGTTTTTTTTTAGCAAAAATATGTAGCAGAATACTAATTGGCCTAAATTGATGAAGAAATTAGATTTTTAAAATACACAATATTGGGTGTATTTTATAGCAGAAAATAAAAAATATTGGTTTTTTTTTTTTTTCAAAATTGTGTTCTTTTTTTTTTTTAATAGCGTAAAAAAAATTAAAAAAACACAGAGGTGATCAAATACCACCAAAAGAAATCTTTGTTTGTGGGAAAAAAAGGACGTCAATTTTGTTTGGGTACAGAGGCGCACGCCTGCGCAATCGTTGGTTAAAGTAACGCAGTGCCGTATCACAAAAAATGGCCTGGTCGTTAAGGGGGTAAAACCTTCCGGGGCTGAAGTGGTTAATAAAAGAAGATTCCACGCTATGTTCTTCCTTATATGTAATATATATGGTGACTGATTACCCGGACATGGTGTGGGGTACCAGGCATATACTCCAGTAGTGGGGACACTGCTGCCATTTCTTACAGATGGGGTTTTTGAGCTAACCGGATTCTGGATGGTGAGAGCGTCGGCGATCCAGGAGAGTTATTAGCGCAATTTGATGTCTATAACTGGAGATCTCCCCTGTCTGGTAAGAGGCTGGCTACACTTTTCTGAAGAGCACCTTTCTTCGCGCTGGAGCACTTTATATATTCTTGGAGCACGGAGCACTTTGAAAACACTTGGACACTATATGGCTGATTATGAATTTAATTGAAATTGGACTTTTTTTTTTAACACATGATTATTTGATTTGTACATGTACTGTATATGTGTGTGTGTGTGTATATATATATATATATATATATATATATATATATATATATATATATGAATTTTATATTGAATTAACTCAGAATGTATTTTATGGACTAGTTTGTAATTTGGTTTAAAGAGACAGTGCAGAGAAAGACAGAAAGAGAGAGAGAGAGACAGAGACATAAGGTGACAGAGGGAGAGAGAAAGAGACAAAAAGTGACAGAGGGAGACAGAGAGAGAAAGAGACACAGAGACAGTAGGAGAGAGAGACAAAGGAAGAAAGACAGACAGGGAGAGGGAGATACAAAGAGGAAAAAGAGAGAGGCAAAGAGGGAGGGACAGAAAGAGAGAGAGAAAGAGACACAGACAGAAAGAGAGAGAGACAAAGGGAGAGGGAGAGAAAAAGAGGGAGGGACAGAAAGAGAGAGGGAGAAACAGAAAGAGAGACAAAGAGGGAGAGAAAGAAAAAGACAGAAAGAGAGAGAGACAGAAAGAGGGAGACAAAGAGGAAGAGAGGGAGAGAGAGACAGAAAGAGGGAGGGAGATACAGAAAGATAGAGGCAAAGAGCGAGGGAGAAACAAAGAGGGAGAGACATAAAGAGAGAGAAATAGACAAAGAGGGAGAGACAGAAATAGAGAAAAATAGACAAAGGGGAAGAGACAGAAAGAGAGAGAAAGAAAATGACAGAAAAAGAGAGACACAGAGACAGGGGGAGAAGTCGTAAGAGAGCGAGAGACAGAAAGAGAGAGACAAAGAGGAAGAGACAGAAAGAGAGAGACAAAGAGGAAGAGACAGAAAGAGAGAGAAAGAGAAGGAGACAAAAAAAAGAGAGGGAGAGAGAGAGACAGAGGGAGAAACTGTAAGAGAAAGAGACAGAAAGAGGGAGAGACAGAGAGAGAGACAAAGAGGGAGAGACAGAGAGAGAGAGAGACAGAGAGAGAGACAAAGAGGGAGAGACAAAGAGAGAGACAAAGAGGGAGAGACAGAGAGAGAGAGACAAAGAGGGAGAGACAGAGAGAGACAAAGAGGAAGAGACAGAGAGAGAGAGAGACAAAGAGGGAGAGACAGAGAGAGAGACAAAGAGGGAGAGACAGAGAGAGACAAAGAGGGAGAGAGAGAGAGACAAAGAGGGAGAGACAGAGAGAGAGACAAAGAGGGAGAGACAGAGAGAGAGACAAAGATGGAGAGAGACAAAGAAGGAGAGAGAGAGACAAAGAGGGAGAGACAGAGACAAAGAGGGAGAGACAGAGAGAGAGACAAAGAGGGAGAGACAGAGAGAGAGAGACAAAGAGGGAGAGACAAAGAGGGAGAGACAGAGAGAGAGACAAAGAGGGAGAGAGAGAGACAAAGAGGGAGAGACAGAGAGAGAGACAAAGAGGGAGAGACAGAGACAAAGAGGGAGAGACAGAGACAAAGAGGGAGAGACAGAGAGAGAGACAAAGAGGGAGAGACAGAGAGAGAGACAAAGAGGGAGAGACAGAGAGAGAGACAAAGAGGGAGAGACAGAGAGAGAGAGAGAGACAAAGAGGGAGAGACAAAGAGGGAGAGACAGAGAGAGAGACAAAGAGGGAGAGACAGAGAGAGAGACAAAGAGGGAGAGACAGAGAGAGAGACAAAGAGGGAGAGACAGAGAGAGAGACAAAGAGGGAGAGAGACAAAGAGGGAGAGACAGAGAGAGAGACAAAGAGGGAGAGACAGAGAGAGAGAGAGAGACAAAGAGGGAGAGACAAAGAGGGAGAGACAGAGAGAGAGAGAGAGACAAAGAGGGAGAGACAAAGAGGGAGAGACAGAGAGAGAGACAAAGAGGGAGAGAGTCAAAGAGGGAGAGAGAGAGACAAAGAGGGAGAGACAGAGACAAAGAGGGAGAGACAGAGAGAGAGACAAAGAGGGAGAGACAGAGAGAGAGACAAAGAGGGAGAGACAGAGAGAGAGAGACAAAGAGGGAGAGACAGAGAGAGAGACAGAGAGAGAGACAAAGAGGGAGAGACAGAGAGAGAGACAAAGAGGGAGAGACAGAGAGAGAGACAAAGAGGGAGAGACAGAGAGAGAGACAGAGAGAGAGACAAAGAGGGAGAGACAGAGAGAGAGACAAAGAGGGAGAAACAGAGAGAGAGAGACAAAGAGGGAGAGACAGAGAGAGAGACAAAGAGGGAGAGACAGAGAGAGAGACAAAGAGGGAGAGACAGAGAGAGAGACAGAGAGACAAAGAGGGAGAGACAGAGAGAGAGAGACAAAGAGGGAGAGACAGAGAGAGAGACAAGGAGGGAGAAACAGAGAGAGAGACAAAGAGGGAGAGACAGAGAGAGAGAGACAAAGAGGGAGAGACAGAGAGAGAGACAAAGAGGGAGAGACAGAGAGAGAGACAAAGAGGGAGAGACAGAGAGAGAGACAAAGAGGGAGAGACAGAGAGAGAGACAGAGAGAGAGACAAAGAGGGAGAGACAGAGAGAGAGAGACAAAGAGGGAGAGACAGAGAGAGAGACAAGGAGGGAGAAACAGAGAGAGAGACAAAGAGGGAGAGACAGAGAGAGAGACAAAGAGGGAGAGACAGAGAGAGAGACAAAGAGGGAGAGACAGAGAGAGAGACAAAGAGGGAGAGACAGAGAGAGAGACAAAGAGGGAGAGACAGAGAGAGAGAGACAAAGAGGGAGAGACAGAGAGAGAGAGACAAAGAGGGAGAGACAGAGAGAGAGACAAGGAGGGAGTAACAGAGAGAGAGACAAAGAGGGAGAGACAGAGAGAGAGACAAAGAGGGAGAGACAGAGAGAGAGACAAAGACGGAGAGAGACAAAGAGGGAGAGAGAGAGACAAAGAGGGAGAGAGAGAGACAAGGAGGGAGAGACAGAGACAAAGAGGGAGAGACAGAGAGAGAGACAAAGAGGGAGAGACAGAGAGAGAGACAAAGAGGGAGAGACAGAGAGAGAGACAAAGAGGGAGAGACAGAGAGAGAGAGAGAGAGAGAGAGAGAGAGACAAAGAGGGAGAGACAGAGAGAGAGACAAAGAGGGAGAGAGAGAGAGAGACAAAGAGGGAGAGAGAGAGACAAAGAGGGAGAGAGAGAGAGAGACAAAGAGGGAGAGAGAGAGAGAGACAAAGAGGGAGAGAGAGAGACAAAGAGGGAGAGAGAGACAAAGAGGGAGAGACAGAGAGAGACAAAGAGGGAGAGACAGAGAGACAAAGAGGGAGAGAGAGACAAAGAGGGAGAGAGAGACAAAGAGGGAGAGAGAGAGAGAGAGAGAGAGAGAGAGAGAGAGAGAGAGAGAGAGAGACAAAAAGGGAGTGACAACAAGAGAGGTAGAGAGAGAAAGAGGTAGTGACAAAGAGGGAGAGAGAGACACTCTGTGTGTAGGTGAGAGGGGCATAGTGTGATGTTAGGTCTTCACCCCCAAGCTTCAGTGCTATGCTACAACCACAGATTGTCAGATTTATGAGAGCTACAACAGAATAAATATTTTTCACATATACACCCAATGCTTGTTAAGTTATAAAAGTTTTATCTTCTAAATTGTGCAACATGCTCAAGAACGAAATTACCATGTTGTGTCTAGGTGGTATCGCTGCCCCACTATTCTAAATAAAATCAATCCTAACATACCAGATACGTCCTGGAGATGCTTACGGGCCCCTGACACCATGACACACATTTGGTGTACAGTGTAGCACAACCGCGCAATTCAAAGTGCGACAGCGCTGAAAGCTGAAAAATGGCCTGGGCAGGAAGGGGATATAAGTGCCTAGGAGACAAGATGTTAAGAAGGAAAGCAGGACTTTTTGTGGGATCGTTTGGAATAAATATAGTTATCGAGAGTCAATATCCATTTTGAGGACATTTATGCAACCTAGCCACAATAACGTTTTAGTGGTATAGGAGCTTTGGCATGCTTAAGCCCTTTGCAAAAGCTGTAAATAGTTGAAGGAGAGAAGCTGATAGAGATTTGAATGTAAGGATATAGCTCAGTAGCAAAAGAAGAGCAAACCTTAAATGGGTAATACCCAGGAAGAAGGCTGAACTAGGCAGTAATATATTTCTCTCCCCCTTGGTGGGAGTGGAGATGACCCCATCTATAAGGATATACACTACATACACACACAGCACAAGGCCGTGTTCACATTATGAGACGTTTCTCTGGGCTGCAGTTCATCTGAGCTCCACAAGATGACGATAGTATGTATGTCAAGACAGGAAGTCTCTATGGAAGAAAGGAAGTGATGTCATGTACAGACAGAAAGTTCTGGGTGAGAGGTGAGTCAGGAGGAAGTAGAGAGAAGACATTGCTGGAAGTGGCAGTAAGGGAGGTAATAAGATCTTATTTTCTATTTACATTTTTTCTGTGAAAAGAGCCAACTTGTCAAAATCTCCGACCACATCACTTCTGGTGACTCTCCAACAGCTGTAATTGGAGATTTAAATGAGTTGCTTGTTTTCATTGAACACTGGCAGTGTATACGGTACGTTACACATGAGTTGACTGTTTTGATAGAACAACTGCCAAGGAGGAAAAAAGTTGTCGCCACCTTGGAGGCGCCCATGTTATTTGTTATCAGAGGGTGGACTAACAATGTTTTGCGATTATATCATGTACCGTACTGTATACCCTGCTGGTGTTCTGTGAACACTGGTAACTCGTATAAATCTCCAATTACTGATGCGGGCGAGTCCACGGAAGTGGTGTAATTGGAGATTTTGATGAGTTGGTTCTTTTGACAGAACACCAGAACATTCTCTTCATTTTGGAGATGTGTCACCTTTCCACCAGTGACCTTCTCACCCCATCAGTCTATACTAATGGATTATAGGACTTTTATTAGTGGCGGGGGATGCGGGGTTATTTTGGGGATATTGGAATATGTATGTTTTTATTTGATAAGATTCAAATAGGAAGAAAGAGGGAAAAATGTAATTTGTAGTAAATGTCCTGAAAACAATTTTTTCCCATAATGATCCCAGTCTCAGATATTCATCCTAAAATGTGATGTGGAGCTTTAATAAAAGGGAGACCTGAACAGAGAGGTGAGGAGGATTCTGGGAGGTCACATGATATCACTCTTATCTCTATTAATAAAACACAGACCTGACCGGAGAGGTGAGGAGGATTCTGGGAGGTCACATGACATCACTCTTATCCCTATTAATAAAACACAGACCTGACCGGAGAGGTGAGGAGGATTCTGGGAGGTCACATGACATCACTCTTATCTCTATTAATAAAAGGAACATACACAAGTCTGGAATATTGCTGCGCTCCTTGATGACTTTATTGAAGCATTAAAAACATATCACTGTTATGACAGGAACAATAGAAAATAACACGTTTCGCGCTGGATTTAGCGCTTCTTCAAACCTCCAGAGTTTTGTATTTGGAGGTTTGAGAAAGCACCAAATTCATTGCGAAACGCGTTACTTTTTACATTACGCTTTCTCTATTAATAAAACACAGACCTGACTGGAGAGGTGAGGAGGATTCTGGGAATATCATATTTGACTAATTTTACTATTTGTGTTCAAATCTAGAGTTTTCCTCCTGTGAATCACATGACCATATCATTGCCTCCACCGCAATATGAAGTCACCAACAATATCTCTGAGCTGCTGACAGGAGAGGTGAGCGGTGCTGGGAATTCTGGGACATTATCCAGTAACAGACAAGGGATGTGTCTGGATGGTGACTCTATCATTGTGTGTGTCAGGTTCCTATAAGGTGTCAGGATGTCACTGTCTATTTCTCCATGGAGGAGTGGGAGTATTTAGAAGGACACAAGGATCTCTACAAGGACGTCATGATGGACAATCAGCCGCCCCTCACATCACCGGGTAAGAGGAGACTTTATTGTAAAGGAGAGAGCAGTACGGAGGGTCCACCTAGATCCCCCATCATCTGATAAACACATAGAAACAATGTATTCAGTCAGTGTCTGTGTTTCCTACAGATGGATCCAGTAATGGGAACCCACCAGAGAGATGTCCCCGTCCTCTGTATTCCCGGGATTCCACACAGGAAGATCAAACCATCCCTCACCATCATCAGGTAGATGATTGACAATTATTGGTGGTTATGATTTATACACCGCATGTTTGTTACAATGAATGTTTTATTATATCTTTCAGAGTGGAAACCTCTGGGGTGATAATATTGATGTTAAAGAAGAGTATAAAGAGGGGGATGAGGAGTATGGAGTGATGAAGAAGTTTTCAGAAGGACACAAAGATATGATGGAGCCACCTAATACCAGGAACCCACCAGAGAGATGTCCCCGTCCTCTGTATTCCCGGGATTCCACACAGGAAGATCACAAAGATCACACCATCCCTCAATGTTACAAGGTTGGTGGGATGAAATATCACAGAGATGATGTGTGTTTTATGTGATGTGAGAATATTAAAGCTAAAATATTATATATGATATTTACTATTCTTTTTTTGGTTTAGGGTGAAGATCTGATAGATCTAAAAGTTGAGGTTAAAGCAGAAGAAGAAGAGACGTATGTGAGGGATGATCAGCAGTCTATGGAGGAGGATGGAATAACGGGGACATTTATAGAGGAGGACACTCCTACAGAGATCAGCACAGGTGGGTCATTAACACTAAATACATTCCTCCACCCATACTGCTCACTGATTGGTCCAGAGTAGGGCAAGAACTTGGTGATATCAGCCTGTAATACCCTGGTCACTTTCCTGAGCTGTGTTCCCCGTCCTGTATTCCTGTATTTCTCTCGGATAATCTTCCTTCTCTGTGATGCAGACACAATTTATGTATCTAGACTGGATTTATGGAGATTCTGGAGTTCAGTTGGCTGCAAAATGTAGATTTCCCCATAGACATTCCTCGATCTATGCACGTGGGGCATGTGCCCTGGGTCTTCTGCTCTTGTCTGGATCTAGCAAGATGTCTGATAGAACAATTCTCCCAGGGTTACTTATAGGGCGTACACATGGTCGGACTTTGTTCGGACATTCCGACAACAAAATGCTAGGATTTTTTCCAACGGATGTTGGCTCAAACTTGTCTTGCATACACACGGTCGCACAAAGTTGTCGGAAAATCCGATCGTTCTGAACGCGTTGACGTAAAACACGTACGTCGGGACTATAAACGGGGCAGTGGCCAATAGCTTTCATCTCTTTATTTATTCTGAGCATGCGTGGCACTTTGTCCGTCGGATTTGTGTACACACGATCGGAAATTCTGACAACGGATTTTGTTGTCGGAAAATTTTATCTCCTGCTCTCCAACTTTGTGTGTCGGAAAATCCGATGGAAAATGTCCGATGGAGCCCACACACGGTCGGAATTTCCGACAACACGCTCCGATCGGACATTTTCCATCGGAAAATCCGACCGTGTGTACGGGGCATTACTCTGTTGTCTGCTGGCTGTGCCGGGTGGAGGGATATGTCTGTATAGTCTCAGACCCAAGTCACTGAGTGCAGTCTCAGGAGATGGGAGGCAGCGGTGTGGGATCTCTGCAACTTGTTTCATGTAAACATTTAAGCTTCCACTGATTACTGAATACTAATATTATAAGCCAGGCTAGCATAAGGCAGGTTAGGCAGCTGCCTGAGGGCAACTGGTAAAATCTGAATCCCCAGCCACTTGCAAATCATTTGGTGGAGGGGGGATTATGGTGTGGGGTTGTGTTTCAGGGGTTGGGCTTAGCCCAAGTGAAGGGAACTCTTAAGACATCAGCATACCAAGACATTTTGGACAATTTCATGCTCCCAACTTTGTGAGAACAGTTTGGGGATGGCCCCTTCCTGTTCCAACATGACTGCGCACCAGTGTACAAAGCAAGGTCCATAAAGACATGGATGAGCGAGTTTAAGGTGGAGTCCTGACCTCAAACCTATAGAACGCATTTGGGATGAATTAGAGCGGAGACTGTGAGCCAGGCCTTCTCATCCAACATCAGTGCCTGACCTCACAAATGCGCTTCTGGAAGAATGGTCAACTATTCCCATAGACACACTTCTAAACCTTGTGGTCAGCCTTCCCAGAAGAGTTGAAGCTGTTATAGCTGCAAAGGCTGCGCCAACTCATTATTGAACCCTACGGACTAATGCCCCGTACACACGGCCAGGTTTTCCAATGGAAAATGTCCGATCGGAGCGTGTTGTCGGAAATTCCGACCGTGTGTGGGCTCCATCGGACATTTTCCATCGGATTTTCCGACACACAAAGTTTGAGAGCAGGCTATAAAATTTTCCGACAACAAAATCCGTTGTCGGTAATTCCGATCGTGTGTACACAAATCTGACGGACAAAGTGCCACACATGCTCAGAATAAATAAAGAGATGAAAGCTATTGGCTACTGCCCCGTTTATAGTCCCGACGTACGTGTTTTACGTCACCGCGTTCAGAACGATCGGATTTTCCGACAACTTTGTGTGACCGTGTGTATGCAAGACAAGTTTGAGCCAACATCTGTCGGAAAAAATCCTAGGATTTTGTTGTCGGAATGTCCGAACAAAGTCCGACCGTGTGTACGGGGCATTAGGCTGAGATGCCCTTAAAGTTCATGTGTGTGTAAAGGCAGGTGTCCCAATACTTTTGGTAATATAGTGTATATTTGCACATTATGTAGTCCTGACCACTGCCCTATATACTCTTTGTTGTATTTTAACCACTTAGTGTCTGCCCCATAGCATTTTTACTGCTGCATGGTGGCTCTCTTGTGTAGAATCACGTATATATACATGATTCTGCTGTTCCGTCTGCAGGGGGCGCACACACAGTGCCGGCTGCCTGCTTCTGCTGTGAATATTCACAGCAGAAGTCTAACTGCGGGCACCGGGCGCTTGATGTCCTCTGGCACCCGCCGATCGTCAGTAATACACAGAGATGTGGGTTTTGCATATGTGAACCAGGCAAGTTTCAGTTCTGACAGCGAGGAAGGAATGGATTCTGTGTTTCTGCAAAGCAGAGAATAAAATCTATTATTTTCCTTAATAAAAAAGCACTTAACACTGTTAACCCTTTGATCGCCCCTGATGTTCACCCCTTCCCTGCCAGTGTCATTAGTACAGTGACCGTGCATATTTTTAGCACTGTTCTCTGTATTGCTGTCACTGGCTCCTGCAACATGTCAGTTAGTGTCCGATTGTCTCCCACAATATTGCAGTCCCACTATAAGTCACTGGTCGTTGCCATTACTAGTAAAAAAAAATTCCATAAATATATCCCATAGTTTGTAGACGCTGTAACGTTCCTGTAAACCAATCAACATACGTTTTATTGGTGTTTTTTACCAAAAACATGTAGCAGAATATTGGCCTACATTTTTAAATAAATTTGATTTTTTTTTTTAAAACAAATTTTATTAGATGTGTTTTATAGCAGAAAGTAAAAAAAAAAAATATATATATATATCTATTTTTAATTGTTGATCTTTTTTTGTTTAACTGCTTCAGCCCCGGAAGATTTTACCCCCTTCCTGACCAGAGCACTTTTTACGATTCGGCGCTGCGTCGTTTTAACTGACAATTGCGCGGTCGTGCGACGTTGAACCCAAACAAAATTGACGTCCTTTTTTTCCCACAAATACAGTTTTCTTTTGGTGGTATTTGATCTTCTCTGCGGTTTTGATTTTTTGCGCTATAAACAAAACAAGAGCGACAATTTTGAAAAAAAAAGCAATATTTTTTACTTTTTGCTGTAATAAATATCCCCCAAAAATATATAAAAAAACTTTTTAGGCCGATATGTATTCTTCTACATATTTTTGGTAAAAAAAAAATCGCAATAAGCGTATATTGATTGGTTTGCGCAAAAGTTATAGCGTCTACAAAATAGGGGATCGTTTTATGGCATTTTTATTATAAATTTTTTTTTTTACTAGTAATGGCGGCGATCTGCGATTTTTATCATGACTGTTACATGGAGGCAGACATATCGGACACTTTTGACACTATTTTGGGACCATTCACATTTATACAGCGATCAGTGCTATAAAAATGCATTGATTACTGTAAAAATGTCGCTGGCAGTGAAGGGGTTAATTGTGTTAACACTAGGGGGGGATCAAGGGGTTAATGGTGTTCCCTAGTGTGTGTTCTAACTGAAGGGGGGAGGGGACTGTGTAGGGGAGATGACAGATCGCTGTTCATACTCTGTATGAACCGACGATTAGTCTCTTCTCCCCTCAGGGAACCGGGAACTGTGTGTTTACACACACAGGTCCCGGTTCTCGGTGTGTAACCAGTGATCGCGGGAGCCCAGCGTTGATCGCGACCGCCGGGCACTCGCATTGGCTCCGGCGGCGGGCGCGCGCGCGCCTGCCCCTAGTGGCCACAGGGCAAAGCGACGTAACATAACGCCTTTTCGCCCAGCTGTGCCATTCTGCTGCAGTACAACTGCGGCGGCTGGTCGGCAAGTGGTTAAACTGCAAAATATTTATCATGGATTTGACCTTGACTACTCTCTGAACGTTGCTGCCCTGAACCCGGACTGCCTTTAGACCACTCTGCCTGTCTGACAACCACAAGTACTTGTTTGCTGTGCTTAGCTTGCTCCTTCCCTGGCACTAAAGCATTGTGTATAGGACCTGGAGGTAACCGAGTGACAGTAGGCCTGCTTGCCTTATGGGAGAAGAACGCAGAGCCAGCTATAGTGCCTTACCACCAAGGCTAGGAGTAGGCGTGACAAGGACTAAATCATGGACTAAATAAGGAAGTGCAGGACTTCTTGTGTTGGGAAGATGACAATGAGTGATAGAGGGGGTGGGGACACTCGTCTTATAATCCCCTCATCACTGTCACTCCTATAAAAGACAGTTCTCGTTGTTTCCTCCCTCTCTGACTAAGGTCCATGAATAAAGAAATGAACTGGTAGGAGATCAGAGGACCCATTTACTAGTTACCTTGAGGGGGGAATTGTAAGATCCTCAGAGACAAAGCTGCCTGATGTGGGCGGAGTCCTGGTTTAGGGGAACCAATCAGCTCATGTCTAGTAATAATCTTTTTATCTCTATTTTAGTAGATGGACGGGAGATGAGGAAAACCTCAGAGGATTGTCTCACTTTGTCTCCAGACTGTAAAGTAGAAGATGAGGACATCACACAGTATAGTCCAGGAGAAAACCCGACTACATCAAATGTCCATCCGGCACCACACAGTGTAGATGGACCATCGTATTCCTCTTATCCTGAGGAACCTCAGACTGTGAGGGACGGTGCCGTCCTTCCAACAGAGAAGAGATTTTCCTGTGCTGAGTGCGGGAGGGGTTTCCGTTCTAAATCTGGTTTAAAAGAGCATATAAGAACTCACACGGGGGAGAAGCTGCATCCTTGTCTTGAGTGCGGAAAATGTTTTTCAAAGAAATGCAACCTTTACAGACATCAGAGATATCACACGGGGGAAAAACCATATTCCTGTTCCGAGTGTGGGAAATGTTTTGTACAAGAATCCAAACTTGTCATACATCAGAGGTCTCACACAGGGGAGAAGCCATTTTCCTGTCCTGAGTGCAGAAAATTATTTTCACAGAAGGCCAATCTGTATAAACATCAGAGATTGCACACACATGAGAAGCCGTATTGCTGCCCTGAGTGCGGGAAATGTTTTCCACAGAAGTACAATCTTATCACACATCAAATGTCTCACACAGGGGAGAAGCCGTATTCTTGTTCTGAGTGCAGAAAATGCTTTGTAACAATGGCAGATCTTGTCAAGCATCAGAGATCTCACACAGGGGAGAAGCCATATTCCTGTCCTGAGTGCGGGAAATGTTTTTCACAGAATTCCCATCTTTACAGCCATCAGAGATTGCACAGAACGGAGAAGCCCCCTTCCTGTCCTGAGTGAGGGAATTGTTCCTCACTGAAGTCCTGTCTTCCTGTACATCGGGGATCCCACACAACCCTCGAGGTGTATTAGTGCCTTGATTGTGGGAAATGTCTTCTATATGAATATTGCTGGACATCACAGCTCTCATGTGGGGAAGAAGCACACCCTGATATACACCTCAGATATACTCCATGGCTGATCTTCATCATGTAAGAAACAGTTCATAAGGAGATCAGAGATCACCAAAGACATGGATGAAGTGTTGTACCGTGTTGCCCATTGATAGCAGTAGAAAAATAAAAATGTCATTACCTTTCATTGGCTGGGTACATTGTGTGGTGTAAGATTTAGAGGTTTGTTTTTGAAAAATTGCTTCAACGAATATGACCAACATTCGCTCATCCATGACGAACGTTGTTAGTATTTCATACAGAGCTTTCCTATGGTCATCAGCTCCATCTAGTGGCAATAATGTGGTATTGCAGTATTAATACGGCATAACTGCCACTAGATGGAGTTGCCTATAATAGGAAATCACTGTGTAAGGTAAAGCAGATTTTTACCTACTAATGTCCCCCTTTTCTACTCATCCCCTACACGCTAGTGCTGTTTTTTTTTTTGGGGGGGGGGGGGGGTTAGGTTTTTTTAACCACTTAACCGGTTCAATACCGGGCATTTTCACCCCCTTCCTTCCCAGACCAATTTTTAGTTTTCAGCGCTGTCGCACTTTAAACGACAATTGCGCGGTCGTGCGACGCTGTACCCAAACAAAATTGACGTCCTTTTTTTCCCCACAAATAGAGCTTTCTTTTGGTGGTATTTGATCACCTCTGCATTTTTTATTTTTTGCGCTATAAACAAAAGAAGAGCGACAATTTTGAAAGAAACACAATATTTTATACTTTTTGCTATAATAAATATCCCAATTTAAAAAAAAAAAAAAAAAAAATGTTTTCCTTAGTTTCGGCCGATACGTATTCTTCTACATATGTTTGGTAAAAAAAATCGCAATAAGCGTATATTGATTGGTTTGCGCAAAAGTTATCGCGTCTACAAAATACGGGATAGATTTATGGCATTTTTTAAAAATTTTTATTTATTTATTTTTTTTACTAGTAATGGCGGCTATCTGCGATTTTTTTTTTTTTTTTTTTTTCGTGACTGCGACATTACGGCAGACACATCGCACACTTTTGACACATTTTTGGGACCATTCACATTTATACAGCGATCAATGCTATAAAATTGCAGTGATTACTGTTTAAATGTGACAGGCAGGGAAGGGGTTAACCACTAGGGGGCGGGGAGGGGTTAAATGTGTTTCCTAGGGAGTGATTCTAACTGTAGGAGGAGGGGACGTACAAGGGGAGGAGACTGATCAGTGTTCCTCTGTACTGAGAGCACACGATCGGTCTCCTCTCAAGTGACAGGACGTGGATCTGTGTTTACACACACAGATCCACGGTGCGGCCCGGTTAACGGGCAATCGCGGGTGCCCGGCGGACATCGCAGCCGCCGGGCACACGCACCGGGTCCCAAGCAACGCGGCGGGCCGGGAAGCCCAGGACGTTATATGACGGCCACCCAAGAAGGGAGATCCCATCTCAGGCCGTCATATGACTATACCTGGGTAATGAAGTGGTTAAGGACTAGCCTCGTTTTGGATTTTAGGTGTTTTTTTCTAGAAAATTACTTAAAACCCCCAAACATTATATATTGTTTTTTTCTAACACCATAGAGAATAAAATGGCGGTCATTGCAATACTTTTTTTTGCACCGTATTTGCGCAGCGGTCTTATAAGCGCACTTTTTTTTGGGGAAAAAATTCACTTTTTTGAATAAAAAAATAAGACAACAGTAAAGTTAGCCCAATTTTTTTTATATTGTGAAAAATAATGTTACGCCAAGTAAATTGATACTCAACATGTCACGCTTCAAAATTGCGCCCGCTCGTGGAATGGCGTCAAACTTTTACTCTTAAAAATCTCCATAGGCCATGTTTAAAAAATTCTACAGGTTGCATGTTTTAGGCTACAGAGTAGGTCTAGGGCTAGAATTATTGCTCTCGCTCTACCGGTCGCGGCGATACCTCACATGTGTGGTTTGACCACCGTTTTCATATGCGGGCGCTACTCACGTATGCATTCGCTTCTGCGCGCGAGCTCGTCGGGACAGGATGCTTTAAAAAAAATTTTTTTTTTCTTATTTATTTTATTTTATTACATTTATTTTTGCACTGTTTTTTTTTTTAAACAGGCTCTTTACCAAGGATCTGGGTGGAGCGGCGTGTCAGACTGACACACCGCTCCACCGATCGCCGTGATGCGCGCCAGCATGTTATTCTGCTGGACGTCATATGACGCCCAGTCAGGATAACTGAACCACCGCCCGGCCGTCAATCTGCTATAGGCTGGGCGGGAAGTGGTTAATAATAAAAGTAAAAAGAACAAACGTAGTCAAAACATAGCCAAAGTTCAGTTACCTGGAACGGATAGTCAGCCAAGCCAGAAGTCAGGGATCAATGTAGTGAAACAGCAAGCAGGATCTGGAGCCAAAAGGGATGTCAGCAAAGCAAGTCTTGAACAGGATCGCAGGAGATGGTTTCTGTGATGTGACCAAGGCTAAGGCAGAGCTCCTCTAGACTGGACGGCTTAAAGCGGAGGTCCGCCAATTTTTTTTTTTTTAAAGTCAGCAGCTACAAATACTGCAGCTGACTTTTAAAATAAGGACACTTACCTGTCCAGGGTGCCCGGGATGTCGGCATCCGAGGTCGACCCATCCCTCAGTCCTCGGATGCTGCCACCGACATCTTTGGTAAGGGAATCAGGAATTGATTCCTGGTTCCCTACTGTGCATGCGCAATCCGAATGGTCCCTGCTGTCTCTGGGATCTGTGTGTCTCCCAGCAGACAGCGGGGGGGGGGGGGGGGGGGGGTGGGAAATGGTGTAGACCCGGGGGTCTATGTCTGGAAGTGGGTGCAAATACCTGTATTATACAGGTATCTGCACCCCCCCTCCCCCCTGAAAGGTGCCAAATATGACACGGGGGGGGGGAGGTTTCCGAAAAGCAGAAGTTTCATTTTTGTGTGGACAGTAGGCAGGACTGACGAGCAGGATATCATCAACAGCTGAGTAACTGTGGAGAGATAGGAGCTGGCAATTAGCCGACAGCTGAGCAGCCAGCTCTGAGAATGAAGGGCTGACAGTAGACCACTTTGTTTCCTTCGTCAGGCATGGCATCATACAAATAACTGAGAGATCACATTTGTACATATTCGTACACTTATGAGTAGAGTAGACAAAAAAGGAGAAAAGTTAATTAAACCAACCACGTGCCTGTAGACCCAGAAGTTTCCCCGCAACGGTAAAAAAAAGGCAGCATAGTAATAAGGGAGGCGTGGTCCACAGAAGTAGAACACACCCTCTTTAGGGATGCAGTAAGGTAGTGCATGATGGGATATGAAGTTCCCTCAAAGGTTACATGACAATACAGGAAGTCAGGTTTTGAGAATGCATTTCTTTTTTTATTTTCTACTGAGAGGTGAAAATTTAAAGCTGGGGTGGGCTAGATAAATGAGAAATAATCACATTGGGATGGCTTGGGCAGAATAGATATTAGAAAAAGCTATTTATTATGAGAATTATTAAGTGAAATTCTACCTCAAAGGCATAGTTGCCAACATTGTAAAAAAAATTTTAGGGACACTTTTTTGGCTGTAGAGGGAGTCTTTTTATAATAAGGGGGCAGGGGCATGCATTTGTAGGCGTGGCATAGGGGGAAAGTAAAAATGTGGCGCGCGAAGCGAAAAATGGGCGTGGCTACGTAGAAAAGTGGGTGTGTCTTAAATGGGCTTGGCTCAAAGGGGGTGTGGTTAGAGTCTGAGATTAATAAGGGATTGAGAGGGAAAGGGGGGGAGAGGAATGGAGGGACAGCAGCCCCAGATCCTACACAACAATGGAAATATGTGTATTCTAGAAAGTTTAACAATCAGCAGATAAAGATACTCCAAACACCTGGTGTAAGCACTTCAATCATCCCGGCACCATGGTTGTTATGGTGTCAGGATGATTGAAGTGCATTATTTCTATTATTACATTGTAATATAAAATGAAATCATTCAACTCACCATAATGCCGAATCAGTGGGATCCCTGAGCGTTTAACCCCCCTTACATCAGGTGTCCCCAGCGGAACCCCCCTTACATCAGGTGTCCCCAGCGGAGCCCCCCTTACATCAGATGTCCCCAGCGGAGCCCCCCCTTACATCAGATGTCCTCAGCAGGGCCTCCCCTTACATCAGGTGTCCCCACCGGAGCCTCCCCTTACATCAGGTGTCCCCAGCGGAGCCCCCCCTTACATCAGGTGTCCCCAGCGGAGCCCCCCCTTAAATCAGGTGTCCCCAGCGGAGCCCCCCCTTACATCAGGTGTCCCCAGCGGAGCCCTCCCTACATCTGGTGTCCCCAGGGCCCCTCCTTACATTAGGTGTCCCCAGGGCTCCCGTTACCTGCAGTATTATAACACAAGACGGGGGAAAGTGACAAGAGAGGTGCCGCCATAACCCCTTGCAGCGCTCTTCAGCCTCCTCCGTGCTCCTCTCCCGCCATAACACTTAAACAGGGACAGTGTCACCCAGCCGAGGCGTAGAACGCAAGCCGCTTCCTCCTACACAGCGCTGCTACACAGGAAGGCTTACAGAAGACCATATCAGCTTCCGGGTTACATTAGGTCATGGCATGCTGGGGGGAGTGTGGTGTATCAGGGTGGGAGGGGCTTCGGGGAATAGGCGGGGTTTAACTCGGTGAGAGGGGCTGGGCGGGATGAAGGCATACAGTGGGCTTTGTGTTACAGCCACCCGGCCGGTGTAACGTCGATGGGTGCCTCCAGTCAGATAATGCCTCCTACGTTACGTCACTCCAGCTGATTTCCCGATCAGCTGGCGTGACGTATCGACTGCACATGCACAGTTCGTCGGATGCATTTTCCGACGGGTGGCAAGCCACGGGGAGCGCGCGGAGGGAGAGAAAATAAAGTGTCAGCGTGTAGGAGCGAGGCTCGGGAAAAGCGAGTGAAGCAATAGAAAAGTGATACATGAACAAGGCAGAGACAAGAGAGCAAAAGAGGAGATAATTAGAGCACATGAAATAAATGAGAAAATTACAAGAAAGAACAGCAATAGAAAATAAATAATCAAATATCAGAAAAGCAGAGACCCAAGCGACTTGCCAAGTATACCTACGTTTGTTCAGTATATATTACGACATACTTCATAGTAGCCGCATGTGACAATTTTTTACTTCCATTGGCTTGCACAATAAACCATTTAGCTTTCGATATAACTCTAAGCTTTCACTGTGATATTAGCATAGGGTGCTCCACATAGGGGCGAGTTGCTTGGGTCTCTGCTTTTCTAATATTTGATTATTTATTTTCATTTTTTTCATTGACATGCATTCTTATATATTTTTTTCTATTTTGTATTATTTAGATTTATTTTTATTATTTTTTACATTTTATTTATTATTATTTACTTATTATTATTTTTATTGTATTTACATTTATATTTTTTTATTTAGTTTGTTTTTATTTGTATTTATTTTTTATTTATTATTTTTGTATTCCATTTTTTAATTTTTAATTTTATCTAATTTTATCTCTTTTTTTATCCCCCCCCCCCCCCTTTTTTTTTCATTTTTTCCCTTTTCCCTCTGTTTCTGCCATTCCTGCCCTTTTCCAGTTCTCTCTTTTCTATTGCTGTTTTCTTGTAATTTTTTCATCTATTTTATATTTTTCTTTTCTATACTTTTCTATTTTTATTTTATGTGCTCCAATTATCCCCTCTTTTGCTCTCTTGTCTCTGCCTTGTTCATGTATGACTTTTCTATTGCTTCGTTCGCTTTTCCCGAGCCTCGCTCCTACACGGTGACACTTTCTTTTCTGTTCCTCCAAGCGCGCTGTGGCTGTGTGTTGAGTTATTTTGAGGGGACAGCAAATTTACACTGTTATACAAGCTGTACACTCACTACTTTACATTGTAGCAAAGTGTCATTTCTTCAGTGTTGTCACATGAAAAGATATGATAAAATATTTACAAAAATGTGAGGGGTGTACTCACTTTTGTGAGATACTGTATTTGCGAAATTGTATAACAGAAACAAAGAAAGGGTTTTTTTTTTCAAAATGTTCGATCTTTTTTTTTTTTTTAGCAAAAAATAAAAAACTCAGTGGTGATTAATTACCACCAAAAGAAAGCTCTATCTGTCTAAAAAAAATGACAAAAATGTTGTATGGGTACAATGTTGCATGACCGCGCAATTGTCATTCAATTGACAATTGAAAGCTGCAAATTGGCCTGGGCAGGAAGGGGGTAAAAGTGCCCAGTATTGAAGGAGTTAAAATTGTGTGTGCCGAACTAAGGACGACAAACTTTAGTACCAAAAAATGGCCCATAGTTGATGCTTCAAAAGCTTTTACAGGTCATCAGTGTAGAGTTAACCGTTAATAATGGACCTAGAACTATTGCTCGTTCAGTATGTACAAGGTCAATATGTAACGTGTGTAGAGTAGTTAACATTTTCATATAAGGCACCCACAACGTACGTGTTTATGGGCTTTATAAATTGAGAGGGGGGGGGGGGTTAGGTGCTCTGGAGTAATTTTAATATCTTAAGTGAACAGTGCAGGACACGGGCAACATATTCATCTACCATGGGTTATAGACATGTACCTTCAGGTGATTGAGCATACTGAAACTGTCAAAGGCAAAAGGCAAAGAATGGTCAAGAAAGGTCTCATTAGACATGTGAAGAACAGAAACATTTGTTTTGTTTCGGATAGATTCGTTATGTTGCTAATTTAGTTTTGTTGATTCATTTCTGAATTCTTTTAGTTTTGCGTTTCATTTAATTTTGTTTCCTTTATTAATTTTCTAACGAATTCCAAATTTTCAGAACGATAACAATTCTGATCAACCCGATTTATAATTCTGTATGAAGACTAGCTGGTTGCTAAGGAGCAGACCGGGAAAGCCGGCTGCCGCATCCGTAACAACCGATGACTCATCAGCTGTCAGCGGGCTTCCCCACTGACAGCTGAAATGTAAACAAAAGAATGCCGGCAATGAAAAAATTCTGAAAACAAAAACAATGTGGGGTCCCCCTAATCCATACCAGTCCCTTTGAGGGAAACCCACACCAATTTTTTTTTTAAACGGCGTGGGGCCCCCCAAAATTCATACCAGACCCTTATTCGAGCATGCAGACCAATTGTTCCGAAAATGTGGAATTCGTTAGAAACAAATATTGGAAATGCAACGAAATGTGTTACTTTTTTCATTTGGAGAGGTGGATACATTTGAATCTCCAAATAACCAAACATTTGTCTGAATTTTTATTTGGCCAAAACAAATTGCACATGTCTAGGTCCCATAACAATAAGTGAAACTGGAAGAAGATAAAAAAAGAAGAGGGTGATGGAAGCTGAGGGAATGAATCCACCGTGGCTCTAAGATGAAAAAGGGAGATCTACTAGTAACCCAATCATTAAACGTACACAAGAGTCAAAACACAGACCAAGCAATCCAGTTTTTCTTCTATTGGTCCAATCTGTTATTTTCTTGGGCTAAAAGGTTGTACAGATCCCCAATAAAGTCCAGTTCCATCGTCCATTCCACTAAGGAGGAAACAGTTGCCATTTTACAATGGCGAGGGATCACTACTCATGCTGCTAAAATTAAGTGGCGAAGAACAGTAGATGTGATGGGGCCTGGGATTATGGACAGTAGAGTGATCTGTGGAGAGGTTGAAAGCTGCATAGCCATAGCTTTACAGTATATGTCGAAAAATGTTCCCCAGAATGAATAAATCAGTGGACAAACCCACCAATCAATGATCCCTTTTGAGTTATGACATCACCAGCAGGTGGCAGATACAGTGGGATGTGATTTAAAAACTCTGGATGCCTATACCATCTGGTTATCAATTTGAAACCCTTCTCTTGGACTCTGGTGGCTACCAACAGTTTATGAGTAAGTACATTTTTCCCACTCATTGCAATGGTCTGGTCCCAGATAGATGGAGTTTGCCTTGTAAGGTCAGGAACGTTTTTTCGTATGGTGGGTAGGATCCAAGGTAGGGCCATGAGGTCTACACGAGTCATAAGGCTCTCTAGTGTGACCTATTGTTTAATAGAAGAACGATGGAACCAATCCAATAGTCTGGTAAGGACCGCTGCTTTCTGGTATAAACTCAGGCCCTGAGCACCAGCCCCACCTCGTATCTTGAGGAGTGCAAGCAGTTTAAACCAGAGTCTGGGGCATTTGGTATTCCAGATCAATGAGAAGGAAAACCGTTGAAGCTTTTTTAAGAAGGAATGCAGGACTCTTAGTGTGAACGTTTGGAATAAATATAGAAATCGAGGGTCAATATCCATTTTAAAGGACATTTGTCTGCAACCTAGCCTGTCTTCACTGACTAGTAAAAATTTTATTACTGGCTAAATCTTTGGAACTCCAGGGTAATGGATGGCATGGAAATATATGGATGCATTAAGTAAAAAGAAAATCCTCTGCGAACAATGACAATTTTGAGTGATCAGTGTAGTGGCCCCTTACATTGGTGACCAAAGGAAGAAGAATCTTCTAATGTCAGTGGTCCGTAGAAGAAGGACATTTACTTACATCGTCCTCAGTAGAAAGACTGCCCCCCTTACAGATCATTGATGTCAGTTGTTACTGAGAGACAGAAATTGTTCATTGCTCAAGGAATCCCTAGAAACCTTTGGAGGAACCCTGGCTGAGAAAGGCTGGACTAGGCACTAATATATTTCTGTAGTGCAGGGGTTGTGACCCAGTTATCATGCTAAGTAATGTGATGTTCTTTATGTAAGAGTTTGGCTCCCTCTAGTGTCCTTTTGATGTTAATGCTGTTGGGACTTTTCTTACAATCCTTAAACAGCGCTGCAAAGCCTTAAGGGAAATGTAGTTCAATGTTCAAGTGACTCAGGTGTTTAACTCTCTCTGGGAACCACTTACCCACAATGCCCAATTCACTTACCCACAAGGCTAGGCCACAGAACAGCCTGCTGGGTAAGCAAATAAAAGGGACAGGCATGGCACGTTTTCTCTCACTCCGGATGCCATTCAACACACAGCAGGAGGACTGTGTGTGTGTGTGCCCAGGGCTGGGAGAGCCTGCGGCCTACAGCAGAGAGCGGATCGCCTGCCCCAGAGGGATTCTTGTAGACAGCCCTGCTGATCGAGCAGGAGGATCGGTCTGCGCTTCAGAACATCTGAAGCCATCTGCTTTTACAGTCGCCGGCTATCCGAAGGAGCGGTGCAGTGCGGTTAAGGTTGCCACATCATCCCTTTAATCCAGGACACACATTAATTACACAGGTTCTGTGGCTGATTAAGGTGGTAATTAGACTCACTTGGTGCCCTATCTGCATTAAATCAGCCTCAGAACCTGTATAATTAATGTGTCCTGGATTAAAGGGATGATGTGGCAACCCTAGGTGCGGTGTGACGACGCAAGCTTGAATCGGGACTGAGATACCAGGAAAGGAGTCTAACAAGCATCTGGGCCTGATGTGGTGAGCGGGCACCTGCCCAGATCGATATAGTGCACTGTGACTGTCTGAATTAGTTCCAGGCTAATGGTGGGATCTGTAGTCCCACAGAAGTGATCTCATTTATCCATAGAATGTGTATAGTGGAACTTCAGGGTTTGCCTTCCCTGTACTGCAAAGTTAATGCTGAGTTGCATCCCTCATTAAGGAAGAAGTTCTACAGGTGTCTTACATGTGCACGTACTCGGTTGCCAGCATGCCATTTCTACTATAATTTGCTACCTACTTGTTTCTTACTTGGATTTATAAAAACTGCAGTCTAATACCTTGAGCTAGCTGAAGAGGAAGAGAACAAGAGACTTTGTCATTTTCTATAAAGCAGCACAACTTTGGTTTGCAGAGTGAACAGTGTATTGCAACCTAGGGGGAGCCCTTGAGTACATGATATAGCTATATGTTTTGTATTGCACTGCTGCATTGTACTTAAAGTGGAGTTCCACCCCCCCCCCCCCCAAAAAAAATTAATGTGCTTAAACAACATAAAAAAAAAATTTGGAGAAATTTTTTTTTACTCACCTCTAAATGCCTGTTGCTAAGGGGTCCCTCGTAGTCTGCCTCCTTCGGCGCCTGGGCTCCTGACGTCACTTCCCTCTGTGAAGGAAGGGAGATCGCCTCTCCCCCTGCCCTCTTGTCAATCATCTGGGACACGTGACTGGTCCCAGATGATTGTGCGGCCAGTGACGACGCATGACGTGGCTCGTTCATGCGCAGTATGACAGTAGTCCCACTCCTTGCCTGTCTCCATATACCCCTCAAGTGACCATTGAGTTCTGGGATTTATGTACACATTGATTGTTGTTTGCTTTCACCCTTTATATCTGAATTACCACTGTGTCTATTGTGTTAGACAAGTTTTTCAGTAAACTGCTTAAATGGTTAACTTACAATTTGTGTGAGACTCTGTCTATTACTACTGCTGGTGAAGTGACGAGTGCCAAGGTGACGGTAAATATACAGTGAAGTGTGTCATTGCCGTGTTTCTCTTTACCATTGGGTCTTACGCTAACATTACTATACAGCTGCGCCAAGGGGGTTGAGTCCATTTTCTTGGGGTTGAGAGGCAGAGTGCAGACCCAAACATTTATCAGCAGCTCCTTAGGGGGTAAGTGCTACATTTCTATCCCCCTTGGTGGGAGTGGAGATGACCCATCTATAAGGATATACAGTACATACACACACAGCACAAGGCCGTGTTCACACTATGAGATGTTTCTGAGGGCTGCAGTTCCACTGAGCTCCACAAGATGGTGATCTCACTTCTACTGAGAATGGAAGTCTCTATGGAATACAGACAGGAAGTGATGTCAGGTACAGACAGGAAGTTCCGGGTGAGAGGTAAGTTGGGAGGAAGTAGAGAGAAGACATTGCTGGAAGTGGCAGTAGAGGAGGTAATAAGATCTTATTTTCTATTTACACCCAGTAACCCCCCCCGTCATGTCCGTCCTCTTCCTCCATAGTCACTGTGATGTCTTTTATCTCCAGCAGATGATGATACACACATATATAGTGTGGAAACCTAGATTAACCCCTTCAGGGTCAGAACATTTCCCCACTTATGGGGCCAAACCATTCTCTTCATTGTGGAGATGTGTCACCTTTCCCACCAATCACCTTCTCACCTCATCAGTCTATACTAACAGATTATACTACTTTCTTTGGGGGGGGGGGGGGAAGGCTATGGGGGGTTTATTTAGGGGGGATTTGAATATGCGTATCTTTATTTTATAATGTTATTTGTAGTAAATTTCCTGGAAACTAATTTTTCCATAATGGACCCAGCCTCAGATATTCATCCTAAAATGTGATGTGGGGATTTAATAAAATGGAGATCTGAACAGTGAGGTGAGGGGATTCTGGGAGGTCACATGACATCACTCTTATCTCTATTAATAAAACACAGACCTGACCGGAGAGGTGAGGAGGATTCTGGGAGGTCACATGACATCACTCCTATCTCTATTAATAAAACACAGACCTGACCGGAGAGGTGAGGAGGATTCTGGGAATGTCATTTGATTTTACTATTCATGTTCAAATATTGATTTTTTTCTAGTGTCTAGTTTCTAGTGATCATTTGGCCATCACATTGCCTCCTCCTCCCTCCCTGATAGAATAAAAAGAAGATTCTAGAAGTCACCAGCAAGAACACCGAGCTGCTGACAGGAGAGGTGAGCGGTGCTGGGAATTCTGGGACATTATCCAGTAACAGACAAGGGATGTGTCTGGATGGTGACTGTATCATTGTGTGTGTCAGGTTCCTATAAGGTGTCAGGATGTCACTGTCTATTTCTCCTTGGAGGAGTGGGAGTATTTAGAAGGACACAAGGATCTCTACAAGGACGTCATGATGGACAATCAGCCGCCCCTCACATCACCGGGTAAGAGGAGACTTTATTGTAAAGGAAAGAGCAGTACGGAGGGTCCACCTAGATCCCCCATCATCTGATAAACACATAGAAACAATGTATTCAGTCAGTGTGTGTGTTTCCTACAGATGGATCCAGTAATGGGAACCCACCAGAGAGATGTCCCCGTCCTCTGTATTCCCGGGATTCCACACAGGAAGGTCACACCATCCCTCATCATCATCAGGTAGATGAGGAACAATCACTGATAGTCAAGATTTATACACAAGCATATTTGCTACAATGAATGTTTTATTATATATTTCAGAGTGAAAACCTCTGGGGTTATAATATTGTTATTAAAGAAGAGTTTGAAGAAGAGGATGAGGAGTATGGAGTGATGAGGCACCTTTCTGAAGGACACAAGGATCTCTACAAGGAAATCATGATGGAGCCATCAAGTAACAGAAACCCACCAGAGAGATGTCCCCGTTCTCTGTATTCCCGGGATTCCACACAGGAAGGTCACACCATCCTTCACCATCATCAGGTAGATGACTGACAATTATTGGTAGTTCTGATTTATACACAGCATGTTTGTTACTATGAATGTTTTATGAAATATTCAGAGTGGAAACCAAGAGGACTACACTACTGATGTCAAAGAAGATTATAAAAAGAATGATGAGAGTATGTAAGGATGGAGCATCTAGAACATGGACTTATGGATTTCTTATGTTATGTCATAATATTAAAGCTTAGATTTTACAGATAATATTTTCTGTCATGTTTTTGGTTTAGGGTGAAGAGCTGATAGATATAAAAGTTGAAGTTAAATCAGACGAAGAAGAAGAAGAGATGTATGTGAGCGATGATCAGCAGTTTATAGAGGAGGATGGAATAATGGGGACATTTATAGAGGAGGACACTCCTACAGAGATCAGCACAGGTGGGTCATTTACACTAAATACATTCCTCCACCCATACTGCTCACTGATTGGTCCAGAGTAGGGCAAGGACTG
Source organism: Lithobates clamitans (assembly GCA_037952925.1). NCBI lineage: Eukaryota > Metazoa > Chordata > Amphibia > Anura > Ranidae > Lithobates > Lithobates clamitans. The sequence goes on along the minus strand of JBBGZY010001743.1, from coordinate 1,318,541 downwards.
TAATACCCTGGTCACTTTCCTGAGCTGGAATGCACTTTCATTTGGACAAAGTATAGATTTATTGTGCATTGAATGTTGACCCCTTTCTGTATATTTTTATGAAGCAGCTTAATAATCTGATAATATTTAGAAAAATTTTTGTAAATATCCTTTTTTGTTCTGCACTGTGACACAGCAAACAAAGACAAGTCACCAATATTGTTTGTGATGCAAACATTTTTTTTTACTTGTGATGATATATTTTTGGAGTTGGATTATTCACTTGTCGGCTGTGTGATCTATTTATTTATTGATAGATACATGTAGATTTCTAAGGGTATCATTTATTGTTTTATTAGGACATTATCACCTTCTGAGGCGCTATAACTTTTTGAATTAGTACAAGTGCAACCTAAAATCTCTTTGAGTTGTGTGTTTTTTGACTTTTGTGAGGGTTAGTAAATTTAGGAACGCAGATACAAATTGTCTAACATCCTTGTGCACTGGGTGACTTTTAGTGGTTGTTCATACTCCATTTTCATTGTACATTACATAGTCCTCACCGTTGCACTAAATGAAACTATGTTGTGCATTTCATAGTCCTGACCCCTGCCCTATATACTCTATGTTGTTCATGACATAGTCCTGACCCCTGTACTATATAATTTGTGTTGTACATTGCATACTCTTGAACCCTGCACTATATACACTATCTTGTGTGTTACATTGTCCTGATACTATATAGTCCTAACCTTGTGCAACAATTTCTCCTGGCTTCTGCTCTCCCCCCTCTGCTATAAACATAATATGTATTCTGTTTTGTTACACTCATTTTCTACCAGCTGGACATTTTATATCGGATGATCTGATTGGAGCACAGACTTTTACATATTGATAATAATGTGAGAACATCCTCAAACTTTGGAACCTTAAACAGAAAGTGATAATGAGAGAGGAGTCAATAACCCAATGATGGTGGTCTTCAAGATCAGTCCAGTCTTCATCTTGGTTGTTCTCCCCCCATCCTCACTCGCTGACCTCTGGTGGGGCTCAGCCCCGCTGTTATTCATGACTAAATCATGGACTAAATAAGGAAGTGCAGGACTTCTTGTGTTGGGAAGATGGCAATGAGTGATAGAGGGGGTGGGGACACTCGTCCTATAATCCTCTCATCACTGTCACTCCTATAAAAGACAGTTCTCGTTGTTTCCTCACTCTCTGACTAAGGTCCATGAATAAAGAAATGATCTGGTAGGAGATCAGAGGACCCATTTACTAGTTACCTTGAGGGGGGAATTGTAAGATCCTTAAAAACAAAGCTGCCTGATGTGGGCGGAGTCCTGGTTTAGGGGAACCAATCTGCTCATGTCTAGTAATAATCTTTTTATTTCTATTTTAGTAGATGGACGGGAGATGAGGAAAACCTCAGAGGATTGTCTCACTTTGTCTCCAGACTGTAAAGTAGAAGATGAGGACATCACACAGTATAGTCCAGGAGAAAACCCAACTACCTCAAATGTCCTTCCGGCACCACACAGTGTAGATGGACCATCGTATTCCTCTTATCCTGAGGAACCTCAGACTGTGAGGGACGGTGCCGTCCTTCCAACAGATAAGAGGTTTTCCTGTACTGAGTGCGGGAAGTGTTTCCATTTTAAATCTGATCTTAATGTGCATAAAAGATCTCACACAGGTGAGAAGCCATATTCTTGCTCTGAGTGTGGGAAATGGTTTTCAGATAAGTCCAATCTTATAAATCATAAGCGATTGCACACAGGTGAGAAGCCATATTCTTGTCCTGAGTGTGGGAAAAGTTTTTCAGATAAGTCCTGTCTTTATAATCATCAAAGATTGCACACAGGTGAGAAGCCGTATTCCTGTTCCGAGTGCGGGAAATGTTTTGTACAAAAATCACAACTTGTCACACATCAGAGGTCTCACACAGGGGAAAAGCCATATTCCTGTCCGATGTGCGGGAAATGTTTTTCAGATAAGTCACATCTTAACAGACATGAGAGACTGCACATGGGGAAAAAGCCATATTCCTGTCCTGAGTGCGGGAAATGTTATTCAGAAAAGTCACATCTTTACAGACATCAGAAACTGCATACAGGTGAGAAGCCGCATTCCTGTTCTGACTGCGGGAAATGTTTTCTTCAAAAATCAGAGCTTGTCACACATCAGAGATTGCACACGGGAGAAAAGCCGTATTCCTGTCCTGAGTGCGGGAAATGTTTTTCACAGAAGTCCAATCTTTACAGACATCAGAGATTGCACACGAGAGAGAAGCCACCTTCCTGTCCTGAGTGAGGGAATTGTTCCTCACTGAAGTCCTGTCTTCCTGTACATCAGGGATCCCACACAACCCTCGAGGTGTATTAGTGCCTTAAGTGCGGGAAATATCTTCTATATGAATGTTGCTGGACATTACAGCTCTCATGTGGGGAAGAAGCACACCCTGATATACACCTCAGATATACTCCATGGCTCATCTTCATAATGTAAGAAACAGTTCATAAGGAGATCAGGGTTCACCAAAAGTCATGGATGAAGTGTTGTACCGTGTTGGCCATTGAATGCAGTATAAAAATGGAGTTATCGCCTTTTGTTGGTTGAGTAAATTTTTTTGGTGTAAGCTTTTGTAAACAGTGTAAAAACTTGGAGTACTATGAGTTATTCCTGTAGAAGCTTGGAGTACTGGGAAGTAATACCTGTAGTGACCTTGAGTACTGGAAGTAATACCTGTGGTAACTTGAGTACTGCGAGTGATACTTGGAGCATTGCGGATAACCTAGAGTAATTTGAAACAACATGGAGTACTGGGAGTGACATTAAGTACCTTAAAACAGCAGTAGCACAAAGAGTAATTTGGAGTAGTGTAGAGTACCGAGAGTAGCCGTTTAATATCCCCATTACAGTAGCAGGTAAAAATGTCCAACAGGATTGGTGATGCAACCCAGTGCACATCTTGCTTCATGAATGCGTTCCTTGAAGAGCCGTTGGAGGGCAAATACTGCTGTATGAGATGTCAGCTAGTTGTTTCTCTGGAAGCTCAGATCCTGGATCTAGAGAATTAGGTTGCAACACTGCGCAGCATCAACAACCTGGAAAGGAGCTTCGACATTACCTAGCAGGTGCTGGCAGGGGCGAGTGTAGAGGGGGTGGATATGGAGGTACAGGAGCCAGAGGTAGGTAGCTGGGTGACAGTTAGAAGGATAGGTAGGGGGAAGAGCCTCAGGGAGGCTAGTCCTGTGCTGGTACATCCCAACAAATATGCCAAGTTGCGTGATGTTGGGAATATCAACTAAGGGTTGGCATTGCTAGAGCAGCTTTCCTCCCCTAGCTGCCAGGGGAGTGACCACTCTGGTAAGAGGGGGGGGGCAAGGACACAGGCAAGGTTAGACAGGTACTGGTAGCAGGGGACTCAATTATTAGAAAGACCGATAGGGCAAGCTGTTACAAAGACCGTGATTGCTAAATGGTATGTTGTTTACGGGACAATTGGGTTCGGCAGGTCGGATGGACAGATTATTGGGTGGAGCTAGGGAAGGACCCAGCAGTCATGGTACACGTTGGCACCAATGACAAAGTATGAGGAAGGTGGAGCATCCTTAAAAATGATTTCATGGATTTAGGAGCTACATTGAAGTGAAGGACCACCAAGGTAGTATTCTCAGAAATACTGCCTGTTCCTCAAGCCACATCAGAGAGGCAGCAGAAGCTTAGGGAACTGAACAAGTGGCTGAGAAGCTGGTTTAACAAACAGGGTTTTTGGTTCCTGGAGAACTGGGCTGACTTTTCATAGGTTACCAGCTCTTTAGTAGGCATGGAGTGCACCTTAATGGGGAGGGTGCAGCTCTGTTGGGGGGAAAGGATGGCCAAAGTTGGAGGGGCTTTTAAACTAGGTGGCAGGGGGAGGGTTTAGAGGAAGATAGAGGCAGCAGTGAGCGTATGACAGAGGGAAATAGCAGAGGCACTAGTGATATTATATCCATAGCATCTAATCCTGGAGTGAATAAGTGGACAGCTCAAAATTGCAGCCTCAGAAAACCTAAAGAGGAAATAATACACACCCGTACAAAACTGAGGGATATGTTCACAAATGCCTGGAGCCTAGTTAAGATAATGGAGGAACTGGAGCTGGTGTTACAGGAGGAGGATGTGGACTTTGTAGAAATAACAGAAACTTAGTTTGACAGCTCACATGACTGGCTGGCAAATATCCAGGGGTATTCCTTGTATAGGAGGGGCAGGGAGGGTAGACGAGGGGGAGGGGTGTGCCTATATATCAAGAAAGCCTTATGAGTGGAAAAGAGGAATGGCATCAAGGATGGGGCATGGGGGAGGTGGAATTCGTGTGGAGAAGAAGCAATTGGGAAAGTAATAGTGGGGGTATGTTACAGGCCCTCAACCTGAAGGAGGAGGAGGAGTTGGATCTACTTTCACAGTTAGGACCAGCAGTGAGGCAGGGAAATGTCATCGTAATGGGGGGCCTTCAACTATCCAGATACTGACTGGGCAGAAGGGACAGCTCACTCATTCAAGGCCAGTCATTTCTTAAATGTCCTACAGGACAACTTCATGTTCCAATTGGTGGATTCAATGACTAGAAAAGATGCATTGCTAGATATATTAATTACAAATGAATCAGATCTGATCACAGATGTGGAAATACGGGACAATTTGGGATCTAGGGACCACAGCATATTTACATTCAGCATAAATCATAAGAAAAGGAGGCACAAAGGTAGTACAAGAACACTAAATTTCAGGCGAGCCAACTTTTCAAAATTTCGCTCAATATTGTAAGATATTAAAAGGGACCAAATCCTAGATACATTAAACACAGAAGAAAAATGGAAGTGCTTTAGGAACATATTAATTAAAGGTATCACCAAGTTTAATCTTATGGACAATAAATACAGAAGAACAAAAGGTTAAACCTGGGTTGCTGAACCATAGCATAAAAAGTCTTATTAAAGACAAAAAAATGGCCTTGAAAAAATATAAAGCGGAGGGGTCATTGTCAGCATTCCAACACTACAAGGAATGCAACTAGAAGCGTAAGAACTCAATCAGGGTAGCTAGGATAGAGCACAAGAGACACATAGTGGAGGAGATTAAGAAAAATCACAATACATTTTTTAAATATATCAACAGTAAAAAGGCGAGGTCGGAACACATAGGCCCCATAAAGGATGATGAAGGGAAGATCATTACAGATGACAAGAAGAAGGCAACTGTACTAAATGTTGTGGGGATGAGGCCCTTGTCCTCATTAACATGGGGACAAGGTGCTTTGGGGGGCCGCTACCCCCAAAGCACCCTCCTAATGTTGAGGGCATGTGGCCTAGTACGGTTCAGGAGGGGGGGGGGCGCTCTCTCGCCCCCCCCCCTCTTTTCCTGTGGCCTGCCAGGTTGCGTGCTCAGATAAGGGTCTGCTATGGATTTTTGGGGGACCCTACGCCATTTTTTTTTCAAATTTTGGCGCGGGGTTCCCCTTAAAATCCATACCAGACCCTTTCTGGTATAGATTTTGAGGGGGACCCCCCACACCATTTTTTTTAAATTTTGGCGCGGGGTTCCCCTTAATATCCATACCAGACCTGAAGGGCCTGGTATGGAATTTAGGGGGACCCCCACGCCATTTTTTATTTAAATTTTGGTTCGGGGTTCCCCTGTGGGGAAATCCCATGCCGTTTTTATCAATGAACTTTTATGTGTATTATCGGACCGACAATTCATTAATAGCCGCGAGTAGTTTTAAATCACTTGTTTTCCTTTGAAATGTCATTTTGCTGTCAGACTGTTCTAAACACGGGAAACATGCGCCCCTTTACAGGAATACTATAGACACCCCCCAGGTACGAAATTTAAAGGAATATTACACTTTTATTGTTTCACTTTAAGCATTATTAAAATCACTGCTCCCGAAAAAACGGCCGTTTTTAAAACTTTTTTTTGCATTGATACATGTCCCCTGGGGCAGGACCCAGATCCCCAAACACTTTTTATGACCATAACTTGCATATAAGCCTTTAAAATGAGCACTTTTAAATATTCATGTTTGAGTCCCATAGACTTTAACGGTGTGTTCGAACTAATTTTTTGCCTGTTCGCATGTTCTGGTGCGAACCGAATAGGGGGGTGTTCGGCTCATTCCTAATGGACAGTATACTGACAGGAATGGTACCAGCAGATTGGCAAAAAGCCCATGTGTTACCAATATTTAAAAAGGGGAGAGTTCTATTCCTGGAAACTACAGACCTGTCAGTCTAACATTAATAGTATGTAAACTAGTTAAGGGGAAGGCAAGGGACAATGTCTAAGAATTTGCTGATTAAAACCATATCATTAGTAGTAATCCGCATGGATTTACAAAAGATTGTTCTTGCCAAACCTGTTAACATTCTACAAGGAAGTGGGCTACCACCTGGACAAAGGTAGGCCGGAGGATGTGGTGTATCTGGATTTTGCAAAAGCATTTGATACAGTGCCCCACAAATGCTTTATCTACAAACTGAGATCTGTAGGCATGGACCATAGGTTTTGTTCTTGGATGGAAAACTGGCTGTGGGTCCAAAGGGTGGGAATAAATAACGTGTAGTCAGAATGGTCTAGAGTGGTAAGTGGGGTACACCAAGGCTCTGTCCTGAGACCAACTCTGTTTAATATATTTATAAATGATATAGAGCAGTGGTCTCCAACCTTTTTTGGCACTGAGGACCGGCATTGTGGAATAAAAGCGTGCCAAGGCCCGGGTGGGGTCTATGTGGCTTTTTTTGGCAATTTGTCAGGGAAATGGCTGGTGGTAGCGCTTCAATCATCACAGCACCATGGCTGATATGGTGTCAGGATGATTGAAGCTCATTATTTCTGTCATTACATTGTAATATAAAATAAAATAGTTCAACTCACCATAATCCAGAATCTGCCATCAGATGCAGTGTTACTTGCCACCTTGCCTACCACCAGATTTGGTTTTACACTTTCCACGTCGCCTGCCTCCAAATGCTGTTTGTCACTTGCCACGTCACCTCCCACCAGATGTGGTTTGTCACTTGCCATGTCACCTGCCACCAGATATGATTTGCCACCAGATGTGGTTTGTCACTTGCCACATCACCTGCCACCAGATGTGGATTGCCACCAGATGTGGATTGACGCTTGCCACGTCGCCTGCCATCAGATGTGGATTGCCACCTGCCACCAGATGTGGTTTGCCACCTGCCATCAGATGTCGTTTGTCACTTGCCACATCACCTTCCACCAGATATGGATTGTTGCTTGCCACATCGCCTGCCACCAGATTTGGTTTGCCTCCTGCCACCAGATTTGGTTTTCCACCTAACACCAGATTTGGTTTGCCTCCTGCCACCAGATTTGGTTTGCCACCTGGCACCAGATTTGGTTTTCCACCTGCCACCAAATGTGGTTTGCCGTGGAGGCAGCACATGCCAGTGAGAGAGAACAGCGGTGATGCGGGGCCGGTGGTGAGAGATGATCTCATCTGTCTGCTGCCCTGCCTCACCTCCAGCAGTGTAGCGGCTCTGCTGTGTGGGCGGAAGAGCGGTGATCCGAGCGGGCGGTGAGAGATGATCTCATCTCTCTGCTCCCCCGCCCTACCACAGTGAAGCGCCCCCCCCCCCCTGCAAGGGCGGAAGAGCGGTCATCCGAGCGGGCAGTGAGAGATGATCTCATCTCTCTGCTCCCTCGCCTTACTGCAGTGTAGCGGCCCAGCTGTGTGGGCGGAAGAGCGATGTTCCAGGCAGGCGGTGCTTGCCCGCCGTCGCACGTCAAACAGTGCAGCCTTCGCGGCCCGGCTGCAAACAAGCCACGGCCCGGGGGTTGGGGAACACTGATATAGAGGATGGGATAAATAGCTCAATCTCTGTGATTGCTGACGAGACAAAAATTAGTAGGGCAATAACTTCACAGCAGGATATAGAAACCTTACAAGAAGACCTGAATAAATAAATGGAGTGGGCAACTAGATGGCAAATAAAGTTTAACATTGAAAAATGTAAAGTAATGCACTTGGGGGTTAAAAATATAAATGCAAGTTACTCACTGGGGGGAGAAGCTCTGGGGGATTCCAGGATGGAGAAGGATCTGTGCGTCCTAGTAGAAGACAAACTAAGCAATAGCATGCAATGTCAAGCTGTAGCAAGCAAAGCTAGCAGAATGTTAGCATGCCTTAAAAAGGGAATTTACTCCAGAGATAAGACGATTATTCTGCCACTTTGATAAAACTCTGGTTCGGCCGCATCTGGAGTATTCTGTTCAGTTCTGGTCACTAGTCCTCAGGAAGGATGTGCTCCCTCTCGCTGCAATGCCGTAAGCGAGGTCTGCAACCAATTATATAGGCATGGGGCGTGGCCACCGGGTGATGTCACCCGGGGACCCCGACCCTTATGTCGTCACAGTCCCATCATGCCCCGGGGCGATAAAGGTGCGGAACTCTCTTCCACAATCGGTGGTGTCGTTGGAAGTATTGATAGTTTTAAAAGACATGCATCTTAGCTAACACAATATACAGGGATATGGGAAATGATTATCTACATGAACACACACAGGTTGAACTGGATGGACTATTGTCTTCATTAAACTTCACCAACAATGTAACTATGTCTATTTTTTAAAAATTCCTTTAACGAATGTGATCAGCATTCGCCTACCATGACAAATATTGTACATATTTCATACAGTGATCTCCTATGATCATCAGCTCCATTTAGTGGTAGACATGTGCGATTAGTTTTTTACGAATCGAAAATTCGTATGAATTTCCGCAAATTCGTACATTCGGGAGGACCCCGAAATACGAATTGCTATGCTTCCGAATTTTGTACGAAATACGAAATTTTGTTTACGAATTTCGGATCCAAATTACAACGGAAACGTGACTGGTGTTTTGTTGACCAATCAGAGGTTTACTTTTGCTGCTAAGTGAGGGTTGGGAAAATGACCTTTTTTAATATGGGAGTGGGAGACTGGCACTGGTAGTCGATGGGAGATTCAGAATCGGACAAAATAAGAATGTTCGTTAATTACAGTTATTCGTTATGGTGAAGTTAAAAACCTAGGAAGTCAGCACAGCACAGGGATGGTGGGAGCCCCTCATAATGAGCACAGCTGGGATACAGCCCCAGGAGGAAGCCAGCACAGGGATGGTGGGAGCACCTCATGAGCACAGCACAGTGCTGTGCTCATTATGAGGGGCTCCCACCATCCCTGTGCTGTGGTTCCTGGGGTACAGCCCCAGGAAGTCAGAACAGGGATGGTGGGAGCCCCTCATAATGATCACAGCAGGGGTACAAACCCAGGAAATCAGCATAGGGATGGTGGGAGCCCCTCATAATGATCACAGCAGGGGTACATCCCCAGAAAGTCAGAACAGGGATGGTGGGAGCCCCTCATAATGATCACAGCAGGGGTACAAACCCAGGAAATCAGCACAGGGATGGTGGGAGCCCCTCATAATGAGCACAGCAGGGGTACAGCCCCAGGAAATCAGCACAGGGATGGTGGGAGCCCCTCATAATGAGCACAGCAGGGGTACAGCCCCAGGAGGAAGTCAGCACAGGGATGGTGGGAGCCCCTCATAATGAGCACAGCAGGGGTACAAACCCAGGAAGTCAGCACAGGGATGGTAGGAGCCCCTCATAATGAGCACAGCAGGGGTACAGCCCCAGGAGGAAGTCAGAACAGGGATGGTGGGAGCCCCTCATAATGATCACAGCAGGGGTACAAACCCAGGAAATCAGCACAGGGATGGTGGGAGCCCCTCATAATGAGCACAGCAGGGGTACAGCCCCAGGAAATCAGCACAGGGATGGTGGGAGCCCCTCATAATGAGCACAGCAGGGGTACAGCCCCAGGAGGAAGTCAGCACAGGGATGGTGGGAGCCCCTCATAATGATCACAGCAGGGGTACAAACCCAGGAAATCAGCACAGGGATGGTGGGAGCCCCTCATAATGAGCACAGCAGGGGTACAAACCCAGAAAGTCATCACAGCACAGGGATGGTGGGAACCCCTCATAATGAGCACAGCAGGGGTACAAACCCAGAAAGTCAGCACAGCACAAGGATGGTGGGAGCCCCTCATAATGAGCACAGCAGGGTTACAACCCCAGGCGGAAGTCAGCACAGGGATGGTGGGAGCCCCTCATAATGAGTCCGAAGACTGCCATATTGAGAAAGGTATTTTTTGCTTTTTAAATTCATCATAACGAACGTTTGTAATTGTTATGAAAAGTTAACGAACCTAACGAAAATTTGTATTTCGTACGAATCCAAATTGAATTTTGGACACAAAATACAAATTAACGGCTAATACGGAACGAAACTAATTTATTGACGGCACATATGTCTATTTAGTGGCAATAATATGGTATTGCAGTATTACTTCTGCATAACTGCCACTAGATGGAGCTGCCAATACTAGGAAATCACTCTGTAAATTAAAGTGGATTTGTGTGACACTCAATGGTTCCAACAAGGATCAGGAGACTGGTTCTATCCGGATCCATTCTTACAGCTATCATTGCTCAGAAGAACCTGAACCCACGGCACTGGACGAAGGGGGGGCAGCCTGTAATGTTGGTGGTTGGCACTGGATCCTGCGTTTATGGAGCCCTGTACAATGATATATTGCCTGATATTTTCTGATAGGGTGCTACGCAGGTCCAGGGCAGTGAACCCTAGCCAGGGGATCCAAACCCTGAAGGCTCTCTGGGCAAAGCCCACCATGATGGTGGGGGAGAGAATTGGACCCCTGCCTGTGAGAGATCTTTTCTACAATACTTTGTTATAATAATGTAACACGTTGTGTATTGTATTGTACACAAATTTATAACTACTCCGCCTCCACATTCCAGACAAGTCATTTTCCTGACCAATCGGATTTCTACCTTTACTATTCCCTGATCTTATAACTGTAATCTAGTTAAATTATAACAAAATGTATTAAAGGAAGAAATGACTTGTGCCGGTAACATGACGACAAACTTCAATACACAAAAATTTCTTATAGGTGACACTTTAAAATCCTTTACAGGTCATCAGTTTACAGTTAACAGTGAGCAATGATTCAGAGTGCAGTGGTCAGGAGTTTATCATATACAGACCAGTGTACAGAGTGCTGTGGTCAGGAGTATATCATATACATCCCAGTGTACAGAGTGCAGTGGTCAGGAGTATATCATATACAGACCAGTGTACAGAGTGCAGTGGTCAGGAGTATATCATATACAGCCCAGGGTACAGAGTGCAGTGGTCAGGAGTATATCATATACAGCCCAGGGTACAGAGTGCAGTGGTCAGGAGTATATCATATAGATCCCAGGGTACAGAGTGCTGTGGTCAGGAGTATATCATATAGATCCCAGGGTACAGAGTGCAGTGGTCAGGAGTATATCATATAGATCCCAGGGTACAGAGTGCAGTGGTCAGGAGTATATCATATAGATCCCAGGGTACAGAGTGCTGTGGTCAGGAGTATATCATATAGATCCCAGGGTACAGAGTGCAGTGGTCAGGAGTATATCATATAGATCCCAGGGTACAGAGTGCAGTGGTCAGGAGTATATCATATACAGCCCAGGGTACAGAGTGCAGTGGTAAGGAGTATATCATATAGATCCCAGGGTACAGAGTGCAGTGGTCAGGAGTATATCATATACAGACCAGTGTACAAAGTGCAGTGGTCAGGAGTATATCATATAGATCCCAGGGTACAGAGTGCAGTGGTCAGGAGTATATCATATAGATCCCAGGGTACAGAGTGCAGTGGTCAGGAGTATATCATATACAGCCCAGGGTACAGAGTGCAGTGGTAAGGAGTATATCATATAGATCCCAGGGTACAGAGTGCAGTGGTCAGGAGTATATCATATACAGACCAGTGTACAAAGTGCAGTGGTCAGGAGTATATCATATAGATCCCAGGGTACAGAGTGCAGTGGTCAGGAGTATATCATACAAAGCTGAAGGTACAGAGTGCAGTGGTAAGGAGTATATCATATACAGACCAGTGTACAGAGTGCAGTGGTCAGGAGTATATCATATACATCCCAGGGTGCAGTGGTCAGGAGTATATCATATACATCCCAGGGTAAAGAGTGCCATGATTAGGAGTATATCGGGTCAGATTTTATTTTTGCTGTGAAACCTTTATCCCAAAAGGAAAAAATTATTTGCTGTAACTGTCTAAAAAGTGTTAGCTGGAGTTTGGATTCAATTTGTTAATGTATCTAACTCTGAGCATCTAATGGGGCGTACACACGGTCGGACTTTTCGGCTACAAAAGTCTGACGGACGCCAACGGACCAAGTCCGGCGGACAATCCGATCGTGTGCGGGCTTCCCCGGACTTTCAGCTGACTTTTCCAGCCGCAAATCTGACGGGCTTCAAATCTTTACGTCGTAACTCCGCCAGACCCAGAAATCCGGTCGTCTGTATGCTAGTCCGACGGACAGAAACCGACGCTAGGGCAGCTATTGGCTACTGGCTATCAACTTCCTTATTTTAGTCCGGTGTGCGTCATCACATACGAATCCATCTGACTTCTGTGTGATCGTATGTAGGCAAGTCCGGTCCTTAAAAAGTCAGTCGGAAGTCCGCCAAAAGTCAGTCGAAAGTCTGTTGGACTTTTGTAGCTGAAAAGTCCGACCGTGTGTATGCGGCATAACGCTCCCCCCAGAATAACAATGCTGCTGTCCAAAGGTGCCTCTGTTACTTCTTTATCCAGAGTGTAGGCACTCTAATACACGAGGTGGGCTACATATCAAACAACCAGGTGAAAACGGGCGAACGCCTAATAAAAGAAAACAAATGCAGCCATCACATCTATTGATTGGTAAGCTGCAATATATAACATTTTTGGTTTTGGGTTTTATACCGCTTTAAATTCTGGTATGGGTTCGTGAATTCAGCGACTCAGAGAGATCTTGGGTGGGAAAGAGTCACCAACCCTGGCTATGGGTACTTTGGATGTGAAAATGTTAATTCACTTGTGAGAGGGAGCTGAAAAGGGTAAGAAGAATTCAAAAGGTGTCCACGAGGTGTTGGATGGAACAACACACAGTTTTGAGAGGTCTGTGGGCTGCTGAGACACTGCTGGGCTCCTGCTGACATTTTCTCTGGGGCAGGCGGGATCTTTAAACCCTGTTGTGGGGCAAGTTTATGCTGGCGGTGAGCCGAATCTTTGTTTTTGAGACTTCAACAGGAGGACAGCCATGCAGGGTAAGGCATCCAACTAGACACCACATCTGCATGTGTAAGAAAGCTGTCTCATATGGTAGCAGTCTTGAACAGTTCTTAACACAAAATATAACAGTTCCTTCATTTCCACTACAATCACTTCTTGTAGTCCTTCAACCCACTGAGCTCCCATTCTCTCACTAGACTAGATGATTCACTGCCACTGAATCCCTTGAGCTCCTCCAATCTTCACGGTGGTATCTTCCTCAAGCGTCACCCCGGCTCTCTGCTGGGTCCCTAGCTTGGCACTCAAGATACTTCTCAAGCTTCACCCCACTGGCCTGCTCGGTCCCTGGCTTGACACACAAGGCTGCTCTGCAAGCGTCACCTCCGCTGGCTGGGTCCCTGGCTTGATAACCACTGAAGTTACCCCGATTCTTCACCGTCCCCGGTTGGTGAGAATACTGCTCCGGTACTTGCTTCAGCTACTCACTGTGGTCCCTGGGAATAAGGTGGATGGTCCCTTGGTGGTGACAGCTTCCCCTCTAACTCTGACCACGACAGGTTCTCCGGGCACCAGAAATGTCACTTCTGGTTGGACTGCAAGCTGCAATCCCAACCCTGCGCTGCTCTCTTGCCTCTGGATAGGCCCTCAGACAGCCTAGCAGCCAGATGTGCCCAGGATAGGCCCAAACCCCGGCCTAGCAGCCCGGGCAATACAACATACGTCCACCCAGACAGCCGTCCAGGTGGCACAGAACACTGATCACCTGACTCTACCCAAATATATAAGTTCTCCCAGCAGACCAAGGGATTTAAGAAAACCCCTGCCCATTGGCTGGGATACCCCATATACCTATAATCTGACCTTGCATTTCCATTCTCATATTTAATGCCACCAGGTACCCAGACAACTAGCTATTGTGCTCATCTACTAATATATACAACAATACTACTCAATAAAAACAATCTCCTGTTATAAGATGCCAGCCCCCAGCACTCTGTATTAGGGTTGTCCCAAAACCGATACTAGTATCAGTATTGGGACCAATACCGAGCATTTGCCCGAGTACTTGTACTCACACAAATGCTCCTGATGCCTTATCCGATACCTGGTCGACGGGCGGAGTCAGAGGGCGGACAGAGAGGGTGGGCAGATTTAGCAGGTGGAGTCGGTGGACGGAGAGGCCGGGCGGAGTCAGCGGAGCACGGAGCGAGTCCTCATCTGCAGTGGAACTAGCTAGGTAAGCTGGCAGGGGTGCAGGGCGCAGCCGCATCAGGATCGGTGACCGGAGCCATCACATTCGGTTGCGGTCAGAGGCTGAACATCCCGACGCCCATCTTGGTACACCCTGCACTCGGCTGCAGTAAGCCAGCAGGGGACATCTTGTTACACCTAGCCCATATAGTTTGGGTAAGTACAATCAGAGGTGTAGACTAACCATATATACACAGGATTACATGAATGGTCATAAATTAACTTCACATAATCTGGACAGAGGATGGGAGATGTTTGTATAGATAGATAAGTGTGCTGCTTGGGAGATACTGTGAGTGGACTGTGATTGATCGGGCTGCAGAGTCCCCCTCTCCCCCCACACACTCGCTTGCTGTCTCTTCCGATTCTCCTTATCTTAATACTTCAATGCAATAGATGCAAAAGAAATCCTCCTGAAACTTTCCACCCTAGTAAACTTTCCTTAGGAAAATAACCAGTAGTGATTGGACTTGGCAAGATGCTCTCCTTATGTTGAGGTCAAGTGGTCTGGTATGGTTCAGGAGGGGGCATGCTCATTCCAACTAGTGATTGGGGAGGGGGGGGGGGGGCAAAGATAACAGAGACCCTGGAGGGGGGGACAGAAAAGAGCTTCAGATTTCCAAAACACACACCAGCACAGTGTGTGCATTTATTGAGAAGCAATGACACTGCTGCGACTGTCTACACAGTGGCAAGTCTGCTAATGAAGCTCCCCCTGCCCGAATGGTCTGTCCGGGTGAATCCCATACAGGTGGCAACCCTATCGTCAAGCGATTTTTCACTTCCTGAAAGGGGACCGCTGTTTTCTTCCGTGCTTGAGCTATCGTCCTGGCCGCTATAGACAGATTTCTGCTGACGAGCAAACAAACCCGGGATAAGGCAATGTAATAGTGCAAATTTGTCCTCTTTACGGACATTCAAATGGAAGGCAGTAATATATTTCTATCCCCCTTGGTGGGAGTGGAGATGACCCCATCCATAAGGGCAGCACAGTGGTGTAGTGGGTAGCACTCTTGCCCAGCAGTAAGAAGGGTCGCTGGTTCGAATCCCAAGCACGACACTACCTGCCTGGAGTTTGCATGTTCTCCCTGTGCCTGTGTGGGTTTCCTCCGGGTACTCCGGTTTCCTCCCACACTCCAAAGACACGCTGGTAGGTTAAATAGCTTCTGTCTAAATTGGCCTAATATATGAATGTGAGTTAGGGACCTTAGATTGTAAGCTGCACTGTCCATTTTATTATAGGGACCTTAGATTGTAAGCTCCTTGAGGGTAGGGACCAATGTAAATGTACAATGTATATGTAAAGTGCTGCATAAATTGACGGCGCTATATAAGTACCTTAAATAATAATAATACACACAGCACAAGGCCGTGTTCACACTACGAGATGTTTCTCAGGGCTGCAGTCCCTCGGAGCTCCACAAGATGGCAATCTCACTTTTACTGCAAGACAGGAAGTAATGTCAGGTACAGACAGGAAGTTCCGGGTGAGAGGTGAGTCTGGAGGAAGTAGAGAGAAGACATTGCTGGAAGTGGCAGTAGAGGAGGTAATAAGATCTTATTTTCTATTTACACCCAGTAACCCCTCCGTCATGTCCGTCCTCTTCCTCCATAGTCACTGTGATGTCTTTTATCTCCAGCAGATGATGATACACATATATATAGTGTGGAAACCTAGATTACCCCCTTCAGGGGCAAAACATTTCCCGAATTAGGGAGCCGGAACATTCTCCTCATGTTCAAAACATTCCCCAGCCTGCTATGAAGAATATGTTCCGTCATTGGTGTCAAAGGGAGGAAAATACTGAGGGCTCCGAGGGAAATAGAGGAGCTGAGGAGCCTCTGAGGGGAATACCGAGGATGAAGGACTTCAGGGTCCCTGAGGGGGTCGTGTAGCTGAAGGAATCTGGGCCCTTGATAGGGTTAGTGGGCAGCAGGCCTCTGAGGGAATGGGAAGCTGTAGGGCTCATGGGGTCTCACTGGTCGAATAAAATTTCCCAATATAATAATGTATAAAATGTATAATGAAAAATATTTAAAATGACACCTGCTTAATAGACAAATAATAAAGTGATAATGTGCATTTATATAGTGATAAAAACATTTTTTAAAGCAAATAAGTCAGTGGAAATTTAAATAGATCCAAATACTGGAATTATAAAAGTGCTTAAGTGCATTGTGCAAAGTTCAAATTGATCAAATTTACAGGTGCTCCACACTCTGTGCGATTCAGTATGCGCTCCACACACCATGCGATTCAGTATGCGCTCCACACTCCATGCGATTCAGTATGCGCTCCATGCGATTCAGTATGCGTGCCACACTCCATGCGATTCAGTATGCGCTCCGCGCTCCATGCGATTCAGTATGCGCTCCGCGCTCCATGCGATTCAGTATGCGTGCCACACTCCATGCGATTCAGTATGCGCGCCACACTCCATGCGATTCAGTATGCGCTCCCCCCCCCCCATGTAATGAAGGCTCACCTTAAGGTGTGTGACCTTGCTGATGAGCTTGGTCAATACACGCTTTGGAACCACTACAGGGTTCAACAGTGCGTCAGGGATCCTGGATCAATCGCCAATGTGCCTCAGTAAATCAATGAAAAAAGGATCTCGTAGTGTAGTGTGTTTATGCAATTTATTGAACCAAAAATAAACAGGTCCCACGCAGGGTACTCACAATATCCAGTTCTCCTTCCTGGACATCATGATGACCTGACATTGACCTCACAGCACTGCCTCACAGCAAAACAAAACAGGAAGACAGAATAAGGATTGAATGTATCATTCCTTGTCTGCAGATCTAAAAGTTAGCAAAACCAGAGAGGACCTAAGAGAGGATAGGAATGTCTTATCTGACAGGCCAACAGGGTTCTGTAGCAAAAATGAAACAGTTCCAACTAAATGTTTTCCCATTGGGGCAGTAGTTATTAAATGTCCAGCAACCCTCCTACTACCCCCCCCCCCCCCCATCCTATTATTGTGTGAACAATACCATCCAAATAATTCTTACTTTCAGTTCCCAAAGTTATCCGTCTACAAGGAGACCTTTATAGATCAAATGACGGCACCAATGAGGATGGAGGAGGACCGGAGTCACATGACTGAGAAGATACTAAACCTCACCCTGGAGATCATCTACCTGCTGATTGGAAAGGTGAGGAGGATTCTGGGAGGTCACATGACATCACTCTTATCCTATTTGTAAAGGAATATTACTGTCCCATTTTAAGCAATCCAAGACATACCCTCCAAGTCACCATTTCCCATATGGCATACACAGGGTCCCCAGAGTCTGTGTGTCCTGGGGGACCAGGACCCGAATCCACAGTAATACCACCTCAAGAGTCCCCAGGCATACAGCTCACAAAGAGCACCGTTCCCCCAAATGCCAGGGCCCATAATCGGTCTGCAAGAGGCTTGCATTCAGTCCTCTCCAAAAGCCTCTATCCCGGGTGAGTCTGTCACACTATTAATAAAACACAGACCTGACCGGAGAGGTGAGGAGGATTCTGGGAGGTCACATGACATCACTCTTATCTCCATTAATAAAACACAGACCTGACCGGAGAGGTGAGGAGGATTCTGGGAGGTCACATGACATCACTCTTATCTCTGTTAATAAAACACAGACCTGACTGGAGAGGTGAGGAGGATTGTTAATGATAATTGTTTTTTCTAATGTAGGATTATGAAGTAGTAATGAAATCATATGGGGATCGAATGACAGCCACCAGCCATCCCAATGGCTCATCCATCACAGTGCCTCCATGTGGCTCCATTACACCTGAGAGACACAACATGCAGAAGATTCTAGATGCCACCAAGAAGATGATGGAGCTGCTGACAGGAGAGGTGAGCGGTGCTGGGAATTCTGGGACATTATCCAGTAACAGACAAGGGATGTGTCTGGATGGTGACTGTATCATTGTGTGTGTCAGGTTCCTATAAGGTGTCAGGATGTCACTGTCTATTTCTCCATGGAGGAGTGGGAGTATTTAGAAGGACACAAGGATCTCTACAAGGACGTCATGATGGACAATCAGCCGCCCCTCACATCACCGGGTAAGAGGAGACTTTATTGTAAAGGAGAGAGCAGTACGGAGGGTCCACCTAGATCCCCCATCATCTGATAAACACATAGAAACAATGTATTCAGTCAGTGTGTGTGTTTCCTACAGATGGATCCAGTAATGGGAACCCACCAGAGAGATGTCCCTGTCCTCTGTATTCCCGGGATTCCACTATCCTTAACCTATACAAGGTTGGTGAGATGAAGCATCTGGAAGATGGACAAACTGAGGATTTTTTATGTGATGTCACAAAATTAAAGCCTTTATTTTACAGGTGAAATTGTTGATCTTTCCCTTGGTTTAGGGTGAAGATCTGATAGATATAAAAGTTGAGATTAAAGAAGAGAGGTATGTGAAGGATGATCAGCAGTCTATGGAGGAGGATGGAATAACGGGGACATTTATAGAGGAGGACACTGCTACAGAGATCAGCACAGGTGGGTCATTAACACTAAATACATTCCTCCACCCATACTGCTCACTGATTGTTCCAGAGTAGGGCAGGGACTGGGTGATATCAGCCTGTAATACCCTGGTCACTTTCCTGAGCTGTGTTCCCCGTCCTGTATTCCTGTATTTCTCTCGGATAATCTTTTTTCTCTGTGCTGCAGACACAATTTATATATCTAGCCTGGATTTACAGTATATTAGCAAAAGTATTGGGACACCTGCCTTTTCACGCACATGAACTTTAATGGCATCCCAGTCTTTGTCCGTTGGGTTCAATATTGAGTTGGCCCACCCTTTGCAGCTATAACAGCTTCAACTCTTCTGGGAAGGCTGTCTACAAGGTTTAGGAGTGTGTCTATTGGAATGTTTGACCATTCTTCCAGAAGCACATTTGTGAGGTCAGGCACTGTTATTGGACGAAAAGACCTGGCTCACAGTCTCCGCTCTAATTGACCCAAAAGTTGTTCTATCGGGTTGAGGTCAGGACTGTGCAGGCCAGTCAAATTTCTCCACCTCAAAATCACTCATTAATGTCTTAATGGACCTTGCTTTGTGCACTGGTGTGAAGTCATGTTGGAACAGGAAGGGGCCTCCCCAAACTGTTCCCACAAATTTGGGAGCATGAAATTGTCCAAAATGTCTTGGTATGCTGATGCCTTAAGAGTTCATTTCATTGGAATTAAGGGGCCAAGCCCAACCACTGAAAAACAACCCCACACCATAATCCCCCCCTCCACCAAATGATTTGGACCAGTGCACAATGCAAGGTCCATAAAGACCTGGATGAGCGAGTTTGAGGTGGAGGAACTTTATTGGCCTGCAGAGTCCTGACCTCAACCCGATAGAACACCTTTGGAATGAAATAGAGCAGAGACTACAAGCCAGGCCTTCTCGTCCACATCAGTGTCTGACCTCACAAATGTGCTTCTGGAAGAATGGTCAAACATTCCCATGGACACACTCCTAAACCTTGTGGACAGCCTTCCCAGAGGAGTTGAAGTTGTTAAAGGTGGGCCAAGTCAATATTGAACCCTACGGACAAAGACTGAGATGCCATTAAAGATCATGTGTGTGTAAAGGTAGGTGTAACGAGCCCCTGCTCGCTCAATTCCACTCTCCCGACACTCCTCTATGGCTATTGAATCAGATTGCAGAACGCAACATCTGTTGGTTTGGTCATCCGATGCTCCGGGACTAGAACTACAGCTATGTGCCGTTCTAATCCAGTTGTGTAGCTCAGAACAAACACCAGGCAGGCTGTATGTAAGTTCAACCAGGAATCTCTTTTATTGAAAAATACAGGCTCTTTTATACACTAAAAGTGGAGGTGCATACCTCCGGCTCATATTACTCTAACAATACATCTGTAACCTAATTAACATGGGCTAATTAACTAATCCCTTTAGACAGCCTAGATGACTCAGACATGACCTTTAGGCCAGACTGGCCATCTTGTAGCTCAGAAAACCCAATCAACGTTATCACAATAGCAGAGTTAATTAACACAAACAACAATGGGGATCTAATGACTTTTAGATCCCATACTAGAGACTTATTTACAATACACATTCTAGCAGGCAACAGACAGACAGGTGGCTGGAATTGACATCAGCGTCTTCTAACAGTATTTTTCCCAGCATTATGAATCAGCCACTATTTTTAATATGGCAAATCCAGGGTCCAGGACCCGAATCCACAGTAATACCGCCTCAAGGGTCCCCAGGCATACAGCTCACAAAGAGCACCGTTCCCCCAAATGCCAGGGCCCACGATCGATCGGCAAGAGGCTAGCATACAGTCCCCTCCAAAAGTCTCTCTCCCGGCTAGGTCTGTCACAGTAGGCATCCCAATACTTTTGGTAATATAGTGTATGTATATTCTGGGGTTCAGCTGGCACCAAAATGTTCATTTTCACTGTAGGCGTTGTTCAACTTAGGTACCTTGGGTATGTGCATTGGGTCTTCTGCCCCATGCCCGGGTCTAGATCTCTGACAGAACAATTCTCCCAGGATTACTTATTCTGTTGTCTGCTGGCTGTGCTGGGTGGAGGGATATGTCTGTATAGTCTCAGACCCAAGTCACTGAGTGCAGTCTCAGGAGATGGGAGGCAGCGGTGTGGGACCTCTGCCACTTGTCTCAAGTAAACATTTAAGCTTCCACTGATTACTGAATACCAATATTATGAGTCCTGACTATTACACTGTATAATTTATATTTTGCGTAGTACATACTCCTGACTCCTGCACTAAATACTCTATGTTGTACATTACATAATTCTGATACTATATAGTCCTAACTTGTTTATCCTATACAATGAGTTGTACATTACATAGTACTGACTTCTGCTCTCTCCCGTCTACCCACTGTTACAGTATATATAAACATAATATGTATTTTCTTTTGTTACCCCCATTTCCTACCAGCTGGATATTTTATATCTGATGATTTGATTGGAGCACAGACTTTTACATGTTGATAATAATGTGATAACATCCTCAAACTTTGGAACCTTAAAAAGAAAGTGATAATGAGGGAGGAGTCAATAACCCAATTATGGCGGTCTTCAGGATCAGTCCAGTCTTCATCTTGATAAGAAAAAAAGAGAGAGCGCACGTGCCTAGTGCATTATCCTTAAGATAAATTTATTAAAACCAAGATTAAAATCTACTCACAAAGGTAGAAAAAAAAAATCGCACTGTAAACAGTCACAAGGCAATTGGTCCACTGGTAGCAGTTTCCAGGTCCTAGGAAGAGGACGTACGAACCGCTGCTGGCTAACGCGTTTCGAAGGTGTCCCTTCTTCATCAGAGCCTTAGCTGTGCTAGTCTCTTGCAACTATTTATACATGTGTCTATCTGGGAATCACATCTTAGATTGGTACTGGAACCCCTCCCCTAATTGGTGGGAGGTTCCAAAAAAAGGAGGGGGTGGACCTCAGCCACATTGTTATATAGTGATAATCTATTAGGTTATTGTATTAAATTTCAATTCATTTTATTTTGTTTTATTTAATTCCATTCCATTTGGCGTGCGCATGCACACTGGGAGTGCATGCATCCAGCAATGAGCTGACCTGGATCTGTTGGTAAATACCGTGCATCTAATAGTCTTGGGTATAGCACTTGGGGATTACCAATTATCATAAAAAATATATATATTGAATATTATAAATTGAATATTGTAAAAAGGAAAGCCATAGCTCTCACCTTCTCAATAAACCCCTCTGTGATGACTGCAGCTGCAACGGCGTCCATAGCCGACAGCTTCCATCTACGCTCTTGTCCCGATGCGCTGTCTCGGCGAGTGGAACGCACGCCACGCCATCGCTTCCTGATTACGATCCACTGGGCGGAAGTGAGGTCATGACGTCACTTCCCGTAGTAAACAATAGCCGCCATGTTGTCGAGGAAAAAGATAGAGGGCAAAGCTAGACAAAAACGTCAAGGCAGTGCATTAGGGGGATAGCATAAGGAGCAATTAGCTCACAGTGGAGCCTCTGAGGGGAAAAAAAAACCACAAAAAAACACATTACCTAATAATAAACGTACATAGAATTCTCTCTTACACATAATTATTTCTCCTTTTTAGGCGAACACTATTTGCAAACAAAGGGTACAGCTATGGGAGCCAGGTTTGCCCCCAGCTACGCGAACATCTTTATGGGATTCTGGGAAGAATACTTTATATGGAAAAACAATCCCTTTGGGGCAAACCTGGTCCTTTACGCTAGATACATCGATGACATTATGATAATCTGGGATGGGTCAGATCAAAATCTCTATAATTTTTTAGAGCACTGTAGGAACAATCCTTTTGGGATAGAATTTACCCACGTCCTAGACGAGAAATGCCTGACCTTTCTAGACTTAGAGCTGCAGGGTGACCAAGATGGCGATATATTTTCCAAAACTGATTTTAAACCCAGCGGAGGCAACTCATATTTACATGCTAAAAGTAATCACCATCCCAGGTGGATACAGAATGTCCCCTATGGTCAATTTTGTCGCCTGAAACGTACATGTACCAAGAAAGAGGACTATCTGGAACAAAGTAAACTTCTTACACAGAAGTTCAAAGAAAAAGGTTATGAAGCCAATCATATAGAGACAGCCTTTTACAAATACTTGGCTCTCTCTGATGATCCACTAGGCGAAAACCAAAATAAAAAATCTCGATACTAGACCACTTTCGATACCCAACAGGCCTATTTCTCTACCCAATATACCAATAAGGCGTTTGAAATCCATAAAACAAGTAAAAGAGGGCGCAATACCATATACCTTGTATACTGTAGCCTATACGCACAAAGGCAGGGTCCATACAAACATATACATAAGCTGTATATGTAAGTATAAAAAGAGTCTTTCAAGGCAGCCACCGAAAGGAACCAAAGCCAGATCCAATGTACTAAGATAAAAACAAGGAAAAGGGGGCGCCACTGAATATATATCAAATAAAATTTATTATTAAAAATAGCATCCACTCACATGTGGGACTGGAGAGTAGATCACAGGTACATCTCGTGGCACACAATGGAGGGAAGGACTACAAATGTCAGCAAGTCCAATAGCACTGGCATCACTCTGATGGGCTAAAGATGAGCTGCGCTGAGTCAGACGTAGTTAATGGGCACACCACGGACAGGAGGGCAGAAGAGCCGTATGAAGTAGTGTGGGTTCCTGGAGTGGAGGATATGAGGGCGTCCAGCCCGTTGCTGTCAGTGTAAATCGAAAGTCCCAGCAAATCGTCCGGCATCCGTGATGATATGAAGAGCACGGCCGTGTGATCGGAGCCAAAGCGAGGCTAGGATCGCAAACACTGCGGCGCCGGGTTGTGACGTCACTCCTGTGCGACGCGTTTCCGAGATAGCTCGCTATCGATAGAGAGGATAGCGGCACTCCTTTGTCAAGCATAGGGCAATGGTGTACAACAGAGGTATTATATAGTCAATGAGGGGGAGGGGCCTTAGCAGGGAACATTCAATACAAATAAAAAACATTGGTAAAAGACAAATAATCATGATAACGGACTTCCCATGGACATATAATGGAAAGCACATAAGTATAGCAGCATATGAACCATAGAAAAAAATTCATAATGATAATAATGACAGGTGGGGGATGCAGGATGAGAAGGTCACCAACAATAAGACAAAAAAACAACAACAAAATTACATGGAGGGGATCTTCCACATTTAAAGGGTAAGTATGAGCAATCTTAATTCATAAATAAAAAGTGAAAAACTGAAAAAATGAAAAAAATAATAAATAAATAAAAATAATAATAGAAAAAATAATAAAAAAAAAATAATAAAAATAAATAAAATAAAATAAAATAAAATAAAATTAATGAGATTAAAAATAAAAATAAAAAATAAAAAATAAAAAATAAAAATGAAAATAAAAATAAATGTAAAAATAAATGATAATGATGATGAGAAAAATGATGGTGGAAATTGGTAAATAATATGGATAATCTGAACTCCAAACATGCAAAGACTGTGACAATATGAACTAAAAATACGACAGGATGATAATCATGATAATAAGAATAATAAAATGATGGACTAAAATATTAGGTGGAAAATTAATATGAATTGGTCGGTATTAAGTAGTCAATAAATAAAGATGTGTGGTAGTGGTAATAACTCAGGACTGATATTAGTACCACATACATTATCAACATGTAGCACAATCTGTGGAGCACAACAATATATGTATATGATCTTCAAAAACTTAATTAATTGGAATTTTAGTATATGATATATAATATGTGCATAAGGAACACTGACGTTTATACAGAGCAAATATATGAAGGGTGTCCATTCTTTCGAACACTAGTGGCAGAATATGAAAAAATATATATATAATAAAATTAGTATTATGAATACATTTGTACTAAAAAATATATATATATACATAAAAAAAATATATATAAATATATATATACATTTCATCACAAAACAGTGGAGATTTCTATACTCTCGTTAAGGCCACCAGGCGAAAGAACGTCGAGAGTATAGATCCAAAAGGTTTCCCTGGCGCAAAGCCTTTTGAAGCGTTCTGCTGCAGTAGAACATGTAGGAATTTGTTCAATGACCCACACACGTAGGCCAGAGGTGGATTTATTATGAAATTCTGCATAATGTCGCGGCACGCTGTGCATGTCCTTCCCTCCCTCTATAAGTCGACGATGTTGTCCAAATCGCTGTCTTAGAGGGCAGATGGTTCGGCCCACGTAAATAAGACCGCAAGGGCAGGTGAGGGCATACACCACAAAATTGGAAGAACAGTTATAAAAATGATCCAGCTGGTACGTTTTGTCCTTATAACAAAAAGATTTCTGTCCATGTGTGACATAAGGACAGGTTTTGCACAGCACCTTTTTGCATTGAAACATGCCAACTAGGGGTATGAGGGTGATGGAATGGTTGGTGAGCTGGCTAGATGGCAGAGAAGGTAATTTGCTAGGAGCGATTTTGTTCTTTAAATTGGGGGCTTTCCGGTATGTCACTCTAGGTATGGTAGGAATGATGGTATTTAGAAGGGGATCCTGTAATAAGATATCCCAATGTTTTCTCATTATTTTTTCCATTTTCTTATGTTGAAAATGGAAGGTGGTAATGAATCGCATGGAGTGATCAATTTCCCCTTTCTCTGGTCTCGGAGGTTTGCCCTTGGAGTAGTAGGTACATGCCTCATCGACCAGGTCATAGGGATAGGATTTTTCTGCGAATTTTTTCTTTAGAGAGACACTAGATGCATCATAGTCGGAGTCAAGGGTGCAGTTCTGTCTAAGGCGACAGAACTGCCCTTTTGGTATATTTTTAATCCACTTGGGGTAGTGGCAACTGCGGAAGTGTAAGTAAGAGTTGCCAGCCGTGGGTTTGGTATGATTTCGAGCTATGATGTTCCCCTCTTTGTGGCCCAATTCCAAGTCCAAAAAGACTAAAGTCATTGGGTCAAGAACATGAGTAAACGCAAGTCCATATGGATTACGATTACAATGTTCCACAAAGAGGGAAATAGAGTCGACAGGGCCATCCCAAATCACGATAATATCGTCGATGTATCGCCCAAAGAAAACGATATTAGCTGAATGCGGGTTGTTGTACCAGATGTAATTCTTCTCCCAATATCCCATAGCCAAGTTGGCATAGGAGGGGGCGAAGTTGGCACCCATGGCGGTTCCTTGCAGCTGTAAGAAGAAATCGCCATTAAAGTCAAAATAATTGTGACACAGACAAAAGTCTGTGGCTTCCAAAATAAATTTGGCCTGCCTGGCATTGAGCATGGGGTCTTGGGCTAAAAAGAATTCTAATGCTTGAAGTCCAAATTGGTGTGGAATGGAAGTATATAAGGACGTGACGTCCAACGAGAGCCAAGTGTAGGAGGATTCCCACCTATAGGGGGCCAACAGATCTAACAGATGGGATCCATCTCTAATGAAAGATGGAAGTTGCTGTACTATGGGCTGTAAGTACAAATCAATATATTGGCTAAGGCCAGTAGTAACACTGTCCATTGCGGCCACAATCGGCCTGCCAGGGGGGTTGGTGGAATTTTTATGGACCTTGGGTAGATGGTAGAAATACGGTACCTGATAAAACGATTTTAGAAAGAATGAAGCTTCCAATTTGGTGATGACTCCGCTGGTAAGGGCAGACTGTACCACACGGCTGGCTTCGAGGGCAAATTCATTAGTGGGGTCTTTGGATAATTTAATGTAAGTGGCCTTATCTGAAAGAAGTCTGTAAGCCTCTGCGATATAGTCATCCCTGTTTTGGACAACTATACCCCCTCCCTTATCAGCAGACTTGATAACAATATCAGTGTCATGGATAAGGGTGTCTAGTGCTTTTGTTTCTGCAACCGTAAGGTTGTGAACATGAGCAGGGATGGTGGAGGACGACTGGCAGAGTTTTATAAAGTCGGCATAGACGACCCTGTAGAAACTCTCAAGGTAGGGTCCTTTGGACTGAGTGGGGTAAAACACAGATTTGGGTTTTAGTGAAGAGTGGGCTATAGGAGGAGAAGTAGCCAAATGCTGTGTAAGCAGCATAAGCATATCATCATCCTCAGTATGGGATTCCACCATGTCAAGGATGTCACCATCATACTCAAATACATCCAAAGAGGGATTGGGCTGAACACTAGAATTGGAATCATTATAGGCTGGGGTGGATTTGAGAGATTTGGCTTGAAAAAATCTTTTGAGGGTGAGGTTACGAATGTACCTATTAAGGTCCTTAAACAACAAGAAAGGGTTGGGCTTGTTGATGGGTGCAAAATTTAATCCTTTACTGAGAAGGCTGGCATCTGCAGTGGAAAGTACTCGAGAAGATAGATTAAAAATCTTTACAGTTTCCGAAACTTCAGTTGGTTGTTTTCTAGACTTGTTTCGTCCCCCTCTGCAACCTCTCCGGTAAACTTTCTTTTTCCCGGGTTTGTCCGAGGGGGGCTGTAAACTAAAAAAGAAGAACAACCAGGGGAAGGGGAAGAACTCGGGTTATTGCTAGGATTATTCTGTAACAGAGGGGGAGAAATGTGGGGGAGAACTGGAGGAAAATGAGAGGTATTGTTGGAATCAGGTCCACTAGGGAACTCAGTACCCATAGGGTCCTCAATGTTTGTAGGTTGAGCGTCCATTTCCTCTACCTGAGTAGTCGTCCGCATAGGCTTGCGAGACGGAGCAGCCGAACCACTAGACTGGATCTCACGAAGTGTATCAGTGGGACCAGTGTTGGGGACAGAACTGGGCACGAGCTGGGGAACTGTGGTAGTAGTGGGGTTGTTCCTACTAATGTGGGGAGGTCTATTATAAAATTTATTGAGATCAGCCAATAAATGCAAAGTTTTGGAGTTGGTGGTTTTATTGGGTAGTGATGGGCGAGTTTTAACATTGGGTAAAGAACAATGTCCATTGTGATGTGGAATGGACAGACTCATCAGGGGAGGGGGATAGGGAAGTGTCATGGAGCGAGGGAGGGACTGAGTGTGACTCCGGGTGGATTTCTGGGAGGATAAGAGGGGTGGTGGAGGATGAAAAACAGGAGAAGAACGTGTGATGCTGTTGTCGTGAGTAGGTAGTCTGTTTCTATTGTTGTTTTTCCAATTAAAGACACGATTAGAGTTAAAATCCTCTAGATCCCTTTTAAATTTGCCTATCTTGGTCTGAATGACCATATCTTCATCAGATTTGGTATTCTTTTTAAGTATAATCAACCAAGAGAGAGGGACAGTGGTGTTCTGATCTATAATCCCTTGGGCCAAAAGAGTGGCTTCCGATTTGAGTTTCTCAAAAAGGTGTAGTCTGTGTTCCATGAGGATTTCCATCCACTTGGACGTACAAAATTCGGAGATGGTTTCCCATTCCTTGGTGTGGGTAACATTTAGAAAAGGACAGTCCTTAGTTATTCTCAGGCCTCTGGGGGAAATCTTGGTGGCTATATATTTCTCCAAAAAGAATCTGTCCCACCATTGTTGGTTAAGATGTTTAATGATTCTTTCCAAATGTTTGAATTTCCCACATAATGAGTATCTGATGGAGCCTGTAAGTTTGGTATCAGCAGAGAAGATATGGCTAGGTACCAGGGAATATAATTCCTCCAGAATGCCATACCTATGTGTATCTATGTCCATAAGAAAATCCATGATAAAAAAAAATATATATATATATTTAAAAGAAATAATTCTAGAAAAAATGAGGGGGAGAAAGGGGGAAGGGAAGGGGAGGAGGGGGGGGGGGGGAAGAGGAAGGAAAAAGATAGAATGGGGACAAATGTAGGATAAAAAAGTGCACTATAAGGTCATCTAGACAATGTATACATCATAGCCGATATAATTCATCCCAAATGACAATGCAGATGCAGTAAATCAAAAGATATGGGCTGAAACAAGGAACCAATTGTTGAGTTTTAAAAAGGAAAAATAAATGACAGATGCAATATTAATGAAACAGGCAGTGTGAACATGATATATTGGTATGCAGCACAAGCAAGGCTATTAAAGACACATAAAACAAGTAAAAGAGGGCGCAATACCATATACCTTGTATACTGTAGCCTATACGCACAAAGGCAGGGTCCATACAAACATATACATAAGCTGTATATGTAAGTATAAAAAGAGTCTTTCAAGGCAGCCACCGAAAGGAACCAAAGCCAGATCCAATGTACTAAGATAAAAACAAGGAAAAGGGGGCGCCACTGAATATATATCAAATAAAATTTATTATTAAAAATAGCATCCACTCACATGTGGGACTGGAGAGTAGATCACAGGTACATCTCGTGGCACACAATGGAGGGAAGGACTACAAATGTCAGCAAGTCCAATAGCACTGGCACTACTACCACAGTTCCCCAGCTCGTGCCCAGTTCTGTCCCCAACACTGGTCCCACTGATACACTTCGTGAGATCCAGTCTAGTGGTTCGGCTGCTCCGTCTCGCAAGCCTATGCGGACGACTACTCAGGTAGAGGAAATGGACGCTCAACCTACAAACATTGAGGACCCTATGGGTACTGAGTTCCCTAGTGGACCTGATTCCAACAATACCTCTCATTTTCCTCCAGTTCTCCCCCACATTTCTCCCCCTCTGTTACAGAATAATCCTAGCAATAACCCGAGTTCTTCCCCTTCCCCTGGTTGTTCTTCTTTTTTAGTTTACAGCCCCCCTCGGACAAACCCGGGAAAAAGAAAGTTTACCGGAGAGGTTGCAGAGGGGGACGAAACAAGTCTAGAAAACAACCAACTGAAGTTTCGGAAACTGTAAAGATTTTTAATCTATCTTCTCGAGTACTTTCCACTGCAGATGCCAGCCTTCTCAGTAAAGGATTAAATTTTGCACCCATCAACAAGCCCAACCCTTTCTTGTTGTTTAAGGACCTTAATAGGTACATTCGTAACCTCACCCTCAAAAGATTTTTTCAAGCCAAATCTCTCAAATCCACCCCAGCCTATAATGATTCCAATTCTAGTGTTCAGCCCAATCCCTCTTTGGATGTATTTGAGTATGATGGTGACATCCTTGACATGGTGGAATCCCATACTGAGGATGATGATATGCTTATGCTGCTTACACAGCATTTGGCTACTTCTCCTCCTATAGCCCACTCTTCACTAAAACCCAAATCTGTGTTTTACCCCACTCAGTCCAAAGGACCCTACCTTGAGAGTTTCTACAGGGTCGTCTATGCCGACTTTATAAAACTCTGCCAGTCGTCCTCCACCATCCCTGCTCATGTTCACAACCTTACGGTTGCAGAAACAAAAGCACTAGACACCCTTATCCATGACACTGATATTGTTATCAAGTCTGCTGATAAGGGAGGGGGTATAGTTGTCCAAAACAGGGATGACTATATCGCAGAGGCTTACAGACTTCTTTCAGATAAGGCCACTTACATTAAATTATCCAAAGACCCCACTAATGAATTTGCCCTCGAAGCCAGCCGTGTGGTACAGTCTGCCCTTACCAGCGGAGTCATCACCAAATTGGAAGCTTCATTCTTTCTAAAATCGTTTTATCAGGTACCGTATTTCTACCATCTACCCAAGGTCCATAAAAATTCCACCAACCCCCCTGGCAGGCCGATTGTGGCCGCAATGGACAGTGTTACTACTGGCCTTAGCCAATATATTGATTTGTACTTACAGCCCATAGTACAGCAACTTCCATCTTTCATTAGAGATGGATCCCATCTGTTAGATCTGTTGGCCCCCTATAGGTGGGAATCCTCCTACACTTGGCTCTCGTTGGACGTCACGTCCTTATATACTTCCATTCCACACCAATTTGGACTTCAAGCATTAGAATTCTTTTTAGCCCAAGACCCCATGCTCAATGCCAGGCAGGCCAAATTTATTTTGGAAGCCACAGACTTTTGTCTGTGTCACAATTATTTTGACTTTAATGGCGATTTCTTCTTACAGCTGCAAGGAACCGCCATGGGTGCCAACTTCGCCCCCTCCTATGCCAACTTGGCTATGGGATATTGGGAGAAGAATTACATCTGGTACAACAACCCGCATTCAGCTAATATCGTTTTCTTTGGGCGATACATCGACGATATTATCGTGATTTGGGATGGCCCTGTCGACTCTATTTCCCTCTTTGTGGAACATTGTAATCGTAATCCATATGGACTTGCGTTTACTCATGTTCTTGACCCAATGACTTTAGTCTTTTTGGACTTGGAATTGGGCCACAAAGAGGGGAACATCATAGCTCGAAATCATACCAAACCCACGGCTGGCAACTCTTACTTACACTTCCGCAGTTGCCACTACCCCAAGTGGATTAAAAATATACCAAAAGGGCAGTTCTGTCGCCTTAGACAGAACTGCACCCTTGACTCCGACTATGATGCATCTAGTGTCTCTCTAAAGAAAAAATTCGCAGAAAAATCCTATCCCTATGACCTGGTCGATGAGGCATGTACCTACTACTCCAAGGGCAAACCTCCGAGACCAGAGAAAGGGGAAATTGATCACTCCATGCGATTCATTACCACCTTCCATTTTCAACATAAGAAAATGGAAAAAATAATGAGAAAACATTGGGATATCTTATTACAGGATCCCCTTCTAAATACCATCATTCCTACCATACCTAGAGTGACATACCGGAAAGCCCCCAATTTAAAGAACAAAATCGCTCCTAGCAAATTACCTTCTCTGCCATCTAGCCAGCTCACCAACCATTCCATCACCCTCATACCCCTAGTTGGCATGTTTCAATGCAAAAAGGTGCTGTGCAAAACCTGTCCTTATGTCACACATGGACAGAAATCTTTTTGTTATAAGGACAAAACGTACCAGCTGGATCATTTTTATAACTGTTCTTCCAATTTTGTGGTGTATGCCCTCACCTGCCCTTGCGGTCTTATTTACGTGGGCCGAACCATCTGCCCTCTAAGACAGCGATTTGGACAACATCGTCGACTTATAGAGGGAGGGAAGGACATGCACAGCGTGCCGCGACATTATGCAGAATTTCATAATAAATCCACCTCTGGCCTACGTGTGTGGGTCATTGAACAAATTCCTACATGTTCTACTGCAGCAGAACGCTTCAAAAGGCTTTGCGCCAGGGAAACCTTTTGGATCTATACTCTCGACGTTCTTTCGCCTGGTGGCCTTAACGAGAGTATAGAAATCTCCACTGTTTTGTGATGAAATGTATATATATATTTATATATATTTTTTTTATGTATATATATATATTTTTTAGTACAAATGTATTCATAATACTAATTTTATTATATATATATTTTTTCATATTCTGCCACTAGTGTTCGAAAGAATGGACACCCTTCATATATTTGCTCTGTATAAACGTCAGTGTTCCTTATGCACATATTATATATCATATACTAAAATTCCAATTAATTAAGTTTTTGAAGATCATATACATATATTGTTGTGCTCCACAGATTGTGCTACATGTTGATAATGTATGTGGTACTAATATCAGTCCTGAGTTATTACCACTACCACACATCTTTATTTATTGACTACTTAATACCGACCAATTCATATTAATTTTCCACCTAATATTTTAGTCCATCATTTTATTATTCTTATTATCATGATTATCATCCTGTCGTATTTTTAGTTCATATTGTCACAGTCTTTGCATGTTTGGAGTTCAGATTATCCATATTATTTACCAATTTCCACCATCATTTTTCTCATCATCATTATCATTTATTTTTACATTTATTTTTATTTTCATTTTTATTTTTTATTTTTTATTTTTTATTTTTATTTTTAATCTCATTAATTTTATTTTATTTTATTTTATTTTATTTATTTTTATTATTTTTTTTTTATTATTTTTTCTATTATTATTTTTATTTATTTATTATTTTTTTCATTTTTTCAGTTTTTCACTTTTTATTTATGAATTAAGATTGCTCATACTTACCCTTTAAATGTGGAAGATCCCCTCCATGTAATTTTGTTGTTGTTTTTTTGTCTTATTGTTGGTGACCTTCTCATCCTGCATCCCCCACCTGTCATTATTATCATTATGAATTTTTTTCTATGGTTCATATGCTGCTATACTTATGTGCTTTCCATTATATGTCCATGGGAAGTCCGTTATCATGATTATTTGTCTTTTACCAATGTTTTTTATTTGTATTGAATGTTCCCTGCTAAGGCCCCTCCCCCTCATTGACTATATAATACCTCTGTTGTACACCATTGCCCTATGCTTGACAAAGGAGTGCCGCTATCCTCTCTATCGATAGCGAGCTATCTCGGAAACGCGTCGCACAGGAGTGACGTCACAACCCGGCGCCGCAGTGTTTGCGATCCTAGCCTCGCTTTGGCTCCGATCACACGGCCGTGCTCTTCATATCATCACGGATGCCGGACGATTTGCTGGGACTTTCGATTTACACTGACAGCAACGGGCTGGACGCCCTCATATCCTCCACTCCAGGAACCCACACTACTTCATACGGCTCTTCTGCCCTCCTGTCCGTGGTGTGCCCATTAACTACGTCTGACTCAGCGCAGCTCATCTTTAGCCCATCAGAGTGATGCCAGTGCTATTGGACTTGCTGACATTTGTAGTCCTTCCCTCCATTGTGTGCCACGAGATGTACCTGTGATCTACTCTCCAGTCCCACATGTGAGTGGATGCTATTTTTAATAATAAATTTTATTTGATATATATTCAGTGGCGCCCCCTTTTCCTCGTTTGAAATCCAGAATGTTATCAAAAAGAACTGGAATATTCTGAAGCATGACCCTGTGCTAGGTAAGGCACTCCCCGATCACCCTAATATTGTCAGGATCTTAGGAGCTTGGTAGCCCCAAGTAGGGTAAAGATATTTACCAACAAACCAGTTAATGGTTGGTCAACAATATTTGATCAAAAAAGGTGCTATAGGTGCAGCGTGAAGAACTGTGGCACATGTTTGTACATGTGGCACAGAAAGAAAACCGTAGTAGGGAGAGACGGAAAGGTCTATAAAATTAAACAGTTTATAAATTGTGGAACAGAATATGTGATCTCCGGCATCGTTTGCCCATGTGGGCGCCTGTATGTTGGCTGTACCCAACGTCCAATGCGAGTCAGAATCGGGGAACATAAATGCAGTTTCATCAATTTAAGAGACAAATATCCGGTCTCCTGACACTTTTTAGAGGCCCATGAAGGGGACCCTGCAGGCATGAAAGTCTTTGGAATCGAGTCCATTGGAGGCGAGCTAGATACAGGAAGAAGATACCAGAGGCTATGCAGGCGAGAGGTCTTCTGGATCTTCACCCTTGGCAATCTCGCCCCCCGGAGGCCTAAACGAAGACCCAGAAATACATAAAATAGTATAACAACACCCTAGAGTCAATTTAGCGAGCCAGTCCCATGTCCATTTATCAATTTTAGTCAGACCATTATTTATTATCTATTATTATTATTACTACTACTACTTTCCTCTTAACTTTTATATATAGTATTTAGGTCATCATATATCAAAAAGATTTTAGCCAAATTATGAGATTTAGGTTTTAAAGATCATATTAGTTTAATGCCCTGTATACAAGACAGCCCCTAAAAAATATGTAAAATATGCACTTATTGTATGACTAGATTAAAGCATACATGGGCTTATGCATATGTATAATGTATAATATCAGTGGCCCTATTTTATTCTATATACCACTCTCACAAGAAAGTATATTAGAACCAGCACTTGTAGTTTTATTTCTATTTTTATCTCTTTCCCTGGAGTACATGTATGGGTGCGTATATGTATTGGCCTATGTATGTTCACATAGATGTACTCCAGCTATAGCAACACCTGAAATAATGTGCATAATAATAGATGTGGTTTTTAATAACCTGTATGATGTACCGGTTAGCACACCTTTGCACATATATACGAACATTTTTACTAATACATTTTTATTATTAATCATATTATATATACATTTTTTATTAATATGTTTTATTATATAATTATAGTGCACCTCTTGCCTATCTTTTTATACATGTGTATATTAGTCTTTTTAGCTATAAAACTATCGATAATAGATTATATCCATTCAAACAATCAAACTGAATTTTATTCATTCAATTTGTTGTATGTCCATGCTCAGCAACATGCGCATGCACACTTTGTGTGCACATACACCTTGTGCCTTATAAGCACAGGATATAGCTCCAGTGATATAGTGCTAGTTGTAACTAACTGCTAGAAACCACATTAAATAATGGCACATTGTTGTACATGCATGTGTATACATGCTTCCGCTATGTATACATAACATATATATACCAGTTTGTCTATACTCTCTCCCCCCCCCCCCTTTTTTTTTTTCTAATGTAATGTACGTTTATTATTAGGTAATGTGTCCCCCCCCCCCCCTTCAGAGGCTCCACTGTGAGCTAAGTTCTCCTTATGCTATCCCCCTAATGCACTGCCCAGATTATCAGAATGTCATCGATGTATCTAGCGTATAGGACCAGGTTTGCCCCAAAGGGATTGTTTTTCCATATAAAGTATTCTTCCCAGAATCCCATAAAGATGTTCGCGTAGCTGGGGGCAAACCTGGCTCCCATAGCTGTACCCTTTGTTTGCAAATAGTGTTCGCCTAAAAAAGGAGAAATAATTATGTGCAAGAGAGAATTCTATGTACGTTTATTATTAGGTAATGTGTTTTTTTTCTTTCCCCCTCAGAGGCTCCACTGTGAGCTAAGTGCTCCTTATGCTATCCCCCTAATGCACTGCCTTGATGTTTTTGTCTAGCTTTGCCCTCTATCTTTTTCCTCGACAACATGGCAGCTATTGTTTACTACTAGACGTCAACCCCGTGCGCCAATGGGCGCACGGGAAGTGACGTCATGACCTCACTTCCGCCCAGTAAATCGCAATCAGGAAGCGATGGCGCGGCGTGCGTTCCACTCGCCGAGACAGCGCATCGGGACAAGAGCGTAGATGGAAGCTGTCGGCTATGGACGCCGGAGCAGCTGCAGTCATTACAGAGGGGTTTATTGAGAAGGTGAGAGCTATGGCTTTCCTTTTTACAATATTCAATTTATAATATTCAATATATATATATTTTATGATAATTGGTAATCCCCAAGTGCTATACCCAAGACTATTAGATGCACGGTATTTACCAACAGATCCAGGTCAGCTCATTGCCGGATGCATGCACTCCCAGTGTGCATGCACATGCGAAATGGAATGGAATTAAATAAAACAAAATAAAATAAAATGAATTGAAATTTAATAAAATACAATACCCTAATAGATTATCACTATATAACAATGTGGCTGAGGTCCCCCCCTTTTTTTTGTAACCTCCCACCAATTAGGGGAGGGGTTCCAGTACCAATCTAAGATGTGATTCCCAGATAGACACATGTATAAATAGTTGTAAGAGATTAGCACAGCTAAGGCTCTGATGAAGAAGGGACACCTTTGAAACGCGTTAGCCAGCAGCGGTTCGTACGTCCTCTTCCTAGGACCTGGAAACTGCTACCAGTGGACCAATCGCCTTGTGACTGTTTATAGTGCGATTTTTTTTTCTTTCTACCTTTGTGAGTAGATTTTAATCTTGGTTTTAATAAATTTATCTTAAGGATACTGCATTAGGCTGGTGCGCTCTCTCTTTTTTTCTTATCGTTTACTACTAGGATAATCCCATCCTGGAGAGCAGCAAGGCCGAAATTCACTGTTCTTTCTGAACCCTTGGGATCATCTACCTTACACACCTGTGCGCAAGAGTATTTGCTTCTGCAGTCTTCATCTTGGTTGTTCTCCCCCCATCCTCACTCTCTGACCTCTGGTGGGGCTCAGCCCCGCTGTTATTCATGACTAAATCATGGACTAAATAAGGAAGTGCAGGACTTCTTGTGTTGGGAAGATGGCAATGAGTGATAGAGGGGGTGGGGACACTCGTCCTATAATCCCCCTATCACTGTCTGTCACTCCTATAAGACAGTTCTCGTTTTTTCCTCACTCTCTGACTAAGGTCTATGAATAAAGAAATGAACTTGTAGGAGATCAGAGGACCCATTTACTAGTTACCTTGAGGGTGGAATTGTAAGATCCTCAGAGACAAAGCTGCCTGATGTGGGCGGAGTCCTGGTTTAGGGGAACCAATCAGCTCATGTCTAGTAATAATCTTTGTATTTCTATTTTAGTAGATGGACGGGAGATGAGGAAAACCTCAGAGGATTGTCTCACTTTGTCTCCAGACTGTAAAGTAGAAGATGAGGACATCACACAGTATAGTCCAGGAGAAAACCCGACTACCTCAAATGTCCATCCGGCACCACACAGTGTAGATGGACCATCGTATTCCTCTTATCCTGAGGAACCTCAGACTGTGAGGGACGGTGTCGTCCTTCCAACAGATAAGAAGTTTTCCTGTACTGTGTGTGGGGAGTGTTTCCAGTTTAAATCTGGTCTAGAAGAGCATAAAAGAACCCACACAGGAGAGAAACCACATTCCTGCCCTGAGTGCGGGAAATGTTTTTCAAACAAGTCCTATCTTTCCACACATCAGAGATCTCACACAGGGGAAAAACCATATTCCTGTCCTGAGTGCGGGAAATGTTTTTCAGGCAAGACACCTCTTTACAGACATCTGAGATTGCACACAGGTGATAAGCCACACTCCTGTCATGAGTGCGGGAAATGTTTTGTACAAAAATCAGAACTTGTAATACATCATATGTTTCACACGGGTGAGAAGCCGTTTTCCTGTCCTAAGTGTGGGAAATGTTTTTCAAGGAAGTCAAACCTTGTCGCACATAAAAGAACTCACACGGGGGAGAAGCCATTTTCCTGTCCTATGTGTGGGAAATGTTTTTCAGAGAAGTCCTCTCTTTCCACACATCAGAGATTGCACACAGGAGATATGCCGTATTCCTGTGCTATGTGTAGCAAATGCTTTGTAAAAAAATCAAAACTTGTCAGACATGAAAGGTCTCACACGGGGGAAAAACCTTATTACTGTTCTGAGTGCGGGAAATGTTTTTCAGAGAAGACCAATCTTAACATACATCAGAGGTCTCACACGGGGGAGAAGCCTTATCCTTGTTCTGAGTGCGGGAAATGTTTTGTAACAAAATCAGTTCTTGTCAAGCATCAAAGGAGTCACACGGGGGAAAAGCCATATCCCTGTCCTGAGTGCGGTAAATGTTTTACACAGACGTCCGGTCTCTACAAACATCTGAGATCTCACACGGGGGAGAAGCCACTTTCCTGTCCTGAGTGCGGGAAATGTTTTTCAGTGATGTCCAGTCTTTACAGACATCAGAGTTCTCACACAGGTGAGAAGCCGTATTCCTGCTCTGAATGCGGGAAATGTTTTTCGGTGAAGTCCAGTCTTTACAGACATGAGAGATCTCACACGGGGGAGAAGCCACTTCCCTGTCCTGAGTGAGGGAATTGTTTCTCACTGAAGTCCTGTCTTCCTGTACATCAGGGATCCCACACAACTCTCGAGGTGTATTAGTGCCTTGAGTGTGGGAAATGTCTTCTATATGAATGTTGCTGGACATCACAACTCTCATCTGGGGAGGAAGCACACCCTGATATATGTCGGAGACGTGTGATGCGACCTCACGCCGGGTCGCAGCGGCCATTTTGTGGGTTTGAAATGCCGGACATTTCCATCATGCAAATTTTTATCTCTTGAAATGTGAGTGTATTTAGAATTTTATAATAAACCTTCGATGGGATGGCTGCAGTATGAGGAGTTTTTTCTTTTATATCTAATTGAGAGAGACGCTGGAGAATAAGGATGAACTCAGGCGTGTTCGCAACCCGCACGTGCAGAGCCCGCCAGGAGGTCGGCACAGCGCTAATCACAGGCAGTGAGACATTTTCCCAATCTGCGGCTGCAGAGATCGAGAAATAAATTTCAAAGAATTTCCTTCGCGCTGGTAGATGTGAAAAAAATTAATTAACTAGGTGATGTAAAATGCTAAATATGAATATTGCAGCAAAATTAATGGTGCTCACACAACCGCTTGCTGAATAAATAATTAAGTGAATTTCGCGCAATATTCCAGTAGTGCCAGTGTCTAGATGCCAAAGAAAAAAGAGGCAGATAGAAATGCTAACAAAGGTTATAACATCATAAATAACCGTGAGTGGATCCTGGTAAGTGAAAATCCTTGTATAAAGTGTTATACCATTAGATAAATTGATAAAGTGCAACCGTATAATAAATAACCGTGAATGGATCCTGATGAATAAAAATCTTGTGTGAAGTGTTATGACCTTAAAATA
This sequence comes from Lithobates clamitans, assembly GCA_037952925.1. Lineage (NCBI taxonomy): Eukaryota > Metazoa > Chordata > Amphibia > Anura > Ranidae > Lithobates > Lithobates clamitans. Next base: position 1,279,309 of record JBBGZY010001743.1, on the reverse strand, counting down.
AATTAATAAAATGCAACCGTGACTGAACCGTGAATAAATGCTGGTGAATAAAAGTCTTGGTAAAAAGTCCTTATAACATTGGATAAATTAATATAAAATAAAATCCATCAAAAAGGTGAATGATTAGCAACAAATTAATATCAAAAGTGCACTAAACTCAGTGTGATCACAATTCATCTAACTGCGCCTTTAAAAATAAAGACTCAAAATAGCAGCATTGCAAGATTCAAAATGTGCAATTCATAAAATCTAGGATAGATGGCGCTGTTGAGTAGATAGAAAGTCCTTCTAATCGGGTCTGTGTGTGTTCTATATGATGGTTAAATGGTTCCTACGGTGGTGTCCTCTAGTGCAGTCTCTCTGGACTCTCACCTTAAATTAGTACAAATCGAGTTGTGGAAATAAGATCCGTGCAGTATGGAAGCGCTGCTTGTACACTTCTCCCTCTGTACTACTTGACTCTCTGGATCTTCTCCTGTGTTCCCTCGGCTCCCTCCGCTCTGATACAGCTCAGACAAGATAAAGACAGGGGAGGGGGAGAGAGAAGGCAGGCTCCACTAGTGTGTTAACGTTTTATATCCAGGGGGGATATTTATTTGATTATGCTCTTACATTAGATATAAAAAGGTCAGGCAAAATAAAGAACAGATGAGAAGTCTGGCGTTCTCAGCGCCCTCTCACTTGAGTTGACAGCTGTGTGCCGCTCCAGCCAATCCCTACGCGTTACGACACGTCACGTGTCTTCATCTGGGGAACCGGATTGGCTGTTCTATGTTACCTTATATATAGTGTAACCGGAAATGCTAAAACCGCCATTTTTCTTATGGGTATGCTGTTAGACTCAGCGGTTCATGTGTTACAACCGGAAGTTACAAAGCGGCCATTTTCCTTGTGGTTTTGTGGGTTTTGCTCAGCGCTCGTTTTTTTATTGGATTTGTAATGTAGATATGTCACCATTTTGTTGTGGATGGCTACAATCTTGCTCTATATGTTGAACACCCTTATGTGAGCCGCCATCATTATGGTGGAAATGTTATCTACAGCCAATGTATATAATGAAGGGCAATACACCATAAATAACTGAAGTCGCAAGAAAAGGGGAACAAACGGCTTTGTTTGATGTACTGCTGATGTTATAAAATACAGCTATGTGTAGAAATAAATATTGGTTATCAATTTTAGTAAAACAAATAGCTATCCTATAGCGGTATACGGGTGAAATCAGGTGAGAGTGCTCTGATCTAACAATCGATAGATGAATTATACAACATTAAAACTGACATATAACATTTATCTTCAAAAAATAGTAAACTAACAAAACTATTAGTATTGTAGGACTCCTGATACATAGAACAGTAAGTATTAATATTAGTATTGGTATAACACGTATAGATCACTGTAGTACCAGTACATGCCACTAGTGGGAATAAATTAATAAATACAACTCTATATGATCAACAACATAATATAATGAACATTATACATATTATAAACAGATACCTCAATATATTTAAAATTTACTGTGTAGTAGAATCGGAAACTTCATATGATAATATATTGTATAGGAATCTATAATAGAGTTAATAATATATGATAAAAATCTAAAAAATATAAAAATATTAAAAATATTAAAAATCGTTTAAAAAGCAATTTAAATCAAATTCTACGTTGAGACCCCCAGGTACCAGTGTGCGTAAAGTATGAATCCATCTGGATTCTTTACGGCTAATATCGCGGACTAGATGACTACCTCTCCACATAGGCTTGTGTTTTTCAATTCCCCAAAATTGGAGGTGCGTGGGGTCTCTGTTGTGAACTAGTGCAAAATGTTTCGACACATTGTGCTTCGGGAAGCCAGATTTTATGTTTTGTACATGTTCCTTTATTCGTGTTTTAAGCGCTCTTTTTGTGCGGCCAACATATTGAAGGTTACAGCTACACTGCAGTACGTACACTACCCCTTCTGTGTGGCATCCTATAAAATCCCTAATGATAAAATTTTGTCCTGTGTTGGTGGCTGTAAAATCTTTGCGTTTTCCCTGAAATTTTCTCGCATGGCGACAAGCGTAGCAATTACGGCAGGGATAGAAGCCTTTACCTGAAAAGAATGCATAAGTAGATGTTGGAGGGGGGTCAATAACGGACTTGACGATCAGATCTCTGATAGTTGGTGCTCTCTTGTATACTATGTTAGGTCTTTCTGGCAGTATTTCCTTGAGATCCTTATCATTTTTTAAAATGTGCCAGTGTTTTTGAATGACTTTCGCTACATCTCTATGTTGTGTATTGAAATCCAGTACTATGCTTGGTATTTCCTGTTGGACTCTTGTCTTTGGTTGTTCTTCAAGCATTTTATTCCGATCTAGCAGATTGACATGTTCAATCTGGTTTTTTATCCAATCTTCATTGTAGCCTTTTGCTTTGAATCTTTCTCCAATAACCTGTGCTTGATTTCGATAATCTTCTTCTTTCGTACAATTCCTTCTCAGTCTGGTGAATTGGCCCTTAGGGATGTTGTATAGCCACGGTTTAAAATGACAGCTATCTGTCGACAGATAGCTGTTAGCATCTACTTTTTTAAAATGCGTCTTGGTGACTATTTTCTGTCCTTCCAGACTTATATTCAAGTCTAGGAAGTCTATTTCCTTCTCTTCAATTCTCCATACCAAATTGATGTTTTTTGTGTTGTCGTTTAATTTATTTAAAAAAGCTTCCAAACTCTTTATATCACCATTCCACACTATCACTACATCATCTATGAACCTTTTATATAGCGTGAGTTCGGCGGGGGTATTTGTATATACTGCAGTTTCTTCCCACTGCGCCATAAATGCATTTGCCACTCCTGGTGCAAATTTGGCACCCATAGCTATTCCCACTGATTGTTTAAAGTAGGTTTGGTTGTGCCAAAAATAATTGCATTTCAGGCAGAAGTCTAAACACTTCAACAGGTACTTTCTTTGCTTACAAATTAAGGTGCTATATTTCCTTAGCAACCATTTTGTAGCTGAAATCGCATCATAGTGTTGTACTATTGTGTACAATGATGTGACATCCGCGGTGGCCAGTAATGTACGTCCCTCTAATACTGGTACTTCGTTCAGAAATTGTAGTGTGTGTTTGGTGTCTTTTAGATACGCTTGCGTTTGTTGGACAGCTGGTTGTATGAAGTAGTCAATGTATTTTCCCATTCTTGAAGTGAGTGAATCAATACTATTGACTATTGGTCTTCCGGGAGGGTTCTCTTTATTTTTGTGTATTTTTGTTGCTAATCATTCACCTTTTTGATGGATTTTACTTTATATTAATTTATCCAATGTTATAAGGACTTTTTACCAAGACTTTTATTCACCAGCATTTATTCACGGTTCAGTCACGGTTGCATTTTATTAATTTATTTTAAGGTCATAACACTTCACACAAGATTTTTATTCATCAGGATCCATTCACGGTTATTTATTATACGGTTGCACTTTATCAATTTATCTAATGGTATAACACTTTATACAAGGATTTTCACTTACCAGGATCCACTCACGGTTATTTATGATGTTATAACCTTTGTTAGCATTTCTATCTGCCTCTTTTTTCTTTGGCATCTAGACACTGGCACTACTGGAATATTGCGCGAAATTCACTTAATTATTTAGAGATCGAGAAATGTCTCACTGCCTGTGATTAGCGCTCCCCAGTGCAGACTTCCTGGCGGGCTCTGCACGTGCGGGTTGCGAACACGCCTGAGCTCATCCTTACTAGAGAATATCCTTGAGGCTGATTACTGTTGGAGCTGATGTTTGAATAACATCCCACGCATTATTTATCCCAATAGATCAGGGATCCTCAAACTACGGCCCTCCAGCTGTTGCGCAACTACACATCCCATGAGGCATTGTAAAACTCTGACATTCACAGACATGGCTAGGCATGATGGGAATTGTAGTTCCTGAACAACTGGAGGGCCATAGTTTGAAGACCCCTGCAATAGAGGGTAAGAGGCAGTGTTTTGGGTGCTGGTGATGGTCTCTTCACACTTAGGATACATTGTTTCTGCTCTAGCAATCAACAATTGGATATCATTTGGATTGGTACTATGGACTTTGATTGACATTAGCGCTGCACCATTTTTATTATATCTCTTTATGTTGTTTCATGCATATTGTGTCAGCTTCTCAAAACAAGATTTATCTATATACCTATAGCGCAACAGATTCGTTTTTTTTATTCCTGTTTTTTTTTTTTTTTTTTTACACCCTGATATACACCTCAGATATACTTCATGGCTGATCTTCATCATGTAAGAAACAGTTCATAAGGAGATCAGAGATCACCAGAGACATGGATGAAGTGTTGTGCCGTGTTGACCATTGATAGCCGTAGAAAAATAAAAATGGCGTCTTTCGCTGGAAAATTTTAGTTGAGTAAATTTTGTGGTGTCAGCTTTCACCAACCCTTAGAGCCCTTTCACACCGGGCCGCCCATAGCGTCAGCGGTAGCGGCGCTTTACCGTCGGATTAGCGGCGCATTTTTAACCCCCTCCGTTAGCGGCCGAGAAAGGGTTAAAACCGCCCGCAATGCGCCTCAATAGCGGCGTTTTGCCGGCGGTATCCCAGCGCTGCCCCATTGATTTCAATGGGGAGCAGCGATGGAGGAGCGGTAAACACACCGCTCCTTCACCGCTCCAAAGAAGCTGCTGGCAGGACTTTTTTTCCTGTCCAGCCAGCGCAGCGCTCCGGTGTAAAAGCCCTCGGGATTTTGTAAAATCTTTATTTAACAACATTTTGGTAGAAAACTACACACATTTTCAGAAATGCGAGTTAAAACACATATGTAACTTGTCCATTTACCTGCTAGTGCAAATAAGTATTTCGGACCTACGGCGGCGGCACCATCTTTAATCAATAATACACACCCTGAATCAGGATGAGCATGCGGCTGCGTGTTGGTTAACCCATCCACAGTCGCACTCAAAGTGCTAAATGATCAGGAGAGCCAGCGGGCGAGCACCCCCCGCCGACGGTTCGAACCGAGGGGGGTAAATACCTCCAACAACCTCGTCCGTCCCACCGTATCCAGGGAGGGAACACCCTTCACATCCCCCCACCCATCAGAGGCGGAAAATAAAAGGGTCCACCTCCAAGTGGGGGGTCTGTGCTCCCCTTTGTTGTCTGCCGCCGCCCGTGCAGGCGCTATTTTTAACGCTATAGCGCCTGCAAAACGCCCTCGGTGTGAAAGGGGTCTTAGACATCTATTAACCACTTAGGTACCGGAAGATTTTCCCCCTTAATGACCAGGCTTTTTTTTGCGAATCGGCACTGCGTCGCTTTAACTGACAATTGTGCAGTCATACGATGTGGTACCCAAACAAAATTGACGTCTTTTTTTGCCCACAAATAGAGCTTTTTTTAGTGGTATTTGATCACCTCTGCGGTTTTCATTTTTTGCGCTATAAACAAAAAAAATTTTGATTTAAAAAAAAAATATTTTTTACTTTTTGCTATAATAAGTATCCGAAAATGTAAAAAAAAAAAAACCAGATTTCTTCATCAGTTTAGGCCGATATGTATTCTTATACATATTTAAAAAAAAAAAATCGCAATAAGCGTATATTGATTTATTTGTGCAAAAGTTATAGCGTCTACAAAATAGGGGATAGATTTATGGCATTTTTATTATTTTTTTTTACTAGTAATGGCGATGATCAGCATTTTTTTTGTGGGACTGTGACATTGCAACGGACAGATCGGACACTTTTGATACTTTTTTTGGGACCACTGACATTTATACAGGGATCAGTGCTGTAAAAATGCACTGATTACTGTATAAATGTCACTGGCAGGGAAGGGGTTAACACTAGGGGGCAATCAAGGGGTTAAATGTGTTCCCTAGGGGGTGTTTCTAACTGTGCAGGGGGGGGGGGAGTGACTGGAGGAGGAGAGAGATCACTCTTCCTAATCACTAGAAACAGACAATCTCTTTCTACTCCCCTGACAGAACGGGGATCTGTTTCTTTACATTGACAGATCCCCGTTCTGCCTCTCTGTGGAGCGATCGCGGGAGGCCGGCTGCGTGCATCAGCTCCCCTGCCGTGCAGCGGGGGCGTGCATGTGCCTGCTATAGCTGTTTAGCCAACGTACAGCTATAGCGATTTGCGGGAATGAGCCGACCTGCCGCAATATAATGGTGATGGCTGGTCGGCAAGTGGTTAAATAAAAATTTGTTGGATAAATGTGACAAGTATTCATCCTGTTGTGATGAATTATAACTTTAATTAGGGAAGGGATATTCATTTAAGATGAGCATGGTTCCACAAGAAGAAATACTGTATATACAGGAAGATTTATAATAAGGATGGTTGAAAGACAGCTGGGAGGTTGTAGGTCACCTCACCACCATGTATTATAATACTGAAAAGCCTGTACCACTGTGCAAAGGGTGGTTAAAAGGGGGACAGGGGTGAAAGCGGGATGGGGAAGTGATAGGGGAATGAAAAAAGGGAAGGGGAGATGGAGACAGGAGGGTAAAGAGGTTAAGAGTAAGAGGGGTGGTGTAGAGTGGGTTGGGGGATGAAGATGGAAAAGGGGGGGGGGGGAAGAGGGGACAGTAGCAGTGGTGTATTTTGGTTTTGTGCTGCCCTAGGACTAAAATCGGGCAACCCCATCTAAATTTGTCCCACCTCTTCCTGTTTGAGAACCACCGCTCCATCTGTAAACTCCACCTCTTCCTCTTTAAGCCACACCCCTTCCTATTAGAGCTCCACCTCTTCAAAGGTGGGGGGTGAGAGAGAGGTTAAAAGTGTGCACTACCCCAGTCCACCAGAGTGGGAGGAGGCAGGGACGGATTAGGATCACTGTGCCGACCCCGGAGATCCACCACTTTCTAAGAGCAGGGACATTGGTCGGCTATGATCTCTGACTGTAGTGTATCCTTTCCAATTCCAGATCTGCACCCACTACTCCTCCACCACCAGGGGGGACTACAGCTGACAAAAAAAAATCTAAATCCCCAGAAAGTGTCTGGGGACTCAGGGGTGGCGCCACCCCCCCTGAAAAATACCGCCCAAGGCAAATGCCTTGTTTGCCTTGCGGTAGATACAACCCGGGACAGGAGGGTGAAGAGGAGGATGGGGAGGTGAAGAGGGGACAGGAGGGTGAAGAGGAGGATGGGGAGGTGAAGAGGGGACAGGAGGGTGAAGAGGAGGATGGGGAGGTGAAGAGGAGGATGGGGAGGTGAAGAGGGGACAGGAGGGTGAAGAGGAGGATGGGGAGGTGAAGAGGGGACAGGAGAGTGAAGAGGAGGATGGGGAGGTGAAAAGGGGACAGGAGGGTGAAGAGTAGGATGGGGAGGTGAAGAGGGGACAGGAGGGTGAAGAGGAGGATGGGGAGGTGAAGAGGGGACAGGAGGGTGAAGAGGAGGATGGGGAGGTGAAGAGGAGGATGGGGAGGTGAAGAGGGGACAGGAGAGTGAAGAGGAGGATGGGGAGGTGAAGAGGGGACAGGAGGGTGAAGAGTAGGATGGGGAGGTGAAGAGGGGACAGGAGGGTGAAGAGGAGGTTGGGGAGGTGAAGAGGGGACAGGGGGAGGAAGAGGAGGATGGGGAGGTGAAGAGGGGACAGGAGGGTGAAAAGGAGGATGGGGAGGTGAAGAGGGGACAGAAAGGAGGATGGGGAGGTAAAGAGGGGGAAGGAGGGTAAAGAGGAGGATGGGGAGGTGAAGAGCGGACAGGAGGGTGAAAAGGAGGATGGGGAGGTGAAGAGGGGACAGAAAGGAGGATGGGGAGGTAAAGAGGGGGAAGGAGGGTAAAGAGGAGGATGGGGAGGTGAAGAGCGGACAGGAGGGTGAAGAGGAGGATGGGGAGGTGCAGAGGGGACAGGAGAGTGAAGAGGAGACAGGAGGGTGAAGAGGAGGATGGGGAGGTGAAGAGGGGACAGGAGGGTGAAAAGGAGGATGGGAAGGTGAACAGGGGACATGAGGGTGAAAAATAGGATAAAGAGGTGAAGAGGAGACAGAAGGATGAAAAGGAGGATGGGGAGGTGAAGAGGAGACAGGAGGGTGAAGAGGAGGATGGGGAGATGAAGAGTAGGATGGGTGGGTGAAGAGGGGACAGGGGGGTGAAGAGGAAGATGGGGACGTAAAGGGGAGGATAGGGAGGTCACGAGGGGACAAGAGGGTGAAGAGTAGGATGGGGGGTGAAGAGGGGACAAGAGGGTGAAGAGGAGGTTGGGGAGGTGAAGAGGGGACAGGGAGAGGAAGAGGAGGATGGGGAGGTGAAGAGGGGACAGGAGGGTGAAAAGAAGGATGGGGAGGTGAAGAGGGGACAGAAAGCTGAAAAGGAGGATGGGGAGGTAAAGAGTAGTAGGATGGGGAGGTAAAGAGGGAACAGGAGGGTGAAGAGGAGGATGGGGAGGTGAAGAGGGGTCAGGAGGGTGAAGAGGAGGATGGGGAGGTGAAGAGGGGACAGGAGGGTGAAGAGGAGGATGGGGAGGTAAAGAGGGAACAGGAGGGTGAAGAGGAGGATGGGGAGGTGCAGAGGGGACAGGAGGGTGAAGAGGAGGATGGGGAGGTGAAGAGGGGACAGGAGGTTGAAGAGCAGGATGGGGGGGGGGGGTGAAGAGGGGACAGGAGGGTGAAGAGGAGGATGGGGAGGTGAAGAGGGGTCAGGAGGGTGAAGAGGAGGATGGGGAGGTGAAGAGGGGACAGGAGGGTGAAGAGGAGGATGGGGAGGTGAAGAGGGGTCAGGAGGGTGAAGAGGAGGATGGGGAGGTGAAGAGGGGACAGGAGGGTGAAGAGGAGGATGGGGAGGTAAAGAGGGAACAGGAGGGTGAAGAGGAGGATGGGGAGGTGAAGAGGGGACAGGAGAGTGAAGAGGAGGATGGGGAGGTGCAGAGGGGACAGGAGGGTGAAGAGGAGGATGGGGAGGTGAAGAGGAGACAGGAGGGTGAAGAGGAGGATGGGGAGGTGAAGAGGGGACGGGGGGTGAAGAGGAGGATGGGGAGGTTAAGAGGGGACAGGGGGGTGAAGAGGAGGATGGGGAGGTGAAGAGGGGACAGGAGGGTGAAGAGGAGGATGGGGGGGTGAAGAGGAGGGGGCAGGAGGATGGGGAGGTGAAGAGGGGACAGGAGGTTGAAGAGGAGGATGGGGAGGTGAAGAGGGGACAAGAGGATGAAGAGCAGGATGGGGGGGGTGAAGAGGGGACAGGAGGGTGAAGAGGAGGATGGGGAGGTGAAGAGGGGACAAGAGGATGAAGAGCAGGATGGGGGGCGAGGTGAAGAGGGGACAGGAGGGTGAAAGGGAGGATGGGGAGGTAAAGAGTAGGATCGGGAGGTAAAGAGGGGACAGGAGGGTGAATAGCAGGATGTGAACGTAAAGGGGAGGATGGGGAGGTGAAGAGGGGACAGGAGGGTGAAGAGGAGACAGGAGGGTGAAGAGGAGGATGGGGAGGTGAAGAGGGGACAGGAGAGTGAAGAGGAGGATGGGGAGGTGAAGAGGGGACAGGAGGGTGAAGAGGAGACAGGAGGGTGAAGAGGAGGATGGGGAGGTGAAGAGGGGACAGGAGGGTGAAGAGGAGGATGGGGAGGTGAAGAGGGGACAGGAGGGTGAAGAGTAGGATGGGGAGGTGAACAGGGGACAGGAGGGTGAAGAGTAGGATGAAGAGGTGAAGAGGGGACAGGAGGATGAAGAGGAGGATGGGGAGGTGAAGAGGGGACAGGAGGATGAAGAGGAGGATGGGGAGGTGAAGAGGGGACAGGAGGGTGAAGAGGAGGATGGGGAGGTGAAGAGGGGACAGGGGGGTGAAGAGGAAGATGGGTAGGTGAAGAGGTACAAGATAGAGGGTTCCCCTGGGTGGACTTTTCCGGCACTTGCAAGGGCAAACAGGTAGGGTGTATAAAGAGTAAAGGGCGTTTGTATATAATAAAAACAGTATAATTTTATTAGTATAAACAAGTACATATGATAAAAACAAGCAGTAGATATCCAAGATAACATAGTGAAACTACACAGTAGCCATGATGAACACACCAAAAAGAAATAAGTGTCTGTACGATCCTTCTTCAGGGGCAGAATTGAGAAGGGTTCATCTATGCTAATTAACAAAAGGATAAGAGGGAGAGAGGGTCAGGAAATAGGTAAAACCTTACATAATATTAAAGGGAAAATTGGGATGGTCAGTTGGTCACCTACCTGAGGTGTGCAGTTAATTGCTTGTAAGGATTTCTAAAAACACAGAGGGCCACAGAGTGGTGGCGGAGTATGGCGACAAATATTAATATCGTGGCTGATATAGGTCTAAACACTTAGATGGTGAAAAATGCAGGATGGTGGGCTGCAGTCACCGTGGGGAGGTGTGACAGTGCTCCCGTCCCGCCCGACCCAGGCGCGTGCAAGCCAGAGCGGCGTACTGAGGTCACAGGAAGACGTCTCTGGAAAATAGGAAAAATGTAGAGGGGACCTTAGATAAGGGTCCATAGTATATGGGTTCAAAGAGATATGAATGGATATATAGGTATGTAATTTGGTAGGGATAAGATTAATAATAGGGAGAGTGTAGAGAATAATGTGTATATATTTACAAGATGTCAGATAAAAATTAACAGCAAAGTGGGTCCAATTCACCTAGTCCCTATAGTAGCAAAGTACATCTATGTATTTATATGATTTGATAGTTTTGAATTCAATGTAGTATAGAGTATATACATATTTGTATGACATAGAATAATTGCGGAATGTATGCATACTAGGAGAATCCATGGTGGGTGTTGAATAACAGAGAAAATGGTATAGTTGGAGAACAGAACCATGATATATATAGCATAAATAGGGCAGGTGTATTGATGCAGAGTATATATCAGTATGCTGCTACTAGCCAACAGAGCTCAGAGTAAAAGCCGGCTAAGAATTAGGGGTGTGTAGCTGATACAGCTGAGCAGTAAATGTGCTTGAAAATAAAGGAATAAAGAGAGAGTAACTGAAAAAACATACCTTAGGAGAAGACAGAAGTGCATCAATGCAGCCTCACCGCCCAGCGTCCAGCAAATGTACTGCCATAGTAGGGAGTGGAGAGGGCTGGATAATATAGTGTTTAAGTCCAATCAGCTGGCGTCAAGATGAGACACAGCTGTGTTGCAAGTAGCGTAGGCAAAGACGTACTATATTGACCCCCCGAGGCGGGGGTGCGCGGCGCCGCCCCAACCGCACGTGCGCAACGTCACGGCGTTTGGAGCAGCGTCGCGCACACCCGCCCCACCGGCACGGAAGTGCCAACCCGGCGGACTGCGCATGCCCGCCGGAGTGGCAACATGGAGGCAGTGGGCGTGAGATGGAAAAACGCCCACGTGTCTCCCTAAGCGCCGCCTAAGGAAATCCTGTGGCGGCTTGCCGTGCCGGGCAGCCGCTCTGACTGCCAGCGCCCCGGGGAGGGGCGGGGGAGGGGGGAAGGTGTCACAACAGATGACCTAAGTAAAAACCTGACTAGAACATGGATGTCTGTGTTTATCTGTGCATGCAGGGACCACCTATACCAAATCAAGCTCATTGTTAACGAGGGGAAGAGAGGAGACTTAAATACCACTAACAGGACATAGTTGTAATCTAGTGCCTAGAACAATGAGCATAATGGAATAGCACTATTCCATTATGCTCATTGTTCTAGGCACTAGATTACAACTATGTCCTGTTAGTGGTATTTAAGTCTCCTCTCTTCCCCTCGTTAACAATGAGCTTGATTTGGTATAGGTGGTCCCTGCATGCACAGATAAACACAGACATCCATGTTCTAGTCAGGTTTTTACTTAGGTCATCTGTTGTGACACCTTCCCCCCTCCCCCGCCCCTCCCCGGGGCGCTGGCAGTCAGAGCGGCTGCCCGACACGGCAAGCCGCCACAGGATTTCCTTGGGCGGCGCTTAGGGAGACACGTGGGCGTTTTTCCATCTCACGCCCACTGCCTCCATGTTGCCACTCCGGCGGGCATGCGCAGTCCGCCGGGTTGGCACTTCCGTGCCGGTGGGGCGGGTGTGCGCGACGCTGCTCCAAACGCCGTGACGTTGCGCACGTGCGGTTGGGGCGGCGCCGCGCACCCCCGCCTCGGGGGGTCAATATAGTACGTCTTTGCCTACGCTACTTGCAACACAGCTGTGTCTCATCTTGACGCCAGCTGATTGGACTTAAACACTATATTATCCAGCCCTCTCCACTCCCTACTATGGCAGTACATTTGCTGGACGCTGGGCGGTGAGGCTGCATTGATGCACTTCTGTCTTCTCCTAAGGTATGTTTTTTCAGTTACTCTCTCTTTATTCCTTTATTTTCAAGCACATTTACTGCTCAGCTGTATCAGCTACACACCCCTAATTCTTAGCCGGCTTTTACTCTGAGCTCTGTTGGCTAGTAGCAGCATACTGATATATACTCTGCATCAATACACCTGCCCTATTTATGCTATATATATCATGGTTCTGTTCTCCAACTATACCATTTTCTCTGTTATTCAACACCCACCATGGATTCTCCTAGTATGCATACATTCCGCAATTATTCTATGTCATACAAATATGTATATACTCTATACTACATTGAATTCAAAACTATCAAATCATATAAATACATAGATGTACTTTGCTACTATAGGGACTAGGTGAATTGGACCCACTTTGCTGTTAATTTTTATCTGACATCTTGTAAATATATACACATTATTCTCTACACTCTCCCTATTATTAATCTTATCCCTACCAAATTACATACCTATATATCCATTCATATCTCTTTGAACCCATATACTATGGACCCTTATCTAAGGTCCCCTCTACATTTTTCCTATTTTCCAGAGACGTCTTCCTGTGACCTCAGTACACCGCTCTGGCTTGCACGCGCCTGGGTCGGGCGGGACGGGAGCACTGTCACACCTCCCCACAGTGACTGCAGCCCACCATCCTGCATTTTTCACCATCTAAGTGTTTAGACCTATATCAGCCACGATATTAATATTTGTCGCCATACTCCGCCACCACTCTGTGGCCCTCTGTGTTTTTAGAAATCCTTACAAGCAATTAACTGCACACCTCAGGTAGGTGACCAACTGACCATCCCAATTTTCCCTTTAATATTATGTAAGGTTTTACCTATTTCCTGACCCTCTCTCCCTCTTATCCTTTTGTTAATTAGCATAGATGAACCCTTCTCAATTCTGCCCCTGAAGAAGGATCGTACAGACACTTAGTACCCCGAAACGCGTCGGGCTTGAGAAGAGCTTTTTTCACTATATTTCTTTTTGGTGTGTTCATCATGGCTACTGTGTAGTTTCACTATGTTATCTTGGATATCTACTGCTTGTTTTTATCATATGTACTTGTTTATACTAATAAAATTATACTGTTTTTATTATATACAAACGCCCTTTACTCTTTATACACCCTACCTTTTTGCCCTTGCAAGTGCCGGAAAAGTCCACCCAGGGGAACCCTCTATCTTGTAGCTATAGATTATTGGACGTGGCACGGCTCTCCTTCCTAAACTAGTTGGTCACCCCCTTTTTCTGGTAGGTGAAGAGGGAACAAGAGGATGAAGAGGAGGATGGGGGGGGTGAAGAGGGGACAGGAGGGTGAAGAGGAGGATGGGGAGGTGAAGAGGGGACAAGAGGATGAAGAGCAGGATGGGGGTGAAGAGGGGACAGGAGGGTGAAAAGGAGGATGGGGAGGTAAAGAGTAGGATGGGGTGGTTAAGAGGGGACAGGAGGGTGAAGAGCAGGATGGGGACGTGATGGGCAGGTGAAGAGGAGACAGGAGGGTGAAGAGGAGGATGGGGAGGTGAAGAGGGTACAGGAGGGTGAAGAGGAGGTTGGGGACAGTGTTGCCAACCGCCAATATTTTTACTGGCAGCCAGTAAAAAATGGGTACTTTTCTCCTGCCAGTAAATGCCAGTGAAAGAAAAAGGTTGCCAGTAAAAAATATGACTGTGACTTGGCCGAGACCATCCCAGGGCCTGCTACAGTGTGTTCAGACTGCGCCGGCAGTGTGTCGCGTGAAGTCATGGTGCAAGGAAATGGAGCAACTGGAACCTCATGTGCAGGTCTGCAGAACGGGAGAAAGTCAAGACAAGCCGGGAGTGGACTGAAGGGACCACCTGGCATGGTAAGAGAGAGTCACTGTGACTCAGGAGGGGACGTGTCATGCCAGTGAGGTGCCATCATCACCTGTGCTACTGCACACTGCTGTCAGTGTCACTGCGAGAGTCAATTTCATGTGTGTGCCGCCCATTCTAATTTCTTGCCCTCTTGATGAGCTACTTAATTACTATATTGAAAATAAAATAAGAAAAATGTTTTTGCCTTAATATCTACCTTAAATCACTTTGCTAATTGCATATTGTACTTGTTTGTAGCCTAAATACTGAAGCTTGCACTTAAAACTGTCATTTTGTAACTTTTGGATATGCTAGTAAAAACTTGACTGTGCCAGTAAATTTTGGGTGTCGTGTCAGTAAATTTCAGTCTGGTAGGTTGACAACACTGGTTGGGGAGGGTGAAGAGGGGACAGTAGGATGAAGAGGAGGATAGGGAGGTGAAGAGGGGACAGGAGGGCGAAGAGGAGGATGGGGAGGTGAAGAGGGGAAAGGAGGGTGAAGAGTAGGATGGGGGGGGGGGTTAAGAGGGGACAGGAGGGTGAAAAGGAGGATGTGGAGGTAAAGAGGAGGATGGGGAGGTGAAGAGGGTAAAAGGGTGGTGAAGAGGGGAAACAGGAAGAAGGGGGATGGTGAAGAGGAGGTGATGTCATCTCTCACATTCACTTGTTAATTATTCTTGATATACAGGCATACCCCATCCCCTTTTTACCCTCTTTATCCCTGCGATAAAGGGTATACCCTTGAATGGTTGCCAGCCAATCATGAGAGCTGTTGAACCAGGTTTCTGAAATTCCCACAAAATCTAAGTCCTCCTCGTACAACAGTATCTCTAGTTCTCCCATCTTGTCCGCCATGCTCCTGCCACTGGTGAACATGCCATGTAGTTTAGACCGGTTGCATACTGTCTTCTTATTCGGTGTTTCAAGGTTGCAAATAGGACTTGTTACTATACTTATCTCGGGTTTATGTGCTCTAGTCAACCTACCACTAATGCCCCCTATACTACCCTCTGGAATATGTTCCACACTGACTATCTCTGTCTCTGGACCCTCCCCCCGTTGCCTAGTTTAAAAGCCCCTCTAACTTTTTGGCCAACTTTACTCCCAGCAGATCTGCACCCTCCTCATTTAGGTGCAGTTTGTCCCTTCTATAGAACTGGTGACCGACTGAGAAGTCTGTCCAGTCCTCCAGGAACCCAAACCCCTCCTTACTACACCAGCTCTTCAGCCACTTGTGTACTTCTCTAATCTCCCTCTGCCTTTCTGGTGTGGCTCGATGTACCGGTAGTATTTCTGAGAATACTACCTTGGAGGTCCTTTTCCTCAATTTAGCTCCTAAGTCCCTAAAATCGTTCTTTAGGACACTCCATCTTCCTTTGACTTTGTCATTGGTGCCAACGTGCACCATGACAGCCGGGTCTTCCCCAGCCCCTCCCAGTAATCTGTCCACCAGGCCTGTGATGTGCCGAACCCGAGCGCCCGGGTAGACAGCATACAGTTCGGCACTTCAGGTCTTTGTCACAGATTGCCCTCTCTGTCCTTCTAAGAATTGAGTCCCCCACCTCCAATATCTGTCTTTCTGTTCCCTTCACTCCTCCCTCCCTCTCACTGGAGGAGTTCTTCCCCTGGCAGCTAGGGGAGGCCCTCAGCTCCAGCAGTGCTGGTCCCTGACTGGTTTCACCAATGTCACTCAAGGGGGCGTATTTATTGGGATGTTCCAGCCCAGTATCGCCCTCCCTGGCACTTCCCCCTCTACCCTTCCTGACTGTCACTCATCTACTCTTTTCTAGTGCCTGCACCTGTTTGTCTCCACCCGCCCCTGTGCTGGCACCTGCCGTGTACGTTCTCTTTTAGTATGGAGGGTCTTCTCAGTGCTGACAGTTGCTTCCCCAGATTCAGAACCTGAGCTTCCAGGGAAACAATGTGCTTACATTTTGCACAGCAGTATTCGCCTTCGGTCGGATGATCAAGGAACGCATACATGCGGCAAGATGTACAAAGAGTCGCCTCTCCACACCCGCCGGGCATCGTACCTACTAATTTAATGAGGATTGGGGATTATACCTTGTCCAAATTAACTTACAACTGGCTTACTGACACTAATACTCAGCAATACACAGATACTCAACAATACAATACACAGGTGCTCACAGCCCACGTGCACACACAGCCCATGTGCACTCGCAGCCCAAGTGCACTCGCAGCCCACGTGCACTCGCAGCCCACGTGCACAGCTCTTCTGAATCTGAACCATAGGGATGTCCCAAAGCAGTGTCAAGAAGGGGTGGGCAAACCAAAACCCAACTGAATCAGCCAGGCAAACATGCCAACCATCCAAACAACCCTTAAAAGGGCAAACAAGGAACCTTAGACAGCAGCCTGCAAAACCTTGCGGCCAAACTAAAAAATCAGCAGAAGCAAAACCATCAACTTGTAACAAATATCTTTGATTTTTAAGAGTATGCTTAGGGCTCGAGTCCTGCAGGAACATGTGGGAACGGCGTTCCTGTACTATATCCACAGCAGGAATGCGGTTCCCATTAGCAGCTGCATCCTGCAGGACTGGCTTTTAAAGTATGTGAGCTGTGGCAGGCGGCGCATGCGCTGTTCCAAGGCCTGCCAGGCTCTGCATTTTCGGCCAGGCGGGCGCATGCGCAATGATGCAATGGTGCCATTTTTAATTGGAAGGCAGTGGAACTCGGTCTTGGCGGCGGTGCTTCACCACGGCAAAGACAGAGAGGAGAACACTGATGTGAGGGTCTTAGTGGCGGCGCCTCGCCACAACAGAGAGAAGGACACTGTGAGGGGGTAATATAAAAGGTGGTGGCCGCAGAGAAGGACACTACTGTGGGGGAGGGGTGAATGGGGCAGAGGAGGACACTACAGTTGGAGGGGGTGAAGGGGGCAGAGGAGGACACTACTATGGGGGGGTGAAGAGGGGAGAGGAGGACACTGCCGTGGGGGGATGAAGGGGGCAGAGACGGACATCACGGGGGGGGGTGAAGGGGACAGAGGAGGACATTACTGTGGGGGGGTGGGTGAAGGAGGCCAAGGAGGACATTACTGTGTTGGGGGGGTGAAGGGGGGCAGAGGAGGACACTTATGTGGAGAGGTGAAAGGGGCATAGCAGAACACTGCAGTGGGGGTCATGATATGAAGGGGGGCAGAGGAGGACACTACTGTGTGGGGCAGTGTTGCCAACCGCCGTAAATGTCTGTTACCTGCAGCGGCACCCGTAAAAAATATGGCTGTCCGCAGCCTCTAACCATCTCTTGTACCATGTCCACATCTTCTAACCATCTCCTGTACCATGTCCGCAGCCTCTGACCATCTCCTGTACCATGTCTGCAGCCTCTGACCATCTCCTGTACCATGTCTACAGCCTCTGACCATCTCCTGTACCATGTCTGCAGCCTCCAACCATCTCCTGTACCATGTTCGCAGCTTCTGACCACCTCCTGTATCATTTCCGCAGTCTCTGACCACCTCCTGTACCATGTGTGCAACCTCTGACCCCCTCCAGTATCATGTCTGCAGCCTCTTATCATCTCCTGTATCCTGACCGCAGCCTCTAACCATATCTTGTATCATGTCTGCAGCCTCTAACCACCTCCTGTGTCATGTCTGCAGCCTCTAACCATCTCCTGTATTATGTCTGCAGCCTCTAACCATCTCTTGTATCATGTCCACAATCTCTGACCATCTCTTTTATCATGTCTGCAGTCTCTGAGGGGGAGTCTGGAAAGGAGTCAAGAGTGGGAGCAACGTCGGGTTGGGGGTCACGGGAGGAGTCAGATGTGTGTGGACTGTGGAGAGGAGACTATAGGATAAATCAGAGCCACCAAGCTGTAGCCGGCTGACTGAGCTCTTCACGGTGCACCTGATAGGAGGTCAGTGACAGCGCCGCCAGGCCAGTCTGAGGGGGGGTCACTGATGTAAGGGGGGAGTGAATACAATAATGTAAGGAGGCACTGATATAAAGGTTCCCCACAATATCAGGATCCCCCCACCTTAGTGCATTCACTCTGCAGAAGGTGGTCTCTGGTCACCAGAGTCCTCCCTACATCAGAGTTTCCGGCATTCCCGTTTACATCAGTCTGCAGGATTCCCCCTTACAGTGCAAGGGGGAACTCTGTGGATTCTAAAGTAGAGAGCAATGCTGCAGACCCTGATGTAATTGGTAAATCTGATGTAAAGAGGAACACAGTGGACTCTGATATAAGGTGGTCTCTGGTCACCAGAGCCCCCTCTTATATCAGAGTTCTCCTTTAGATCATGACCTGCAACATTCCCCATTATGTCAGAGTTCCCTTGCACTGTAAGGGGGAATCCTTCAGACTCTGATGTAAGGAGGAACTCTGTGTTGGCTGGGTTATATCAATCTGACTCTTGTGTAAATGGACGAAATATGTTTTTTTTTTACTTTTGTTTAACTTAAACACATTGCTAATAGCACTAGCTACATATTTATAGTTTAAATATTGATATTTGCACTGTTTAGCACAGAATACGGCCATTTTAAGTACTTTTTTGCAGTGTCAGTGGGGGGGATCTCGGGTGAGTTCCCACAATTTTTTCCCAGGACTTGACCCCTGACTATGCCAGATGAGCTTTGACTGTACTTTGCCTTTAAAGCATATGCCAAAACCAGCAGCTGTCTGATACAACGGAAAATGTCGCCAAGGAAGCCGCCAGGCGTTTCCTCAGCTTTCCGAAAACAGGAAAAGAAAAACTGACCTCCACAGGAGGCCGCAGTGGACAGACACACATGAACATTCAAGAGGTGCAAAGCAACTACCTGAAGATGCGACGGCCATGGACAGAAGGAAGGCTATTGTTCTCAGAAGATGAAAATCCGCAACCATCTAAGGTAGAAGGGATGGGCACAGAGGAAGAACCACAACCTCCTTGTGTAGAAGGCCACTTGCTCAGACACCTACCTTGCAGAAGCGAAGGTGACCAAGAAGACAACTTTATGCAAAAGACTAAGCAGGGGAATATCCTGAATACTCTCTAAAGGAAGGCCATCGGAAAACCAAATGCAAGTCCCATGGTGGAACAGGATTGCACATGGTGGACACCATACGACAAACCCAATGATAACGGCATGAAGCAGGAAGCACAGGGCCAAGGGATGCTGAAAGAAGGACAGCGGGGGCAGAAACTCGGCCTCAGAATGGTAGTCAAGGCAAGGAATTGTGCAAAACTCTGTAAAAAAACAGGCAATACCCAAGCCACCAAGAAGGGACGCGGTTGGACACTCAGAGCCTTGCACCAGGGAAAAGGATCTTCCAAGAGTAATGAAAAACCTTCCAAGAGGCAGACTTGCAAGCTTTCAACCTCATGATAAGCACCAAACTTGATAACCCCATGTTGTTCAATACAGTATATGGGACCCAAGAACAGGCAGTCATCCTGAAAAGGCACCCCCCAGGGGGCATCCCTGCCCAGCTGCACCATGACGGTGTACCACAGATTAGTCTAGAGATGCCAGAGTGACTGAAACACTTTGGCCAGCATCCCGTGTTCCTGCGCAGTAGGCAAGAAGCAGGTTTGAGAGGAGGGAAAGCGTAAGTGAGCCGATACTGGTCCCACAATGCTACCAGTGCCTCCACTGCATCCGCCAGGAGGTCCCGCACTTAGGCCACAACCATAGTACCTTCCCCATGAGGCAGAATGTCAGAAGATCTACATCCACGGTCTCCCAGCATAGGTAGATCTGATTAAACACGTCTGGGTGCAAGGACACCTTCCCCTAATCCAGCGGTCCAGCGGTGGAGGACCAAGGTAATATGCCTGCCAATTCATGGATTCATGGCGGTGGGAACGTGCACGGCAGAGAGAAGAAGGAAACAGGAAGCCTCCAGCACCTCTGCCACACATCTTGTGGCGCCCTCGTGGTTGGCACAGGGCACTGTGGTGGCAATGTCCAATTGGATCCTGACCGGGAGCCCCCCCGAGGAAGTCCTTTCAGTGTTCCAGAGACAACCTGATTGCTCATAGCTCCAGGACAATGACTGGTAAGCGAGCCACCTCCAGAGCCTAATCACATTATGCCAATCCAAAGCTCAGGGCTCCTCCCCAGCCAGACAGGCTGGCATCCATCGTAAAGACCATCCAGTGGAAGGTAAGAAAGGACCTCCCAGCTCACAGAGCAGGGAGCCGAAACCACCATAGGAGAGAGAGGCCTACATCGACCATTCCAGATAATCCGGTTGTCCAGGGAAGCCTTAGACGCATCCCATTTGGACAGGTTGTCCTACTGCAAAACTCCTTATGGAACTGCTCATACAGAACCGCCTCGAAGGCAGACACCATAGGATCCAGAGTCTGTAAGCAAGACCACAGGGAAGACTGCTTGCAGTACAAGAGCAGCTGGACTGCAGTCTGAAACTGCAGGAGTTTGTCCACCAGGAGAAACAGGCAGCCCAGCTTCGAGTTAAGGATCAGGTTCAAATACACCAGTCTCCTGGTTGGGGCCAATCTTAAGGAACAGGACCCTTTTGAAGTCCTGCAGAGAGCCCATTGTGATCTCCACGTAATCCACCAGTGCAACCTGGGGGTCCGTTCGTAAGAGCAGGTCATCCAAACAGCCAGCTATGGCAATCTCCCTTAGTCCCAGCAACACCAGGACTAGAGCCAGCACCTCAGAGAACACTCGGGGAGCCAATAACGTGCATCCCAAAACACAAAGCATAGGACTGCAGATGTCTCTCCACCTGGGAACGTGCAGGTATTCACTGTTGGTGTCCAAGTATGCTCAAAAATATCCCTGATAAAATAATGTCACTAACGAACAGACGGAGTCCAGCCAGAACCCCCATGAAGCAATTCAGGGCTTACAGATCCAGGAGTAGGCCGACCCCATACTTTACCAGCACAGAGAAGAGAATGGAGTAAAAGCCGCAGGACTGATCCAGGCTTGGGTACAGAGACAATTACTCCCCGGCGCAGCAGGTTCTGCACCGCACAGGGCCCAAAGGCCAAAGGTGCGATGGCAGAAGACAAGAATTGAAAGGAAATAATTTATCTGGTGGATAGGAATAAAATCCTATTTTGATGATGGCCAGAAACAGGTCACTGACCCACAAGTTGGAAATAAGGGAGGCCCACAGGCCCAAGGACCAGCAAAGACAACCCCCAACCCAGGAATGGGCAGTTCAAACCTGTATGCTAAGATGGACTCATTTGCAGGCTTGGTGGACTAGAGAATCCCGGGGCACATGGCCCCATCTAATGGGACCTTCAAGGACCTGGAGCCCCATTAGAGGAGCCCCAGCAAGTGATCTGAAGCACCACTGCCGAGACAGAGAGCTTGAAATGAGCGGAGCAGCACCTAGGGATGCATCACATCCGTACTTCAGGCCTTGGACCAATTGGTTCACCAGGTCCAAATACACCTGATCCACAGATCTGGTGCTCAAGCTTGACGCCAAAACATGACCCATGGTAAGAGTCCGAGACACCAGGGCCATTGCCACCCAGGCCATAACGCTGTCCTTGCAGACATATAGTGGCGACCAAATGTGCCCTGCTTACCTGCCCTGTACACAGACCTTCCACAATAACACAGCACGACATCCAGGCCACAGCCAACACTCGCTGCAGAGGCTCAGTGGCAATGGTAAACATAGAATATGGCCCCGTGTGCACCACACAATCCATAGGTAGGAAGATTCCTCCACAAGTACCTCCACCCCAGAAGGAGAGGTCCACTTTTTTTTTCAACACCTTTATAAAAGGAGCAGCCCTCAGCACCTGTGCCAGAACGGTGGCAACCCCTCTCTCATTGGTACATGTCCATATGATATAGATGCAAATATACAGATATGTGCCTGCTGTGTAAGCGCGATGCACTGGTAGTAGAGCCTGAAATGTGCACCTGGTGGGCTGCTATCTATAAACTAGAGCCCAAAACTGCACCAGAAACCACCGACACAATATGGTACAGTGGACTGCCATCCCCGAAAACAGGGCAAGGGTTCCAGGGACCGCAACTAGCACAGCCACATGAGAGCACAATAGGACATGCTGGGACTAGTAGTACCCAAGTACAGCTGGCCGCCATACCGTGCCAACAGGGGCACACCGCAGGGAGGCAGGAACAGGGCAGTGCCCTTGGTAAAGATGGTCACTGCACATTCCTAGAGTAGCCACCCACTAAGCTCCGCCTCTACAGGCCCACCTATGGCAGAAGGCTACCGGTGTTTCATCAGATTAGACGACCCATCAGATTTTGAAACGGAAGTGACGTTCCATCACCGCCATCTTGCTACACCCCATACTCCTCCACAGTAAGGATACAGTGAGAGGGTGACAAGCAGAGGCGGCTCTCTAATTAGGCGAAATAGGCGGTGGCCTCAGGCCTCGCAGTCATAGGGGCCTCGCACAGCTGTCTAGTTTACCTAATTAGAGAGCCGCCTCGTTCAGCAGCAGAGATCTCCGTCCCGAGTCCCCTCGCCCTGCTACAGGGAGAGATAACATGCTGCGAGTGAGACGTGTGATCGGAGCTCATCTACATCTCCGGATCACAGACAGGGAGGGAGAGCCGCTCAGTAGAGCTCTGACAGATCTCCCCCCTCCCCCTGCTGCCCGCACAGCCAAACAGAAGAGGAGAGAGAGCTCCTGCTCCTCCTCCTCCCGCCCTCTCCTCCTGTGTCTGCCCCGCCCACTCTCCTCGGCTGTGTTCTCTGTTCTGCCTCAGAGAAGGGGATGTGTGGGCGGGAAGATTCAAGCTGAAGACCAGCAAAAGGGGAGTCTGATCCATCCAGTCCCTTCTGCCTCCCAGTGAGTACACTGATGTAGGGGATGCTCTTCCTTTCCTTCTTCCTCCACCCCCCTCTCTTTCTTTCCATTCTTTTTGTCTCTTTCCTTCATTCTTTCCACATCCCCCTCTCCTTTCTTTTTCTTTCCTTCTTTCTTTCATTCCATGTTTTCTCTTTCTTTCTTCCTGTCCATCTTTCTTTCTTTCTTTCTTTCCATCTTTCTTTCCTTCCATCTTTCTTTCTTTCTTCCTGTCCATCTTTCTTTCTTTCTTTTTCCATCCCTCTCTCTTTCTTTCTTCCTTTATTTCCATTCTTTTTGTCATTCTTTCTTTTTCTCTTTCCTTCCTTCTTCCTCCATCCCCCTTTCTTTCTCTTTCTTTCCTTCCTTCCTTCCCTTTCCTTCCATCTTTCTTTCCATCTTTCTTTCCTTCCATCTTTCTTTCTCTTTCTTTCCTGTCCATCTTTCTTTCTTTCCTGTCCATCTTTCTTTCTCTTTCTTTCCTGTCCATCTTTCTTTCCTGTCCATCTTTCTTTCTCTTTCTTTCCTGTCCATCTTTCTTTCTCTTTCTTTCCTGTCCATCTTTCTTTCCTGTCCATCTTTCTTTCTCTTTCTTTGTTTCCTTCTTTCTCTCTTTCTTTCTTTCCTTTACATCTTTCTCTTTCTTTCCTTTACATCTTTCTTTCTCTTTCTTTCCTTCCATCTTTCTTTCCATCTTTCTTTCCATCTTTCTTTTCTTTCTTTCCTTTCCATCTTTCTTTCCTTCCATCTTTCTTTGCTTCCATCTTTCTTTCCATCTTTCTTTCTCTTTCTTTCCTTTGCATCTTTCTTTCCTTCCATCTTTCTTTCCATCTTTCTTTCTGTCTTTTACATCTTTCTTTCTCTTTCTTTCCTTTCCATCTTTCTTTCCTTTCCATCTTTCTTTCTTTTCTTTCCTTTACATCTTTCTTTCTCTTTCTTTCCATCTTTTTTTCCTTCCATCTTTCTCTTTCTTTCCTTTCCATCTTTCTTTCTTTCCTTCCATCTTTCTTTCCTTTCATCTTTCTTACCTTTCTATCTTTCTTTCCATCTTTCTTTCCTTCCATCTTTCTTTCTTTCCTTCCATCTTTCTTTCTTTCCTTCCATCTCTCTTTCCATCTCTCTCTCTTTCCATCTCTCTTTCTTTCTCCCTCCACCCATCCCCCTTTATTTCTCTCTTTGTGACAGCCTACCAGAATAGGTAGGATCTGTGAGAGCAGCTTCCCTGTGCAGCTCTGCTTGAGGAAAATATATCTTTATTATGCCCACTTACCTACCCCCTGTACTGTCCACTCCCCTATACTGTACCCTCCTAATACAGTTCATAATACAGTGGGGCCTCATGTCTAAGTTTTGCCTAAGGCCTCACAAAGTCTAGAGCCGCCTCTGGTGACAAGTGGACATCTTGTTACACCCGCCGGAGTCTGGCATTTCACACTTATTTGTACCACTAAACAGAGCTTATATAGTGAAATACATTATTTGGAAATCCATATGACGGTTTTGAAGTTGAATTGGAAAATCAACGGTGTTCTGTGAGATCAGCAAACGTGTGAGATCAGCAGGCTTGCCGCTGCTTTTAAATTTCAATATCAAAACAGTCAGATGGATTTAAAAACACTGAATGTCACTATATAAGCTCCGTTTAGTGGTTAAAATAAGTGTGAAATGCAAGACTCCGGTGGGTGTAACAAGATGTCCGCTTGCCGCCTTCTCACTGTATCCTTACTGTGGACGAGTGCAGGGTGTAGCAAGATGGCAGCAACGGAACGTCACTTCTGTTACAAATTCTGACAGGTTGTCGAATCTGACGGAACACTGGTGTTCTATCAGAAAGCCGCTGCCCATCAGAAAGTGCAACCAAAGTGACGTTGTGTCACGGCCATCTTGGTACACCTGCACTTAGCCGCAGTAAGTCTGCAGTCTGAAGTCGCCAAGCAGACATCTTTTTACACCCGCTGAAGTCTTTGATTGCACAGTTAGTTTTACCAGTAAACTGAGATTATATAGTCAAATACAGTATTTGAAATCCGTGTGACTGTTTTGATGTTGAATTTTAAAAGCAGCGGTGTTCTGTCAGATTAGCAAACCTGTGAGATCAGCAAGCTTGCCGATGCTTTTAAAATTCAACTTCAAAACAGTCACACGGACTTCCAAATACTGTTTTTGACTATATAAGCTCAGTTTACTGGTAAATCTAACTGTGAAATGCAAGACTACAGTGGGTGTAAAAAGATGTCTGCTGCGCAACTTCAGACTGTAGGCTTACTGCGGACGAGTGTGGGTGTACCAAGATGGCCGTGAAGGCAACGTCACTTCTGTTACATATTCTGATGGGTAGTGGCTTTCTGACAGGACACCTGGCTTTCTCACATTCACCACTGGCTCAGTAAAGAGGCGGAAGTGATGCAAGGGAAGGGCGAGTGCCCACAAACAAAATGGCAAGTGCAGCAGCCTGTTGTAATAGGCCACAAATCCCCAGCCTAAATTAGCTCTGCAGCCCGACCACGTGGTACCAGCATAAGAAAGGGGGACACTGTCCAGGGAGCGGGGGTCTGGAACACTCCCCTGTCTGCAATAGCATGAGCAATGGGAAACACAGTCTAGCGCCACATGTTCCCACAGAGGCAGGTCTAGAGTTGCCACCTCATCCCTTTAAACCCGAACACATATGAATTACACAGGTTCTGAGGCTAATTAAATGCAGATAAGGCATCAAGTGAGTTTAATTACCACCTTAATCAGCCACAGAACCTGTGTAATTCATATGTGTTCGGGTTTAAAGGGATGAGGTGGCAACCCTAGGCAGGTCCCACCCGCTGACCACGGTAATTGGGGAGGGGACATAGAAGCACTGACAGACCTTCTCTGGCCAAGACCAAGGGGTGGCTGCCTCTTCGGGAACATAGGCAAGACTACCCAAACCAGGCAGGTACAAAGCGAAAAGCACCCCAGCACAGCACACCCTATGCCAGAAATTACAGCAGCGTAGGGGGGAGGTGAAAAACAGGAGCCCAGCCTTAAGGGGAGGGGACCCCACTGGCCTGAACACCCCAGGGAGTACCCGTACCCCACACTGCATCCAGGGATGGAAGGAGGGGGGAACTTACCGATCCAGCAGAGCTCCCATGTCAGATCCTTAACACCACTGAAATAGGGGGGACCTGTCAGCTAGGGTAACACTGTGGCATGGACTCTGGCGCCCAGTCATATGTGTCCTCGTGAGATGTTTAATTCGGTGGCCGCCCTGGTCCAAAATGGGGCTTTGTTGCAGCCAATTAGCGCATAGCTGAAGGTCTGTGCACACTCGCTGGCCAGACTGGGGTGACCACTAGATCTAGATTATCCAGAGAAGGGGTTTTATACCAGCTAGGACTTCCCATAGGCAGTGCTGTGTTTCTTTTCTGCCTAGTGACCTACGCTTGTAGTTGGCGCTATAAACCTTATAGTTCAGATTCAGAAGAGCTGTGGTTAGTGTAGTGGTTCCTTACATTGGTGACCAATGGGAAAAGGACCCCCTTATATCAGTGGTCAGTGTAGTGTAGCCTTACATTGGTGACCAATGGGGAAAGGAACCCCTTATATCAGTGGTCAGTGTAGTTTTCCTTTGCATTATTGACCAATGGGAGAAGATCCCCTCATATCAGTGGTCAGTGTAGTTCTCCTTTACGTTGGTGACCAATGGGAGAAGGACCCCTTTATATCAGTGGTCAGTGTAGTGGTCCCTTACATTGGTGATCAATGGGGAAAGGAACCCCTTATATCAGTGGTCAGTGTAGTGGTCCCTTATATTGGTAACCAATGGGAGAAGGACCCCCTTATATCAGTGGTCAGTGTAGTTCTCCTTTACATTGGAGACCAATGGGAAAAGATCCCTATATATCAGTGGTCAGTGTAGTGGTCCCTTACATTGGTAACCAATGGGAGAAGGACCCCCTTATATCAGTGGTCAGTGTAGTTCTCCTTTACATTGGAGACCAATGGGAAAAGATCCCTATATATCAGTGGTCAGTGTAGTGGTCCCTTACATTGGTAACCAATGGGAGAAGGACCCCCTTATATCAGTGGTCAGTGTAGCGGTCCCTTATATTGGTGACCAATGGAAGAAGGATTCCTTTATATCAGTGGTCAGTGTAGTGGTCCCTTACATTAGTAACCAATAGGGAAAGGAACCCCTTATATCAGTGGTCAGTGTTGTGGTCCCTTACATTGGTGACCAATAGGGAAAGGAACCCCTTATATCACTGGTCAGTGTAGTTCTCCCTTACAATGGTGACAAATGAGAGAAGGACCCCCTTAAATCAGTGGATTGTGGGTGCAGCGCCAGGCCCTTGCACACACTGCCCGCAACTCGTTTGCCTGTACCTCTGTGCGGGCTTTCAGTTACAGAGCTGGAGGAAGTGTGTACGGACTACGAGTGTGCCTATCAACATGCTTGCTGTCCATCGAAACTACAATTCCATCTGCTATAGCGGCAGATGGGACTTTCATTTACTTATGCACAGATTGGGCTTTACCTGCACGGCCACCCCTTTTTCAAAATGTGACAGCAGTTGCAGTGAGAGGAACCCCCACCTTCTGTCATAGGGAGGAGGGCTCTGGTGGTAGGACATGGGTGAATAATATTATTATTACAGGTACTGCATAGCAATGTCAGTTTACACAGTGCTTTACACACACACACACATATATATATATATATATATATATATATAGATGTGACTGTACAAAATATATATATATATATATATATATATATATATATATATATATATACACACACACAGATACACACACATATACATACATAGATATAGTACAGTCACATCAGTCCCTACCCTCAAGGAGCTTACAATCTAAGGTCCCTAACTCACATCCATATGTACACATACTAGGGCCAGTTTAGACAGGAGCCACTTAACCTACCAGCATGTCTTTGGAGTGTTGGAGGAAACCGGAGTACCCGGAGGAAACCCACGCAGGCACAGGGAGAACATGCAAACTCCAGGCAGGTAGTGTTGCGGCTGGGATTCGAACCGATGACCCTAGTGCTGCTAGGTAGAAGTGCTAGGAACTTGTTACATGTTACACCCTACCTAAATATGGGGGTAACATGTTTCCTCTGAAAGGTGAACCTATCCTGTAACTACCTGCTGACCAGTCGCCGTCGTTATACGGCGGTAGGTCAGCTCTCCTGTGCAAAACATTGTAGCTGTACGGTGGCTAGCGCAATTGTGGGCGCACGGCAGCAAGGCCCGCTGCGTGCTCGTGGGTCAGGCGGACTCGATGAAATCCTCTAGAAACCTTTGGAGGATTCCAGGCTGAGAAAGGCTGGACTAGGCACTAATATATATCTCTATCCCCCCTTGGTGGGAGTGGAGATGATCCCATCTATAAGGATATACAGTAAATCCTTGGTTTGAGAGTAACTTGGTTCGAGAGCGTTTTGCAAGACAAGCAAAACTTTTAAATACATTTTTACTTGATATACAAGCGATGTCTTGATATACAAGTAGCGTCATGTCACAACTGAGTATAAAAGAGAAGAGAGGCGCCTCTAAGTGTAGCAATATGGTTACATTTAATGAAGGTACAACATTTAGAAACATATTGCTACACTTATGCCGCATACACACGACCGGTTTTTCCGTCAGAATAAACTCTGACTGTGTTTCCGATGGATTTCCGCTGAAACGGGCTTGCCTACACACGATCACACCAAACTCTGATCGTTTGGGACGCGATGACGTGCGACGGGACTGGAAAAAGGAAGTTCAATAGCCAGTAGCCAATAGCTGCCCTTGCGTCGTTTTTGGTCCGTCGGAATAGCATACAGACGATCGGTTTTCCCAATAGGAACTGATTCCGTCGGAAAGATTTAAAACATGTTCTCTTTCTAGGTCCGTCAGAATTTTCGAAAGAGAAAGTCCGATGAAGCCCACACACGATCGTAATGTCCGATGGAATGATTTCTGCCAGAAAGTCCGGTCCTGTGTACGCGGCATTAGAGGCGCCTCGCTTCTCTTTTATACTCTGCAGCTCCTGCTGGATTTTGCATCTAATCCCCTTGTGGAGGCTTCCATTTGTGGATGGACATTTTATGGTTACACAACCTGGTCACATTGCTATAATCTTTTTATATGGACTATAGACTGAAGTACCTATGAATAAATGGTTGTGGAACTAATCATTTGAGTTTCTATTATTTCTTATGGGGAAATTTGCTTTGATATACAAGTGCTTTGGATTACAAACATGTTTCCCGGAATAAATTATTATTATTATACGAGATTTATATAGCGCCAACAGTTTACGCAGCGCTTTACAATGTATAAGGGGGACAACACAATTATAGTACAGTTCAATACAAAAGGGTACAGGAGGGCCCTGCTCGTAGAGCTTACATTCTAAAGGGAGGGGGTGGTGGTACAAAAGGTAATAGCTGCAAAGAATGATTTGATGGGAGTGAAATTATGCTCGCAATCCAAGGTTTTACTGTACAGTACATACACACACAGCACAAGGCCGGGTTCACACTACGAGACGTTTCCTAGGGCTGCAGTTCCTCTGATCTCCACAAGGTGGTGACCTCACTTCTTCCCAGGCTGGAAGTATCTATGGAAGACTCTATGGAAAACAGACAGGAAGTGAGGTCAGGAAGAGACAGGAAATAATGTCAGTTACAGACAGGAAGTTCCATGTGGTACGTTGCTGGAAGTGGCAGAAGAGGAGGTAATGAGATCTTATTTTCTATTTACACCCAGTAACCCCCCGTCATGTCCATCCTCTTCCTCCATAGTCACTGTGATGTCTTTTATCTCCAGCAGATGATGATACACACATATATAGTGTGGAAACCTAGATTAACCCCTTCAGGGGCAGAACATTTCCCCACTTACCGGGCCGGAACATTTCCTTCATTTTGGAGATGTGTCACCTTTCCCACCAATCACCTTCTCACCTCATCAGTCTATACTAACCTATTATATACATTTTATTAGTGGCGGGGGATGGAGGACAGGGGGACGGAGGAGAGGGGGGTTGGTATATGTATTTCTTTATTTTATAAGAATAGTAAGGAAGAGGGAAAAGTGTCATTTGTAGTAAATGTCCTTGAAAACAAATGTCTCCATAAAGATCCCAGTCTCAGATATTCACCCTAAAATGTGATCAGTGAAGTCGCACGGAGATCACAGGAATATGATGTTTCCTGGCAAAACCCAAAAGACAAAGTTCATTTTTCGGTTTAGGCGTACCTCCCGACTTTTCGACTTTAGAATGAAGGCCACTTAAGGAAGGGACAAGCGGCACACGTAGAGCGCAGCGTGGTTAAATGTTAAGTGTGAAACGCGTCAGCTGTTAAGCTGTACCACTCCAGTGGTGTCTCGTGTACTCCATGTTCCTGTTTTACAAATAAAAAGAAGAATTGAATCTGTTTATCCCGGCGTGCGGCTGTCTAGATCTTCTCATTAATCAATACCTATAAAATATATGAGTAAGCACTTTGTATAAGTGTGAAACGCGTCAGCTGTTGAGCTGTACCACTCCAGTGGTGTCTCATGTACTCCATGTTCCTGTTTTACAAATAAAAAGAAGAATTGAATCTGTTTATCCCGGCGTGCGGCTGTCTAGATCTTCTCATTCATCAATACCTATAAAATATACTTTGATTACTATTTCTGAGCCCACCTTAAAGGATAAGTTCAATTTTTTAACCACTTGCCTGACTAAAGATTCCCCCCCCCGCCCCTTCCTTCATGACCGTGCAATTGTCAGTTAAAGTCACGCAGTGCAATATTACAAAAAAAAGGACCTGGTCATTAGGGGGTAAATCTCCTGGGGCTGAAGTGGTTAAAGAAGAAATTCATTAACCACTTCAGCCCCGGAAGACTTTACTCCACTATCCTGACCAGAGCACTTTTTGCGATTCGGCACTGCGTCGCTTTAACTGACAATTGCGCGGTCGTGCGACGTTGCACCCAAACAAAATTGACGTCCTTTTTTCCCCCCACAAATAGAGCTTTCTTTTGGTGGTATTTGATCACCTCTGCGTTTTTTTATTTTTTGCGCTATAAACAAAAAAAATAGGACAATTTTGTGAAAAAAAAACATTATTTTTTACTTTTTGCTATAATAAATGTCCCCCAAAAATATATAAAAAATTTTTTTTTTCTCATTTTAGGCCGATATGTATTCTTCTACATATTTTAGGTAAAAAAAATTTGCAATAAGCGATTATTGATTGGTTTGCGCAAAAGTTATAGCGTCTACAAAATAGGAGATAGATTTATAGCATTTTTCTTTTTTTTTATTAGTAATGGCGGTGATCTGCGATTTTTATTGGGACTGCGACATTGTGGCGGACACATCGGAGACTTTTGACACTATTTTGGGACCATTGTCATTTATACAGCAATCAGTGCTATAAAATGCACTGATTAATGTGTAAATGACACTGGCAGGGAAGGGGTTAACACTAGGGGGCGATGAAGGGGTTAAGTGTGTCCTAGAGGGTAATTCTAACTGTGGAGGGGCTTCAACTCACATGATAGCGATCACTGCTCCGGATCACAGAGGAAATGCCTTGTTTACATAGGCACTTCCCCGTTCTGCGGCTCCGTGACACAATCGCGGGACACTGGCAGACATCGAGTCCACGGTCACGCTGTACGCGGCGCTAACCCCGCAAATTAAAAGGGGACGTACAGGTACACAAATTTGCCCACCGCTGCCATTGTGCCGACGTATATCGGCGTGCAGTGGTCGGCAAGTGGTTAAAATAGTCAGGGACTGCATAGCAACCAGCAACCGTTGAGACAATGAACACTTTGGTGTGACATATATAACCACTTACTTCCTGGGCACTTAAACCCCCCTCCTGCCCAGACCAATCTTCAGCTTTCAGCACTGTCACTCTTTGAACGGAAATTGCGCGGTCATGCGACATTGTACCGAAATGACATTTTTATCATTTTTTCCCCACAAATAGAGCTTTCTTTTGGTGGTATTTGATCACCTCTGGGTTTCTTATTTTTTGTTTAAAAAAAAAATGAAAAAAGACCGAAAAATTTGAAAACAAAACGGTTTTATATTTTGTTATAAAATTTTGTAAACAGGTCATTTTTTCTCCTTCATTGATGTACGCTGATGAGGCGGCACTGATGGGTACTGATAAGGCGGCACTGATAGGTGGCAGTAATAGGCACTGGTAGGTGACACTGATAGGCAGCACTGCTAGATAGCACTGATTGGCATCACTGGTGGGCATTGATAGATGGCACTCTTGGAAATTGATAGGTGGCACTGATATTCGCTGGTGGGCACCAATTGATGGCACTGGCAGGCGGTACTGGTTGGCACAGATGAGGCGGCTGTGCCTCTTCCTCTTCGGGACCGATGTCCCTTCAACAGAAGCCGGTAATCGGCTTTTTTTTCTCCTCACACTGTCAGCGTGAGGAGAAAAAAGAATTGGGTACCGAGCTTCCGTTTACATCAAGTGATCAGCTGTCATTGGCTGAAAGCTGATCACGTGATAAGGGGCCGGGATCGGCCCCTTAATCTGATCTGTGATCACCCGAGTCTCAGTGACTTGGTGATCACAGAGTGCGCCACCCGCAGGGGGCGCGCAAAGGGGAGGACAACTTGTGATGGCTTCCCGGTGTTCTGCCGGGAAAGTTCCGCTCGGCGGATAAGGACCCCCCTCTACTGCGCAGGCGCTGCGCCTGCACAGTAGGATCCGGTGGAAATAGCCGAAGATAAATAGGGGAAAATCAGCTGTACACGGCGCCTCTAAGTGGGCCCCTCGCGGGCTCGCTTTCCTCGCCACGCTTCGGGCACGGCCTCGCTTCGCTCGGCTCTTTTAGATTCCCCCTCTAGGTCCACTTGGATGGTGGGGAAGGAATCTGGACCTAGGGCGCAGGCGCCGTGTACAGCTGATTGTAGATTTTGTCGTTCGGCTATCTCCGGCGGCTGCTAGTAGTTCGTACTGCGCAGGCGCTGCGCCGTACAGGGGGGGAACTTATCCGCCGAGGGAATTTTCTCGGCAAGACACCGGCAATGTAGGTCCACGCTGTAGCCGTCATTCGGCTATGGCGCAGACGGGAAGCGGATATTGTACAGTATTGTGTATATCAGGGGTAGGCAACTTTAGCTACTTGCCTATCGGGCACTTTTGCAACTTCCTGCCCATGAAAATTTTCAGTTTTCAGCGCTGTCACATTTTGAATGACAGTTGCGCGGTCATGCAACACTGTACCCAAATTACTTTTTTTATAGTTTTTTTTCACACAAACAGAGCTTTCTTTTAGTGGTATTTAATCACCACTGGGGTTTTTATGTTTTGATAAACAAACAAAAAAATGAAAATTTTGAAAAAAAAAATGTTTTTCTTAGTTTCTGCTATAAAATTTTGTAAATAAGTAATTCACTGATGGGCACTGGTGAGGCAACACTGATGATGTGGCACTGATAGGCAGCAATGATGGCCACTGACTGGCATCCCTGCTGGGCACTGTTGGGGCTGCACTGATGATCAGGGTCTCCCCTGTGAGGAAATTTCCGCTGATTGTCTCTCCTTTCCTCACACTCTGTCAGCGTGAGACGAGGAGAGCCGATTACCAGCACTTCCGTGTTTACATGTGATCAGCTATGACTGCACACAGCTGATCAAATTTGTAAAGAGCCGCGTCATTGGCTCTTTACCGGGATCAATGATGCACCGTGTCCCAGGGACAGAACGCACCACCGATCACCGCGCTGCACGCCGAGAGTGGGACGTCGTCACATGACGTCTTCCCAGAATGAGAGCCGCCACCCGCCCGTCAATTAACAATATGGCGAGCAGGAGGTGGTTAAAGAGGTGGAGATCTACTTGAACAAAGTGGGAGAAATCAAAGATCACCGGGTAGAGTGTCACCTCCTCACACCTGAATTAAACCTCTAATTGCTGTACTACTGTGTCCCAATTTTATGCAAGGCACGGCAATCATGGGTTTAAATCAGGTGGCGAGGAGGCAACATATCACCTCCTCACCACCTGTCAAACACGCTTTTCAGAGGAGCAGCAGTGTCTGCTGCACTTGTGAATGAGATTTTTTTTTTTTTTTTCGGCATTCAGCAGCAACACCTTTAGGGCTCGTTCACATGTAAAGTTGGAGGGTGGTCGCGGGTTTACCGTCCCCAATCCCTACCCCCCCTTTAGCTGCTGAGGCAGCAGCCAAAGGTGTACATGTGCCCCAGCAGGAATTAAGCCCCCTGGTGCTTTTGGTGGGTGCTTCTGCCTGTAAATCGCAACCTATTCAAGTAAATTGGGCCACTCTGCAAGCGCCCCGCAACTGGATGCTTCTGCGGGATCCCAGGGGTTGAAGCAGGTGGTGAGAAAGTAACATAACGCTGCCTGCTTTAACCCCCTTGTTTGCTGTACTGCACAAGGTTGCAGAGCGGCCTCGTTCACTTGAATGGGTCATGCATGGCAGGTGCTACATCCGCCAACCATGACCGAATGTATAAGTTCTGCGGCAGCTGCAACATGTGTACTCCCCTGGCCACTGCAGCTAAAGGGGGTGCGATTGGGGCGAGGGTGATAAAAACACATCTTAACTATAGAGTTTTACCCCCATCCCCCCAAACTGAAAATGTAAATGAACCCTTACTGAGCCCCCTATAAGGCTGCTTTCACACTGATGTGCTGTGGTTTTCCTGCACCACAGTGAATCTGCTAGTTTCCTGGGCTAGCTGCGCTTAGCCATAGACTTCTATTATATCCTGCAGGTTTTGAGCACTTTCTGAAAGCTCACCATAACTCCTGAATTCAGAAAGCGCGCCAAACCCGCAGGATATAGTAGAAGTCTATGGCTAAGCGCAGCTACCCGCAGGTACACTGCCCTGCACCCACGGTGTCGGTAACCTGCAGCACATCAGTGTGAAAGCGGCCCTATACTATTATGCCCGGTGTATTGCTTCCCACTGACCTGAAGATCTCTTCTTTCCTACTGCTGGCACCACTCTGGAGACCGCTAGCCGGGATAAGAGGTGGAGTGCAGTTGGTATAACTCCGCATGGGACAGGAGCCGGCACTACAGAGGAGGCATCGGATCATGCGGCTCTTACTCCCTACTACAGCTCCAACTTTACAAGTAGTCCCTCTGCATTGCACTCTGATGATCTGGGATGGCGGGACAGCAAGCCCAGACCGCGATCTACCAGTCACCTGTCCGCGATCTACTGGTTGCTGACCCTCCACTGTATACAGTGCAGAAGTGTGTAATACTGAGCACAGGGGTTGGGGAGTCTTGCAGTCAGTATCGGATTTAGGATGCATACCACAGACTGCAGGGTCCAGGGTGTGTACAAGGATCAGGAGTATGTAATGCACAGAGGGCTGTAGTCCATGCTGGGATTAGGAGTACATGATGCACAGAGAGCATGTGATCCGTGTGTTTTTTAACCACCTCCCGCTCGCTGTATAGTGAAATGACGATGTACGGGATCCCCTTTCATTCTGGAACTACGTCAAATGACATCGCCCCACCGCTCTCTCGCCCGCCCGCGGGGGCGCGCTGTGTCCCTGGAATATGGCGCGACCCCAATCTCGGTAAAGAGCCGATGACGAGGCTCTTTACCCATTTGATCAGTTGTGTCCAATCACAGCTGATCACATGTAAACACAGAAGTGCTGATAATCGGCTCTCCTTGCCTCACACTGAGAAGAGGAGAGCCGATCAGCGGTATTTCCTCACACGGGAGACTGTACAGATAATCAGGGCGCTGATCATCAGTGCAGCCCCAAGAGTGCCCATCAGTGATGCCAATTTGTGGCTGTCCGTGCCGCCTATCCGTGCTCATCAGAGTGGCAAATTAGTGCCTTCTGTTCAGTGTCCTTAAGTGCCGTCTCTTCAATGCCCATCAATGCAGCCTCATCGCTGCACATCAGTGAAGGAGAAAAATTATTTATTTACAATACTTTCTGACAGAAACTAAGAAAAACTTTTTTTTTTTTTGCAAAATTTTCGGTCTTTTTTTTTCTTTTTGTTTTCTTTTAGAAAAAATAAAAAACCCAGTGGTGCTTAAATACCACCAAAAAAACCCCTACATTTTTGTAAAAAAAATGATAAAAATGTAGTTTGGGTACAGCCATGCATGACCGTGCAATTGTCATTCAAAGTGCAACAGCGCTGAAAAATGGCCTGGGCAGGAAGAGGGTGAAAGTGCCCGGTATCATAGCGGTTATTTTGGTGCGGTCTGGCACAATTTTAGCTCATTCAAATGAAATTGCATTGCACCTGTATCGCATGTGAATTACACAAGAATGCATAGCACCAGTGCCGGAACAAATACCAGCACTTGGCTCCACTGAGTTGCCTGGCAGGGGGGCACTAGCTTCAGCTTGGGCACCTGCGGCTATTGCCCCACATCTCTTACCTGGTGCCTGGGTCCCAGGTGCCATGATCGCCCCTCTGCCAGCATCTCTTTGATTTGAGGGGGATATGTGATGTGTGCTGGGAGGGGGTGGGGGGACAGATTTCATGTCCAACCCCCCTTCTAGCACAAGTCCTCCTCTTCTTTAGTGCCCCCCCCCCCCCAAATCATTCCAAGTAAAGTTTTTTGTTGCCTGCCCGCTCCCCGCACCACCCTTCTTGGTCACTGTGTCTCCTTTCCCTGCAAAGCCTAATGTAAGGCTCCGTTCACATATATGCATAACATGTGAACCGGCAGCCATTTCTATGGAGCCGGTTCACATATTCACTGCAAATTTAAAAAGAG
Source organism: Lithobates clamitans (assembly GCA_037952925.1). NCBI lineage: Eukaryota > Metazoa > Chordata > Amphibia > Anura > Ranidae > Lithobates > Lithobates clamitans. Next base: position 1,242,653 of record JBBGZY010001743.1, on the reverse strand, counting down.
CACTGCTGTGCGATTCAGATTTGAATTCCAGGCTCATTGCCTTCTATGGGAATGCATCTGAATCGTAAATCTCATTAGTTGTGAACAGGAATTCAATCAGAAGAAAAAACAGCCTTTTGGGTTTGGTACGGATTTTAAGGGAAACCCCACTTCAAAATGAAAAGGAAAAAGTGGGGGCCCCCCAAATCCATACAAGACCCTTGAGAGCGATTGCCCCCGATCAATACAAGGCCACATGCCCTCTACATGGGGGGTGATTTGGGGAAAATCACCCCAAAGCACCTTGTCCCCATGATGGGGACAAGGGCCTCTTCACCTCAACCCTGGCCAGTGGTTGTAAGGGTCTGCGGGCAGGGGGGTTTATTGGAATCTGAAAGCCCCCTTTAACAAGGAGGCGCCAGATCCCAACCCCCTCCCCTTATGTGAATGATTATGGGATAAATTGTACCCCTACCCATTAACCAAAAGAGTGTCAAAAAGAAATAAAAACACAGAGACAATTTTTGACAATTCCTTTATTTAAAAAAAAAACAATGTTCCCCGATGTAGATCCATTGTCGATCACGATGAACACCACTGCTGTCAACTAAACAAATAGCTCAGCTCCCGGTGCTGGATCCCGCTTTCTGCTCGCTCCGCCATCTGACAGTTCTTAAATAGCTGTCAGCGGGGGAGGCCGCTAATAGATGACAAGTCATCCAGTGTTAAGGATGCATCGGCCATCTTCCCGGCCCACTGCTTAACAACCAACTATTGCAGTGTAGAGTGCAGAGCGGTGTTTCGCCTCTTCCCCCTGTCAGTATACATGAAGACATCAGAGCCGGGGAGGAGGAGGCGGATTCAGCAGCTCTGCACTGTGAGAAGCAACAGACTGTGAGAAATGCCAGCTGCTATATAGAGCCATGGATATGGCTGCTGGGACCCTAGACACCCTGCCCAAGCCGATGGCAGATGCCACACTTGTGTTTCCCCCGCTGAGCAAGTCCCTGGAGCCAAGTGCCGGAACTTGTTCCAGAACTGGGCACCGCTCAGACTCGCTGGGACTCCGGGACTTGCATCAAATTCCGGGATGGTCCGGGCGAATCCGGGATGGTTGGGAGGTATGGTTTAGGAGAAGGGACGCACCTGAGAAAAAAGATTCTGTGTGTACAGAAACCTCTGAGTGTCCCTCATAGGTCCCCCTCCCAATGTCCCTCCATCCAGAGTCAGAGAATCCTATGACATCACACTGACCTCAAAGCCCCTCCTCTCAAAGTCCCTCAAACCAAAGTCAGAGAATCCTATGACATTACACTGACCCCAAAACTCCTTTTTCCCAATGTCCCTCCATCTGGCTCTTATATCTTTCTTCTGATGATGTGGGTGGACACTTGGCATCCTCACGTGCAAAGCAGGACTGTTGTACTAGCATTGTATGTAGTGATGTCAGAATGCCCTTGACAAACTGTTAACCTATGTAGTGGGAGGGCCCTATGTGGGTAAATTATACCTCAGCTGGCCTACAGTACATTTACTATGGGCAGGTGACTGCTACAGGCTAGGCAACGTACTGCTATGTCACTCAGCACTTGCGCACTGGTGTAGCATCGTGATTCCGTGACCGGACACAGTAGATCACGGTGCTGAGTGCCCGGAGTATCGTGATTGCTGTGACCAATCATAGCGATCGCATGATTACATGTAAAAAAAACTGTCATGAATCAATTCCATTCATAACAGCTTGCTTGCTATTGTGATGCTGTGATTGGCCTTCCGCTATCACATGGTACCTGGCACCCTGTTCCTTGTGATTAGCTGCAGCCAATTACAGCATCACAAGTGTAAGCAAGCTGTCATGAATGAAAGCCATTCATGATAGGTAAAACTATTTCTTATAACGGTGATCATCACCGTTTTAAGCAATAACAGTGTGTATATAATGGTCTAATAACAAAGGGCAAGTGATCACTTATAAAGAAGGGAAAACAAGTGTTTATCATTTTTTTATATCTATACACAAATGTTTTACCTTTTATTGCTATTTTAAACTGAATGGGTTGTTTTACAAGGTGAGTGTTTACATACTTTTTATACACAATTGTATTTGTTACTATTAATATTTTATTATTCATACAGATTGGAGGCGTCATGGATTATAATATTGTTGTTAAAGAAGAGTTTATAGAAGAGGATGATGAGCAGCTCTCTGAAGGAGACAAGGATCTCTACAAGCACAGCACGATAGAGCCATCAAGTAAAGGGAACCCACCAGAGAGATGCCCCCGTCCTCTGTATTCCCAGGATTCCACACAGGAAGATCACACCATCCCTCACCATTATAAGGTTGGTGGGACAGAGCATCTGGAACATGAACACATGAAGATGATGTGGATTTTTTTATATGAGCTTAAAATTTACAGATCATATTTTTTGTTTTCTCTTGGTTTAGAGTGAAGATCTGATGGATATAAAAGTTGAGGGTAAAGCAGAAGAAGAAGAGACGTATGTGAGGGATGATCAGCAGTCTATGGAGGAGGATGGAATAACGGGGACATTTATAGAGGAGGACACTCCTACAGAGATCAGCACAGGTGGTTTATTAACACTAAATACATTCCTCAATCCATACTGCTCACTGATTGGGCCAGAGTAGGGCAAGGACTGGGTGATATCAGCCTGTAATCCCCTGGTCACTTTCCTGAGCCGATAGAGAACACTATCTTGTTCATTACCTAGTCCTCATACCGTATTTACTTAACTGTTGTATCTTATTCAATACGTTGTACAGAAAAGGTGTTCTGGGCAAGAGTTAATTGTTACTTTTTAACAGGATTATGTATTATTGATATTTGGCACCTTGAAAATTCCAAGAACCTATTCCTTCTTCTCCTATAAAAGACAGTTCTCGTTGTTTCCTCACTCTCTGACTAAGGTCCATGAATAAAGAAATGAACTGGTAGGAGATACAGAGGATCCATTTGGGATCATCTAGCTTACATACCTGTGCGCAAGAGTATTTTCTTCTGCAGTCTTCATCTTGGTTGCTCTCCCCCCCATTCTCACTCTCTGACCTCTGGTGGGGCTCAGCCCCCCTGTTATTCACGACCAAATCATGGACTAAATAAGGAAGTGCAGGACTTCTTGTGTTGGGAAGATGGCAATGAGTGATAGAGGGGGTGGGGACACTCGTCCTATAATCCCCTCATCACTGTCACTCCTATAAAAGACAGTTCTGTTTGTTTCCTCACTCTCTGACTAAGGTTCATGAATAAAGAAATGATCTGGTAGGAGATCAGAGGACCCATTTACTAGTTACCTTGAGGGGGGAATTGTAAGATCCTCAGAGACAAAGCTGCCTGATGTGGGCGGAGTCCTGGTTTAGGGGAACCAATCTGCTCATGTCTAGTAATAATCTTTTTATTTCTATTTTAGTAGATGGACGGGGGATGAGGAAAACCTCAGAGGATTGTCTCACTTTGTCTCCAGACTGTAAAGTAGAAGATGAGGACATCACACAGTATAGTCCAGGAGAAAACCCGACTACCTCAAATGTCCATCCGGCACCACACAGTGTAGATGGACCATCATATTCCTCTTATCCTGAGGAACCTCAGACTGTGAGGGACGGTGCCGTCCTTCCAACAACTAAAAGGTTTCCCTGTACTGAGTGTTGGAAGAGTTTCCATTTTAAATCTCACCTTAACGTCCATAAAAGATCTCACACAGGAGAAAAGCCATATTCCTGCCCCGAGTGCGAGAAATGTTTTTCAAAGAAGTCCCATCTTACCACACATCAGAGATCTCACACTGGGGAAAAGCCATTTCCCTGTCCTTGCTGCGGGAAATGTTTTAAACAGAAATCAGAACTTGTGACACATCAGAGATCTCACACCGGAGAGAAGCCATTTTCTTGTCCTGATTGTGGGAAATGTTTTTCACAGAAGTCCATTCTTTACACACATCAGAGATTGCACACAGGAGATAAGCCGTATTCCTGCCCTGAGTGCGGGAAAAGTTTTGTGCAAAAATTACAACTTGTCACACATCAAATGTCTCACACGGGGGAAAAGCCGTATTCCTGTTTTGAGTGTGGGAAATGTTTCTCAAGAAAGTCACATCTTTCCATGCATCAGAGAACTCACACGGGTGAGAAGCCATATTCCTGTCCTGAGTGTGGGAAAAGTTTTTCAAGGACATCCCATCTTCACAGACATCAAAAATGTCACACGGAGGAGAAGCTGCATTCCTGTACTGAGTGCGGGAAAGGTTTTTCAACAAAGTCGCATCTTTGCAGACACCAGAGGTTACACACCATGGTTCAGCATGATCAGGTAGATGAGTAACAATCACTGATAGTTAAGATGTATACACAAGTTTATTTGTTACAATGACTCTTTTATTATGCATTTAGAGTGAAAACCTCAGGGATTATAATATTGTTTTTAAAGAAGAGTATACAGAGGAAGATGATGACTATGGTGTGATGAAGCAGCTTTCTGATGAGCATAAGGACATCATTATAGAGCCATCAGGTAATAGAAACCCACCAGAGAGATGTCCCCGTCCTCTGTATTCCCGGGATTCCACACAGAAAGGTCACACCATCCCTCACCATCATCAGGTAGATCCATAACAATCATTGATAATTGTGATTGATACACAAGCATGTTTGTTATAGTGAATGTTTTGTTAAATATTCAGAGTGGAAGCCTCAGGGATTATAATATTGTTGTCAAAGAAGAGTATAAAGATGAGGAGTATGGAGTGAAGGAGGAGTTTTCAGAAGGACACAAGGATACGATGGAGCCACCTAATACCAGCAACCCACCAGAGAGATGTCCCCGTCCTCTGTATTCCCGGGATTCCACACAGGAAGATCACACCATCCCTCACCTTTGCAAGGTTGGTGGGACAGAGCATCTAGAACATGGACTTGTGGAGACAGGTGTATTATTTTTGGAAATGTCACATCATTAAAGCTTATATTTTACAGATTATATTTTTTATCCTTCTCTTTGTTTAGAGTGAAGATCTGATGGATAAAAAAGTTAATGTTAAATCAGAAGAAGAGAGGTATGTGAGGGATGATCAGCAGTCTATGGAGGAGGATGGAATAACGGGGACATTTATAGAGGAGGACACTCCTACAGAGATCAGCACAGGTGGGTCATTAAAACTAAATACATTCCTCCACCCGTACTGCTCACTGATTGGTCCAGAGTAGGCTGGGGACTGGGTGATATCAGCCTGTAATCCCCTGGTCACTTTCCTGAGCTGTGTTCCCTGTCCTGTATTCCTGTATTTCTCTCGGATAATCTTCCTTCTCTGTGCTGCAGACACAATTTATGTATCTAGACTGGATTTATGGAGACTCTGGGGTTCAGCTGGCAGCAAAATGTTCATTTTTGCTATATGTGCTGTTCAACCTAAGCACCTGGGGCATGTACCCCAAATCAAGGATCTGTAAAGACCCCTGACAGAATTTTTTTTGCCAGGGTTACTTACCCTGTTATTTGTTGGCTGTGCCGGGTGGAGGGATATGTCTGTATAGTCTCAGACCCAAGTCACTGAGTGCAGTCTCAGGAGATGAAAGGCAGCGGTGTGGGATCTCTGCAACTTGTTTCATGTAAACATTTAAGCTTCCACTGATTACGGAATACCAATATTATGAGTCCTGACCCCTACACTGTATAATTTATAATGCATTTTACATAGTCCTGACCCCTGCACTTAATACAATATCTTGTGCATTACATAATCCTCATACCATATTAGCCTAACTGTTGTGTCTTATTCAATGTGTTGTACATTACATAGTCCTGACTTCTGCTCTCTACCCTCTACCCACTGCTATATATAAACATATTTTGTATTCTCTTTTGTTACACCCATTTCTACTAGCTCAACCTGTAATCCCCTTATCACTGTCACTCCTATAAAAGACAGTTCTCGTTGTTTCCTCACTCTCTGACTAAGGTCCATGAATAAAGAAATGAACTGGTAGGAGATCAGAGGACCCATTTACTAGTTACCTTGAGGGGGGAATTGTAAGATCCTCAGAGACAAAGCTGCCTGATGTGGGCGGAGTCCTGGTTTAGGGGAACCAATCTGCTGATGTCTAGTAATAATCTTTTTATCTCTATTTTAGTAGATGGACGGGAGATGAGGAAAACCTCAGAGGATTGTCTCACTTTGTCTCCAGACTGTAAAGTAGAAGATGAGGACATCACACAGTATAGTCCAGGAGAAAACCCGACTACCTCAAATGTCCATCCGGCACAACGCAGTGTAGATGGACCATCGTATTCCTCTTATCCTGAGGAACCTCAGACTGTGAGGGGCGGTGCCGTCCTTCCAACAGATAGGAGGTTTTCCTGTTCTGAGTGTGGGAAGTGTTTCCCTTCTAAATCCAAGCTTATTGTGCATGAAAGATCTCACACAGGTGAGAAGCCATTTCCTTGTCCTGAGTGCGGGAAATGTTTTTCAGAGAAGTCCCATCTTTCAATACATCAGAGATTGCACACAGGGGAGAAGCCGTTTTCCTGTTCTTGGTGCGGGAAATGTTTTGTACAGAAATCAGAACTTGTCACACATCAGAGATCTCACACGGGGGAGAAGCCATTTTCTTGTCCTGATTGTGGGAGATGCTTTTCACAGAAATCCATTCTTTACACACATCAGAGATTGCACACAGGTGAGAAGCCATATTCCTGTTCTGAGTGCGGGAAAAGTTTTATACAAAAAGTACAACTTGATACACATCAAATGTCTCACACGGGGGAAAAGCCCTATTCCTGTCCTGAGTGTGAGAAATGTTTTTCAAGGAAGACGCATCTTTCCATGCATCAGAGAACTCACACAGGAGAGAAGCCGTATTCCTGTACTGAATGTGGAAAATGTTTTTCAAGGACATCCCACCTTTACAGACATCAGAAATTGCACACGGGAGAGAAGCCACATTCCTGTCCTGAGTGCGGAAAAGGTTTTTCAAGGAAGTCACATCTTTCCAGACATCAGAGATCTCACATGACGGAGAAGCTACTTTCCTGTCCTGAGTGAGGGAATTGTTCCTCACTGAAGTCCTGTCTTCCTGTACATCAGGGGTCACACACAACCCTCGAGGTGTATTAGTGCCTTGAGTGCAGGAAATGTCTTCTATATGAATGTTGCTGGACATCACAGCTCTCATGTGGGGAAGAAGCACACCCTGATATACACCTCAGATATACTCCATGGCTGATCTTCATCATGTAAGAAACGGTTCATAAGGAGATCAGAGATCACCAAAGACATGGATGAAGTGTTTTACCGTGTTGACCATTGATAACAGTAGAAAAATAAAAATTAAGTCATAAAAATAGATGAATGAATGTGATAAGCATTCATCCAGCTGTGAAGAATGTCAGTCTTATTTTATTTCATATAGTGATTTCCTATGATCATTGGGTCCTTTTGTATATACCTTCTAGCAGCCATAAAGTGGTATTGAACTATTTTCCCTAATTGAGGTATTTTGGAAATGATACCTCCTCATGGCCAGAAGATGGAGCTGGTGGTTATAGGATATTTTTTGAATAGGCCCCCTTAGCTTACTATGTAAGGGGTGGTTTCATACAAGTAACTGAGATTGTGCTCATGCACAGCCAGGTGCTGCTACCGGCTGTGTGTGTGGTCTCCTTTTTCCCACCACAATGAACAGTAAATAGAGTTGTGTGCAGATCCTCCCTCCCCTTCTCTGCTAGTAGTGAGCTGGTAGGCATACAGAGTGAATTATGCACCCGTCTTCTCTCCCCCTCTCTGACTGCAAATGACAAGAGCAGTAACGGTGTAATATCCCCTGCTTGTTCTCCCCCCCCCCCACCACCAATCAAAGGGCAGGAGAGTCATAGCCAATGAGAACGTTAGAGAAGGACACTTGCTATGCTGAAGAGCATCATGGGAAATGTAGTCTTTAAAGGTCAACGTATAATGGAAGTGAATGGCTGCAAACACAGGAGCTGAAATCCCTGCACACAGAGGAGAGACAGAGGACTGCTTTTCTAGAGACTGAGAGGTCTTTGCCGAGCGGAAGCTGTGCTGCTAGGATGCGGGGTCACTTGCTGTGTCCACGAGAGCCTGAGAGACTTGCTACCATGAATGCCTAAACCAGAGCTGACAGACAGCCTTGTGGAGGACCGGTCCTGCGGAGAGACTAAGCCCTGTGGGACCTAACTTCAGAAGACTGCCAAGTGATATGGACCAGATGCCTGTATACCAAGAGGGGTGAGCTGAACTATCTCAATACTGGCACAGCTAATTAGGGAGAGACCCCCCCCTCCCATTGTTTGGCAGACTACTAGCCATCTTCTTCACACTCTGAAATGGATAGCCACATGTGCACTAACTACAGAAGGGCCCCAACGAAAGCCGGACAAAATTGACGATTAGACACCAGGTACTGTGACGTTACTTCCAGGGGTACCCCTTAGTCAGGAATGCATACGCCCATTGGCGCTGTATGCATAATGCGCACGCAAGGACCTTTTTATTTTCCTGGGTTATTTGATACTGTTATTTAAACTCTAGTTGCACTTGCTATGGTTTAATTTAACATTGTTATAGTTAAATTTACTGTAAGCCTATAGGTTGGTGCTCATTTACCTAGTATGTTATGCTTGAATCTGTTTGTTGAATGATCTGTGTATTGTTTAACTGCGTTTCTTCAATATAGTCATTTAATCTACCAAAAGTCGCTTGGCCTATTTTCTGTGTAGTGTTATAGAGTGTAGCATACTAACGCTTAAGTATAACTTATAACCGGGTGTCACAAGGGAACCGAATAACTATCCAATCACATTGTCTGATTTGTAAATTATGGTGGAAAATAAGTCTTTTTTTCTATATCAAAAGTTCATCTCAATACTTTGTTGGCATTGACAGAGGTCAAATGTTTTCTGTAAGTCTTCACAAGGTTGTCACACACTGTTGCTGGTATGTTGGCCCATTCCTCTATGCAGATCTCCTCTAGAGCAGTGATGTTTTGGGGCTGTCGCTGGGCAACACGGACTTTCAACTCCCTCCAAAGGTTTTTTATGGGGTTGAGATCTGGAACTTGGCTAGGCGACTCCAGGACCTTAAAATGCTTCTTACAAAGCCACTCCTTCGTTGCCCGGGCGGTGTGTTTGGGATCATTGTCATGCTGAAAGACCCAGCCACGTTTCATCTTCAATGCCCTTGCTGATGGGAGGAGGTTTGCACTCAAAATCTCACGATACATGGCCCCATTCATTCTTTCATGTACACGGATCAGTCGTCCTGTTCCCTTTGCAGAGAAACGGACCCAAAGCATGATGTTGCCACCCCCATGCTTCACAGTAGGTAGGGTGTTCTTTGGTTGCAACTCAGCATTCTCTCTCCTCCAAACACGACGAGTTGTGTTTCTACCAAACAGTTCTACTTTGGTTTCCTCTGACCATATGACATTCTCCCAATCCCTCTTCTGGATCATCCAAATGCTCTCTAGCAAACCTCAGACGGGCCCGGACATGTACTGGCTTAAGCAGGGGGACATGTCTGGCACTGCAGGATCTGAGTCCCTGTCTGCATAGTGTGTTACTGATGGTAGCCTTTGTTATGTTGGTCCCAGCTCTCTGCAGGTCATTCACTAGGTCCCCCCGTGTGGTTCTGGGATTTTTGCTTGTGATCATTATGACCCCATGGGTAAGATCTTGCGTGGAGCCCCAGATCGAGGGAGACCATCAGTTTCTTGTATGTCTTCCATTTTCTAATTATTGCTCCCACAGTTGATTTCTTCACACCAAGCTGCTTGCCTATTGCAGATTCAGTCTTCCCAGCCTGGTGCAGGTCTACAATTTTGTTTCTGGTGTCCTTCGACAGCTCTTTGGTGTTCACCATAGTGGAGTTTGGAGTGTGACTGTTTGAGGTTGTGGACAGGTGTCTTTTATACTGATAACAAGTTCAAACAGGTGTCATTAATACAGGTAATGAGTGGAGGACCGAGGAGCCTCTTAAAGAAGAAGATAGAGGTCTGTGAGAGCCAGAAATCTTGCTTGTTTGTAGCTGACCAAATACTTATTTTCCACCATAATTTGCAAATAAATTCTTTCAAAAATCAGACAATGTGATTGTCTGGATTTGTTTCCACATTTTGTCTCTCATAGTTGAGGTATACCTATGATGACAATTACAGGCCTCTCATTTTTTTAAACAGACAAGGAATCAAGATGAGTGTAGCGCTAAAAGGGGGGGGGGGGGGGATAAAAGTATATATGGCCTAAGAACTGGCAGTTCAAAGTTCAAATGTTGACAAAAACATCTTTGGAGAGAATTTGAAAGGTGAGATATAAAGTCCTCTTGAACAAATTTTCAACCATGGTACAAATCCTCTATGGAGAGAGCCCACACACCACCAATGATAATGAGGAGGCTTACCAGACTTGGTGGACCCGACAAAGCATACGCCAGGTGGGGTCAAACAGGCTTGGGTGGTGCTGGGCTGGAACGGATGCTGAAGAGCAGGGATGGTGGAATGACTTCCACGTAACTGTGTTCCTCGGACGTGGTCGGGCTCAGAGGTCGTGGCACTGGCAGTAACGGCTACATAGGACAAGCAGTAACATCCACCAAGTCATTGTGACACGGGGTCCCGTGGCGGTAGGAAGACAGAAGACCCAGGAACTCCTACAACAGTATAATCCCAGAATCACAAGGAGTTAAAGGGTCTAGTTACAGGAATGGAAGACTGCAATGAAAGCTGTCAGCGTGGTTATTGTGTCACCAAAGCTCCTGCTTATAAGGACCCGCCCAGATTCCCGAAAGTGAAACTAGGGAACCACAGGGAAGCCAGCATAGGGGATTTCCGTTAGACACGCTCACACAGCCTGTTGTTGACTTATTGTTGCTTCAAGTAGGCACTTTTTGATCCCTGTAGCAATATAGGGGTCGAACTTTTTCTATTGTATGCTAGGAGGCCACCTTCAATCCAGAGACTTTTTCAATCTAGAGAGTGCTTATTTCTTCCTTTAGAGCAGTGGTCATCAACCCTGTCCTCAGGGCCCCAAGGGTTGATGACCACTGCTCTAAAGGAAGAAATAAGCACTCTCTAGATTGAAAAAGTCTCTGGATTGAAGGTGGCCCCCTAGCATACAATAGAAAAAGTTCGACCCCTATATTGCTACAGGGATCAAAAAGTGCCTACTTGAAGCAACAATAAGTCAACACCAGGCTGTGTGAGCGTGTCTAACGGAAATCCCCTATGCTGGCTTCCCTGTGGTTCCCTAGTTTCACTTTTGGGAATCTGGGCGGGTCCTTATAAGCAGGAGCTTTGGTGACACAATAACCACGCTGACAGCTTTCATTCCAGTCTTCCATTCCTGTAACCAGACCCTTTAACTCCTTGTGATTCTGGGATTATACTGTTGTAGGAGTTCCTGGGTCTTCTGTCTTCCTACCGCCACGGGACCCCGTGTCACAATGACTTGGTGGATGTTACTGCTTGTCCTATGTAGCCGTTACTGCCAGAGCCACGACCTCTGAGCCCGACCACGTCCGAGGAACACAGTTACGTGGAAGTCATTCCACCATCCCTGCTCTTCAGCATCCGTTCCAGCCCAGCACCACCCAAGCCTGTTTGACCCCACCTGGCGTATGCTTTGTCGGGTCCACCAAGTCTGGTAAGCCTCCTCATCATTGGTGGTGTGTGGGCTCTCTCCATAGAGGATTTGTACCACGGTTGAAAATTTGTTCCAGAGGACTTTATATCTCACCTTTCAAATTATCTCCAAAGATGTTTTTGTCAACATTTGAACTTTGAACTGCCAGTTCTTAGGCCATATATACTTTTATCCCCCCCCCTTTTAGCGCTACACTCATCTTGATTTCTTGTCTGTTTTTTACATTTGTTGGTTGTGTTAGCTGCTTTCCCTTCTTTTTGGTAGCGCAGAATTATTGTATATATATCTCTCATTTTTTTAAGTGGGGGAACTTGCATAATTGGTGGCTGACTTAAAACTTTTTTGCCCCACTGTACATCCACACTAAACTGAATTCCACTTCGGATATTAAACTGTGACAAGACTGAAATCATGCTTATTGGCACCCCCATCAATTACGTAAGGCCTGTCCTAATAGCTGATCTATAGATGGCACTGTACTTCAGCTTCAGTCTAATTTGAAGAATCTATGGGTGATATTTGATGCAAATTTAACCTCTGACCCACATGTACAAAACATCGTAAGAACATCTTTTTTTCCACTTTGGAAACATTGCTCGGCTGCGACCTATGCTATCATACTATCAACTATAGCTGAAAAGCCGGTCCATACATTTGTGTTCTCCTGCCTTGACTACTGCATTTCTCTACTCGCTGGAGTATCTAAATCCACTATTAATCAACTTAAATTTGTACAAAATTCTGCAGCCAGAATCCTGACTAGCACTGTTACATGTGACCATATTACCCCTATCCTGGAGTCCATGCACCAGCTACCCATTAGGTCTTGCATAGATTTTAAGATCCTCTTGCTCACCTTTAAGGCTCTTCATGGTTTGGCATCCCATTATCTCTCTGAACTTTTATCAACTTACCCCCCCTTGTAACCTCCCACTCACCTACACTCGATGGCAGACAGAGCCGCCTTCTGCTGCCCTCCAAAACTCCAGAATTCACTTACAAAGAACATCAGAGAGTCAACTCATTCAAATCAAATCTCAAAACATTTTTCTTTAGACGTGCTTTCATGTAATTGCCCCTTTTTCTTTGTTATCCTGTGTATTTCTTCTGTTTTCTTTGTAAAATGCTTTGAGAAGCCACCTTTAACTGTGCTATATAAAGTCAAGTTTTTTATTATTATTACTCGCCTAGATGGCTGCAGTATTGATCCTATGCTGCAGCTGTCCCCTGCTGGCTCTAAGACAGTGAACCGAGCAATCATATGGCTGCTGATTGCTCAGTTTTCGGTCTTCACTGAGTAGAGCACAGAGACTGATATAAAAAAGAAAAATACTTCAACTGTTACTAAACCCAGGACCCTGCATTCATTATATCTGGTCTCCCACAGTACACAGAACATGGAAATGCAATAGTTTTAGTAAATATAAACTGCTAAATACCTTTTCTCATCAGCAAGATATAGGAGTCTGGTGACTTCTATCAGTTCCTGGTAAAGCTTGGAGGAGTTTTCATACTGTACTGAGCTGTCCTATCAGGATCCAGGACGCGGACCCTCTGTCTTGACAGTGCTGATCACATGCACCCTCCCAAGAAAAAAAAACACCTTTCTAGCAATACACCCCAAACTGAGCATGTGCAGCCTGACTCCAAAGGCTCTGTATTATCTGGACATGTTCTGGAGTCAGTGGAAGAAAAGGAATATCTGTGTTTAGCACCCTGGAGTTTAGGCAGGGTTGATCCTAAATGTATCTGCCAGGAATAGCTACCTTGGCTAAATGTTAGGGATCATCTGATTTCTTCCTTTGTCTAGCACTGCTGAACGTTACTCTTCTGCCACTAGGCAGCTGGGTGCCTAGATAAGAGAAGGGCAATGCAAGGTCAAATTATGGATGTATGAGGTATCTCAGCCAATGGGCAGGGGTTTTCTTGGATCCCTTGGCCTGCTGGGAGAGCCTATATATTTGGATGGAGTCAGGTGATCGGTGTTCTGTGCCACTTGAACGGCTGTCTGGGTGGACATGTGTCGTATTGCCCCGGACTGCTAGGCCGGAGTTTGGGCCTATCCTGTGCACATCTGGCTGCTAGGCTGTCTGAGGGCCTATCCAGAAGCAAGAGAGCACTGCAGGGTTGGGCCTGCGGTTGCAGTCCAACCAGAAATTACGTTTCTGCCAGCCGGAGAACCGGTCGGGGGTAGAAGGGAAGCTGTTGCCACTAAGGAACCAACCACCTTATTCCCAGGGACCACAGTGAGTAACTGAAGCAAGTACCGGAGCAGTATTCTTACCAACTGGGGACGATGAAGAATTGGGAAACTTCAGTGGGTATCAAGCCAAGTATCCAGCCAGCAGAGGTGACGCTTGCAGAGCACCCTTGTGCGTCAAGCCAGGGACCGAGCAGGCCAGTGAGGTGAAGCCTGAGAAATATCTTGTGTGCCAAGCTAGGGACCCAACAGAGAAGCGGGGGTGACGCTTGAGGAAGATACTACGGTGAAGATTGTTGAAGCTCAAGGGATTCTGTGGCAGAGAAACGTCTAGTCTAGTGAGAGAGACTGGGAGCTCAGTGGGCTGAAGAACTACAAGAAGTAATTGTAGTAGAAGTGAAGGAACCGTTACACTTTGTGTTAGGGACTGTTGCCATAGGAGACTGTGATTCTACACATGCAGATGTGGCGTCTTGCTGCATGCCTTTGCCTGCATGGCTGTCCTCCTGTTGAAGTCTCAGAGTCTGACAATTAATCTTGCAACTACCTAAGGGTGTCCTGGCCCTAATCCTTTCTCCCAAAGTTCTGTTAAGAGAAATAAAAATCTCTTTTGCAATCAAGAAGTGTCTGGCACCCAATGACTTTAACTACTTTGCACCCACTAAGCCTCACAACCCACCATGTACAGAAGGATGTCAGCTCTCCCCGACTCCCTCTAGGGGTCGGGGCACCGTGCTACATGTGCATACAGGATCAAGCAGCCTTTTTTACACAATGCAGAGGATTAACCCCTTAGGTACCACAGTGAGTATAACAAGCATGCATTACTGCATATACAGACTGATTCTACTGTTGTGGGTTTAGTAACACTTTAACCTAAACTAGTAAACAATAATTGATTTTATCCAACCAACTAGAAACATATAAAAATAGAACAACCGTGTAGAGTTCATCAAATAATAAATACAATCAAATGTATAACCAAAAAAAATGAACATGCATACACTGTATATACATTGCACGTTTTGGACTTTTATTTAATTGTATCGATTGTTTAAGTGTATAAATAGCACTTATCAGTTTTTATTTGCATGTCACTTTTTTGGTCATAGCTCAGAATATAGAGTGCAGTGGTCAGGCAGATGTCATATACAGTCCAGTGTACATAATGCAGTAGTGAAAAGTATATCTTAGGCCTGTGTACAGAGTACACTGGTCAGGAACATGTCATATACAGCCCTTGTAGGGAATACTGAATGCAGGTATCCTGCAGCAGCAGGGATGACCAGATCGGTGGGCTATGCCTTAGGCATCATATACACAGGGCAGTTGAAAACCTCTTCTGAACGCTGGAAACTGACAGCTGATAAACGATAAACAGCTTTTACATACTGAGTTCAGCAGCAGTTATCAGCAGTTGAGGTTAGAAGCTTTTTTAAAGATAAACTCAGGAGACCCTCCCAAATGTCCACAGTGCAAGAAAACATGTAAATGAATAACTATTTCAGCCATTCTGTGAGAAGAGAGAGCAGTGTGCTTTAACTATTTGCCTGTCTGTCTCCTTTTCTCTTTCTGCCTGTCTCTCTCTCTGTGCCTGTCTTTCTGTGCCTGTCTCTCTCTGCCTATGTATCTCTCTCTGCCTATGTATCTCTCTCTGCCTGTCTCTCTGCTTGTCTCCCTCTCTGCCTGTGTGTCTCTCTCTTTCTCTGCCTGCCTCTCTTTCTCTGCCTGCCTCTCTTTCTCTGCCTGCCTCTCTTTCTCTGCCTGCCTCTCTCTCTCTGCCTCTCTCTCTCTGCCTGTATCTCTCTCTGCCTGTATCTCTCTCTGCCTGTATCTCTCTCTGCCTGTCTCTCTCTGCCTGTCTCTCTCTGCCTGTCTCTCTCTGCCTGTCTCTCTCTCTGCCTCTTTCTCTCTCTCTGCCCCTCTCTCTCTCTCTCTGCCTGTCTCTCTCTCTCTCTCTGCCTGTCTCTCTCTCTCTATGCCTGTCTCTCTCTCTATGCCTGTCTCTCTCTCTCTATGCCTGTCTCGCTCTCTCTATGCCTGTCTCTCTCTCTCTCTGCCTGTCTCTCTCTCTCTGCCTGTCTCTGTCTCTCTCTGCCTGTCTCTCTCTCTCTCTCTGCCTGTCTGTCTCTCTCTCTCTCTGCCTGTCTCTCTCTCTCTGCCTGTCTCTCTCTCTGCCTGTTTCTCTCTCTCTCTGCCTGTCTGTCTCTCACTCTCTGCTTGTCTCTCTGCCTGTCTCTCACTCTCTGCCTGTCTCTCACTCTCTGCCTGTCTCTCTTTCTGTCTGTGTCATTCTCTCTGCTTGTCTCTCTCTCTCTCTCTGCCTGTCTCTCTCTCTCTGCCTGTATCTCTCTCTCTCTCTGCCTGTATCTCTCTCTCTCTCTGCCTGTCTCTCTCTCTCTCTGCCTGTCTCTCTCTCTCTCTGCCTGTCTCTCTCTCTCTCTCTCTGCCTGTCTCTCTCTGCCTGTCTCTCTCTCTCTGCCTGTCTCTCTCTCTCTCTGTCTGTCTCTCACTCTCTGCCTGTCTCTCTCTTTCTGCCTGTCTCTCTCTCTCTGCCTGTCTCTCTCTCTCTCTGCCTGTCTCTGTCTCTCTCTCTCTCTGACTGTCTCTCTCTCTGCCTGTCTCTCTCTCTCTCTGCCTGTCTCTCTCTCTGCCTGTCTCTCTCTCTGCCTGTCTGTCTGTCTCTCACTCTCTGCTTGTCTCTCTGCCTGTCTCTCACTCTCTGCCTGTCTCCTTCTGCCTGTCTGTCTGTCTCTCACTCTCTGCCTGTCTCTCACTCTCTGCCTGTCTCTCTGCCTGTCTCTCTTTCTGCCTGTGTCACTCTCTCTGCCTGTCTCTCTCTCTCTGCCTGTCTCTATCTCTCTGCCTGTCTCTCTCTCTCTCTGCCTGTCTCTCTCTGCCTGTATCTCTCTCTCTCTGCCTGTATCTCTCTCTCTCTGCCTGTCTCTCTCTCTCTCTGCCTGTCTCTCTCTCTCTCTGCCTGTCTCTCTCTCTCTCTGCCTGTCTCTCTCTCTCTCTGCCTGTCTGTCTGTCTCTCACTCTCTGCCTGTCTCTCTTATCTCGTTTCAAATGCCTCTAAACATCCGTCCTGGACCCATTTTTTTGCGTTGCACATGTCTAATGCCTGCTGCATGATCAGATTTTTCTTTTTTTGCACAGAGTTCCCTCTTAAAGAGGTTGTAAACCCCAATGTAAAAAAAACCCTTTAAGACAAAGGCATAATGAGCTAGTATGCATCGCATACTAGCTCATTAGGAAATACTTATCTTAGAACGAAGCTCTGTAGTGGCGCCCGCACACGGCTGACATCTTTCCCTGGGTTTCTTCCAGGTTTGTGGGCTCCAGCGCTGTGATTGGCCAGAACTGTGATGACGTCACTCCCATGCATGTCATGGTCATGTCACAGGGTTGCCATTCCTTCAAAACGCATGCACTGATGGCGTAATAGCTGGCGTATACAGTAAATATCTCCTAAACGGTGCAAGTTCAGGAGATATTTACAGTACCTATAGGTAAGGCTTATTATAGGTTTACCTATAGGTGCAAACAAAATAGGGGAGTTTATTTCCTCTTTAAAATCCATACCAGACCAGAAGAGCCTAGGATGATCTTTTTTGGGTGTCCTACATCTCTTTTTTTTTACATTTTGTTTACATTTACCTGTTGTTGAAAATCCCCAATTGTCAACTGAATGGGCCAGGGGTAATATGTCAGCGAGTGTTAGGGTGCCTGTGGCCGCTGACTCCTTATCAACCAGCCTGAGCAGGAAGCTGCCACATTTAGCAGCAGAAGTAATACTATAACCATGCAGTTCAGCCATTCGCGAACACCCAAACAAGCCAAATTCTCTACAAACATGGGTTCAGTCCAAACCTGTAGATCATTCCAAGTGGTCCATTTATTGGTACCTTATTGGTGACCAATAGGAGAAGGATTCCCTTATATTAGTAGTCAGTGGGAGAAGGACATTCTTACATCGTCATGAAATTATTGTTACCGAGAGACAGAAACTGTCCATTACTTAAGGAACCCCTAGAAACCTTTGGAGAAGCCCTGGTTGAGACAGGCTGGACTAGGCAGTAATATATTTCTATCGCCCTTAGTGGGAGTGGAGATGACTCCATCTATAAGGATTTACAGTACATACACAGCACAGCACAAGGCCGTGTTCACAGTATGAGGCGTTTCTCGGGGCTGCAGTTCCTCTGACCTCCACAAGGTGGTGATCTCACTTATCCTGAGACAAACAGGAAGTGTCTATGGAAGACAGGAAGTGATGTCAGGTATAAATAGGAAGTTCCAGGTTAGAGGTGAGTCGGGAGGAAGTAGAGAGAAGACATTGCTTGAACTGGCAGCAGTGGAGGTAATAAGATCTTATTTTCTATTTACACCCCCGTCATGTCCGTCCTCTTCCTCCATAGTCACTGTGATGTCTTTTATCTCCAGCAGATGATGATACACACATGTATAGTGTGGAAACCTAGATTAACCCGTTCAAGGGCAGAACATTTCCCCACTTACGGGGACAGAACATTCTCTTCATTTTGGAGATGTGTCACCCTCTCACCTTAGCAGTCGCTTGTAACGAGGGATGAGATTCAAATTCAGCTTGTACAGAATTTGCACTTCCACATCCTTCCTTTGAAGATACCAACCTCCCCCTCCCGTGCCCAACGACCTCCACCATGTACCCTGTGCTCCACTGCTCCTCCTGCAGGCCTGAGACCAGCATGACTGATGGAGTGGAGGATGATCAGTTCTCCAATCTCCCCTCCGGTGAATGAACCCAGAAGAGTCGAGCATTTCAACCAGGGCAGAAACTGGGGGGGGGGTACCGCTGACAGAAGTACTGACAGCGGTATCACTACTCCTCTGGCTGGCACAGACACGCCAGGCCTGGGCACATCTTGAGGGTTGCCATGGATGCGAATGCAGAGATACCGCAGCCAAGTAAATAAAGAACCAGCAGCAAAGGAAGACTTCCACCAACAGCTTCCTCTGCTGGGCTCTGCATTCGATAATGTCATCAGTTTCAGCCCAGCAGAGAAGAGAGTAGAGAAGTCTCCTTTGCTGTTCGCTCTTTAGTGGCAGCAGTGATGTCTGGACTGTCACTGTGTCTGGGGAAAGATCAGAAGACAAGAACAGTGAGGGACAGTAAGGGAGGGGGTAAATCTTCTACAGCAGGGGTCTCAAACTGGCCGCCCTCCAGCTTGTAGTTCCACAACAGCTGAAGAGCTGCCAGTTTGAGGCCCCTGTTCCACAAAATTCCAGAAGGTATCAAACAGCCAGGTATTGAATGCCAGTGCCCCCCCCCCCGTCACCTACTGAGCACCATTGCCCCTCTACCCCCACTGACTGGCAGTACCCCTAATCTGCCCCCCCAAGCACCAGTGCCCCCCTTGTTGCCCCAGTGCCCCCTTGTCCCCCACTGAGCACCACTGCCTTTCTTGTACCTCCACTGAGAACCACTGCCCCCTTTGCATCCCTGCCTCCCTTGCATCCCCCACTGAGCATTACTGCCTCCCTTGTCTTCCCACTGCGCAGAGGACTTGCAATGAGAACACTATGCACAAATATGATATAAAATAATGCTATTTTTTAAGAATAAAGTTCCTAACAATATAAAAGCACCTCCAATATACCAGAACCACATAAACCAAAATATGAGAATGAGTAAATGAACAATGAGCAACTACCTAAACCAAATATATACAGACAGTAGGATATGACTGAGAAGCGTAGTCAGTGTTATGCACAGGAGATCAGGCAGAGGGAGCAAGGAGCAAGCCAGGACAGGGAGAGGGTACACGGGAACAGGAGCGTGGAGGATCAGGAATGGGACCAGGACCAGAGTACAGGTACATGGTTTACAGATCAGGGGCACATGGGCAGAACACCAATTCAATGGGAAATGGCACAGATAAGAGTAAATACTGTTTCAGCAACGAGACAGTGCCACCAGCAGGTGAACCAATTCCTGGCAGTCCCCCCGCCCCCCCACCCCCTTCTAAGGAGCGGCCTCCGAACACTCAAACCAGCTATAGTTGTATGGGTCCAAAAAAGATATCCATCTGCAAAACAAGTCCAGAGAAAAGGTTCCTCTTAAGCCAAAGAAGTGCCGGGTTCCAAATGGGTTGTGCTGCTGCCAAGATCAATTAATAGGTCCCCCCCGCCTAGGTCAGGTGACTGACTGGGTACCCCACCTCTGGGATTAAGGAACTAACTAGGTGTCTTGTCGGCCAGATTCTCAGAGAGGTACAAAATTCTATACTCCACGTCCCTTATCCGCTAATTTAGCCCTGGGGTCATGTGACAATACCAGAACTCTGACACCAGAGTGTCTTGTCATAACCATGTAGCTTGCCTGGCATCCAGTACTAGCTCCCCTAGTGCACCTGGAATCATGGTAATCACATCTGTTTGGGCTGTGAGGGGAAATGCAGCTACTAGTTACTGAGGATATATCCAGTCCACCAGGCTTTGGTGCCCTAGGAGCAACATACTGCCAGGGGGACTCAACTGAGGCTAAAAAGAATCTCAGGCCAAGCAGGTAACCCATATAAGGCATGAGAAGACTCAAAGGTTTCAAACCCGTTAACAAGTGGACTCCCAACCTTTGCATTCAAATCTAGCTGAGCAGCAGGCATAGAGTGGAGGAAATCTAGCAAGGCACTAGATAAAAAGTCCGTAAAACCCAGCTGAGTGGCAGGCAGAGGATTATTTGGATCAGGCTAGTCATTGGTCAGAGGATCATCAGAGGAAGGCTGGACATTTGGCACTGGATCACCAGAGGCAGGGCAGGTTGGTCATTGGGACAGTGGACCATCAGAGGCAGGTAGGTCATTGTGCACAGGACCCTCTGGGGCAGGCTGGGCATCAGGCACAGGGCCCTCTGGGGCAGGCTGGGCATCAGGCACAGGTCCCTTTGGGGCAGGCTGGGCGTCAGGCACAGGTCCAGCAGGCTGGGCGTCAGGCACAGTATCTGGAACAGGACCATAAGGTTGGGCAGTGGTCAGAGGGTCAGTGAGGTCAGGCAGGGGATCAGCGACATCAGACTGGATATGGGTAGCAGGTCGAAGCTCAGTAGAGTCAGACTGGGAGGCTGTAAAATTCGCTTGATGCATAGTGGCTTTATGAAAAGGTTGAGGGCCTCATTTGGCCGAATGAGTAGGTCTGTCCCAAGGATAGATAGAGCTTCTTAGACAGGTTTGAACAGATACAATTGCGGTAGGATGAGGCCTGGCCACTGAAAGTATGGAAAAATATGGAAGGGCGGAAGAGGAGTCAGGAATAGACTGACCCATAGTTGAGGGAGTGGCAGAAGGCTGGTCATGGTATGGGCATGACCAGAACAACTGGCATGGTGGCAGGCTTGACGAGATTGGCAGGTGCGCAGGCAGACTGGGCCGGATCGGGAGGTAGAGGCAGAATTATGCGAGTTGGAAAAAGTTTCTGTTTCTTTTTAGGTTTAGACGTTGACGTTTTGCAAGTAATTGTAGGGCTGCAAGCAGGGAGGGAGGAGGAGAACTGAGAGATGATGAAAAGGAGGGAGTAGTTGCTGAGGATGGTTTCTGCAGGGGTTGTCAAGGGCAATGGAGTAGAAGGGGAAAGGGCAGCTAGTGGAGACAGGGCACTGACATGTGGTTGGAAGTAGAGTATCTTATGGCTATGATTGAGCACTGACTACAGTGTGAAACGCGTTAGCTTTCCTGCATTTTTCTGCTGTGGCATGTATCTTTGATGACTTTTATTCAATAAAGGCAACATATCAGTTTGAGTGCGGCTGTCCAGGACTTTCTCTGATCACTTTATTGTACAAGCATTGCCAGCACCTGTTGCTTCCAGCATGGAGATGTTTTCTTTCGATCGGTCTTCCTAAAGCGGTGATAATTTCCTCGCTTAACTAGAGAATGAGCAAGACGAATGCATTCTAACAGCTGATCTCTGGTCTGCTCCTTTAATGTTTGGCGGCAGCAGTGTTAATTTTGGCATCAAATTTTGATTTTGTTTTAGGTATAGTCCTTTTACGAAAATGCCATTTTAGGTTTAGTCCCATTTTAGTCTTCTGCAATTATTTTAGTCGACTAAAATCTCCAGTACATAAAATCATTTTTGTAAACTAAAATCAAATGTGTTTAGTTAAATTGTAATGCATTATTTAAGCATTTCTATAGAATTCCCAAACTCATTATATACTCCTAGAGTAAAAAAATCGAATATGTTATTATTTATGGTGTTAAGGTTTGAACAAACTCACAGATACAGATTTAGCTGCTCTGGACGGTCCGAGGAGGCCTGTAATGCTGCACAGTGCTCTGGATAGTGGTCCAAGGAGGCCTGTAATGCTGCACAGTGCTCTGGATAGTGGTCCAAGGAGGCCTGTAATGCTGCACAGTGCTCTGGATAGTCGTCCGAGGAGGCCTGTAATGCTGCAGAGTGCTCTGAATGGTGGTCCGAGTAGGCCTGTAATGCTGCACAGTGCTCTGAATGGTGGTCTGAGGGAGCCTGTAATGCTGCAGAGTGCTCTGAATGGTGGTCTAAGGGGGCCTGCAATGCTGCAGAGTGCTGGATGGTGGTCTCAGGTCTGAGGGATGGCCTGTAATGCACAGTGTTCTCGATGCTGCCATGCCGGTGTTCACTGGTCAGAGGAGGCCTGTAATGCTGCAGAGTGCTGGATGATGGTCTCAGGTCTGAGGGATGGCCTGTAATGCACAGGCCCTGGATGCCACTGCCAGTGGTCAGAGAAGGCCTGTAATGCGCACACACACAGTGCTCTGGACAGACGGTGGTCTGAGGGAAGGCCTTATCTCAGGCCTGTTGTAATTATAATGTACACTACACACAGTGGGTGCTCTGTCTGCTCTCTGCTCTGGACATGGGTGATCATCGTGAGTCGGGACTCGGGAGGCCTGGCTGTAATGCACAATGCTGCTCTTGTTTCTGGCAGTCATACTCATCACGGTGTGAGACTTGAAGGCCTGTAATGCTGGCTGCACATAGTCGCTTGCTTGCAGGGAGCGAAAGCAGGCGGAGCTTAAACCGGAAGTTAGTTCACAAGGGTAAATGTCCCTGCCTCACATTTTTTGTTTCGTTTTTGTTCGTTAATGAAAATGCAATTCATTTTCGTCATAGTTTTTGTCAGTGGATGAAAATGTGCTGTACTTTTCATTTCGTTTTTTTCACTGTAAAAATGGTGCTGACGAAAATTTTGACAAATGTTTTCATTGACGAAATTAACACTGTGCGGCAGTATTCCCTCTCCTCTGTCACTAGCAAAGTATAGTACAAGACCTCCTCTGGATGCTTCTTGCAGCCATCAATAGCAGAGAGAAAATGATTTCCCTGTGCAGCCGCTTTTGTTTTTTTCTGGACTTGGTGTTATGTCAGGCATACCGAGCGCTGATCAGTGTCTCCCTTGTCCCCACTGAGTACCAGTGCCCCCCTTGTGTCCCCACTGAGTACCAGTGCCCCCCTTGTGTCCCCACTGAGTACCAGTGCCCCCTTGTGTCCCCACTGAGTACCAGTGCCCCCCTTGTGTCCCCACTGAGTACCAGTGCCTCCCTTGTGTCCCCACTGAGTGATATTGATCAGAGCTTGCAAAATTGGAATAAGGAAGCTGGAATACCCTTACCGGAACAGATGGACTCACATGCCGGAGGCAGAGGCTTGTACCGGAATTCCGTACTAACCAGAATGTGCTACTGACCCCCAGAGCCACATTCTGGTTAGGTTTTTGTACAGTAACAGACATCATTTAGCGCCACATTTTTTGTTTTATTTTATTACCTCACAATTAGTCTATTTGTAGTGTTGGCGGCTCCTAGTCACAGTTGGCGCAGTATTTCCATTTATCCTTTATTGTATTACCTAGACATTCATACTGCAGCCTTCTTTATTTATGTTTTTCTTTCTTTAATGCCTTTGCTTTGGTGTTGTATATGAATATTGCCGTTCCTGACAAATTTCAACATGAACGTATTTGATTATCGTACCAGTCGCTCAGTTAATACCCATGGTGTTTTCACTATGTTAAAAACCGATACTGAAATTGGTGGATTATTTCTGAGGTTGAAGAACCTGATGGTATCAGAACTTCACCTTGACTGGGACATAGCTTTCCTGGATCAGTACTCTAAGGAACGCATGGTCCCAAGAGGATGGAGGTGGACCGTGTTCCCCCAACAGGGTGACTCAGAACTGGAACCTTGGGCGAACTGGGAACAATGCGCCAAGGAGATATTAGAAGAGGGAAATATAGATGGGTAAGGGAGGAAGAAATGGTCATTTAGAATAGAGATATAAGAAGAGTGGCCCTGAAGGGTAGACGTAAATAGTGAAATAACTTCTCTAATGCTAATCAAAGAGGGAAGAGGGTAAGATAATGTATGGTTATATGTATATGTGGTTTTTGGATTCTCTATTACTTCCCCCCTGCCCCAGTCTTGACAGAATTTTTTTTTTTTTGCAAGGGGAGAGAGGGGGGAGAAAAGGGAAGGATAAGGGAATTACAAATATAAATAAATTTATAGACACTAGAAGATTAGATGGGCGGGGGATTCCCCCCTCACTCATTATTTTATAAAGGGGGAAGGGAGGAGAGGGGGGAAAAGAAACACAGATACACGATTTATAATAATTATGAACTATAGGGATATTATTCCCTTCCTAAGCACGAATGTATTTTGAGGGGTTTTTTTTTTTTTTTTTTTTTTTTTTTTCTCACAATTCACATTATTATGAATTGAATGAATAGTCATTATTATGACCATTGACACGAATTAGAATAAAGGGGGATTTATCTTATAATGAATTGAAGTGAATAACGACACAAATTAGAATAAGGGGGGAATTTATTTATGATTTTACATTTTAAACACTTTATAATTATAAGCACGATTGTACACGGAGGGGGATGGGTAAGGGTTTTTTTTTTTCTCAAATACATAATAATGAAAGGGATAATGACACGAATCAAACAAGGGGGAATTTATTTATAACTTCATCTTTAAACACTTTATAATTATAAGCACGATTGTACACGAAGGGGGGTGTTGGGGAAGGGAATTTTTTTTTTTTCCATCATATATGTAATGTCGACTGCTGGGACAGGGGGGAAACTGCGGTAGGAGAGGAAGGATGTAATGTGTAGTATGTTTTCTTTCTGTGGATTGAATATAGGGGTATAGAATGTTGTATAGATGATGTGTATATATAAATGAAATAATAAAAAATTTTGATTATTAAAAAAGAACTGGAACCTTGGTTCCGCTATTTTAATGAGGCAGGGATCTCATTCTTGGGTTTTCTGATAGAGAAAAAAACGATTAAGAATGAGTGCTATAGATAAAGAAATTAAGGAAACTTAAAGATAAGCTTGCTCCACATAAATACACTTCAGAATATATTTCACATTCTACTAGTCTAAAAAAAAATTTAGAAAAGAAAGAGAGAGAGCAGAAAATTAAAAAACAGAAGAAGTATACCAGAGATGTTAAAGACTACAGGAATGGGTGTGTTTTCAGTTGGCAAACTAAAGATAGCACACCTATAAATTCAGACAACGTACAGTTACAAATGGAAACTTCAGGTCAACAAGAATCTCGACCACAGTATCAACAGTTTACGCAACCTACATCAGATAGGGTTGAATCTACATATGTTTACGAAAATAACTATGCATCTACTACTCCTCACACCTCTGTATCCAACTGGAAAGGAACACCCCCCAATCAGAGAGATAGAGGGAAGGGCACTAGGGGTAGGGGTGGAGGACAGAGAGACCACTCATCAAATTATGACAATCATAGACAAGATAGGTCTCCTTGGAGAAGAGTGACTTACCACGACCAGCATTACGATCATTATTATCCTCAGAGAACACCTGTACGTACCTATAACAGATTCTCACCCCTTAGGGATGAAAGACCACGTGATGGCTACAATGCCCAATACCCGTATAGAGATAGAGAGAACAATTATCACAATAGGTCACCTTTTAATTACAACCAACAACCTGGACCTTCCAATATGGGGGGTTTTCCTAGAGAACCAGAAGGATACAAACAAAGTTTAGATCCAAATGGGGTACCAGAGGGGGGCGGCGTGCCCGGAAGAAAGAAAGAAAGAAAGCGGACTTAAAAGACAACGGTATTTTTAATCTCAGTATGGTCCATCTTTCAGAGGCAGAACATTTGGTTCTGGACAAGGGACTTAAATTTGTTCCCCCTAAAAGATTGAACAAATTCGCCACATTTATAGATGTGCAGAAATATGTACGGAAGCTTAATGTCCAAAGATACATTCTTTCTAACCCTAGTAGGCCCCAGAATGAAGTCACTTCACATATAGTACATTCAGGCCTTGCAAATCCTTCGTTGTTCAACCCGCCCGGCCCTACCGCACCATCCATCAAAGTTTTCCGTGATCTTGTTTTGCAAGATTTGGATAAATTGCCCATGAAAAGGATACATAGTGACCCTAACATAAAATCTGCTCACAAACAGCTTTGTGAACGCAAAGACCTCACCATCCGTCCCACGGATAAGGGTGGGGGGATAGTCATCTTAGATAAAAGTGACTATCATTTGGAAATGACCAGAATTCTAAGTGACACGGATACTTATTCACGACTTCCCAATAAGCCCACATCTGCTTTCAAGAAGACCCTTACCAATCTTATAGATACAGGATTACAATTAGGGATTCTAGATAAAAAAGATAAAAGTTATTTAATACCAGTTGCTCCACGCATCCCTGTTATCTACTACTTGCCCAAAGTACACAAAAGTATCACCCAGCCTCCAGGGCGCCCCATCATTAGTGGCATCAACTCCATAACATCCCGTATAGAGAAATATATTGATTTTTACCTTCAACCCATCGTTAAATCAATGCCATCTTATTTGAGGGACACCAAAGATACTATCGCCAAATTGAAACATATAAATTACAGTGAAGACCTGTTACTTGTCACTGCTGATGTGACAGCACTATATACATGTATAACTTGGGACTTGCAGCAGTGGAATTGTTTCTATCTAGAAACAGGACTATCCCAAGAACCCAACAAAGATTTATTATGGATCTACTACGTTTTGCTACCAAACATAATTATTTTTGGTACAATGGGGACTTTTATCTTCAAGAAAAGGGTGTGGCTATGGGGGCAAAATTTGCCCCCAACCTGGCCAACATCTTTATGGCACAGTGGGAGGAGGATGTCGTCTATGCCCTGGACCCCCCGGAATTGGTCCTCTGGGCTAGGTACATAGACGACATCCTCCTCTTATGGAGAGGTGACACTGACTCTCTGCATTCTTTTTTGGCTACTTTAAATGACAATAATATAGGTATTGAGTTAAACTATGAAGTTAGCTTGTCCACTATTCATTTTTTAGATTTGGAGATAACAGCAGTTAATATTCAAATAGAAACTAAAACATTCTTCAAATCTACTGACCGGAATGGATACATTCCGGTTGATAGTTGCCATCATGCAACTTGGTTGAAGTTGGTGCCTCGGAGCCAACTTACACGTATCGGAAGTAATTGTAGGAACCTTCATGACTATTTTCATCAAGCCAATATTCTTAGATCTAGATTCATCGATAAAGGTTATAACCCCTCAGATTTAGATGAAGAGATTAATAAAATCTCTTTGGTGGACAGAAATTTTCTGCTATCTGAACAATCGAAACACGTACAGAACAATAAACATAGATGGTCTTTTTTTTTACTAATTTCTCAGTACAATACAAACAAATTAAGGATATTATATCCAGACACTGGAAAGTTCTAAAGAGTGATCTAGTACTAGGCCCTTTACTCCGAGAACAAGGTGGAGTGATCTACAGAGGCGCACTACCAATAAGTGGACAGATCGCCCCCAATGTAACGGATCCCCCGATCACCCGGTCCTTTTTCCACAATATGAAGGGATTTTTTCCCTGCCGCAGATGTAATGTATGCTTGCACAACATTTGTGGACGTAGGAGAACTGAAACCTTTGTTTCTACTTCTACGGGGAGGGAATACCAGATTAAGCATTTTCTGACCTGTCAAACTCGATATATTGTCTATCTGATCACGTGCCCCTGTGGGAGACAATATGTGGGTCGCACCATAAGAACGCTTTCAGTGAGGGCAAATGAGCACATAACTAGTATTAAAAAGGGATGCACCAATCATAGCGTCCCGAGGCACTATCTTCCGTGTCACAATCAAAATCCAACTGGTACCAAGTTTCAAGCCATTGATAAATTTGTCCCCCACTGGAGGGGGGAGACGCTCGTAAGGGGCGTATCAAAACTTGAAACATTCTGGATACACCAGCTAAAATGCTATGTGCCCCATGGTCTTAATATAGATTGGGACATCAATGCATTTATTAATCAATCTTGATTATGCATTTTTTTCAACAGTTTTTTGAGATTGCTGGATACCTAAGATATGCATGTAATATTGTCTCTCTCATTCTTCCTTTTCTTTGATTTATGAATTATCGATTTTTATTGTATAATTTATTATGTATGTTCTGTCTATACTTATGGATAGATTAGACCTACAGTCACTTTTACCACACTGTGACGAGTCGCTAGTTATCTATGCATGCTGGGTCGCATATTTATATAGACATCTATTTTGCGCTTTGGCATAGACCCTCTGTTTTTCTAACTCTATTAATGTGTCAGTATATCTTGTACATTGTGTCCAGAGTATACACTTCTATCCCCCGTTATGTGGAATATCACTTCCGGAGGTTATGGTTAATATCTATTTTTATTTTTCCATGTCCTATTTCATTGTTATTTGTTTTCTGTTTTTTTTTCAGCTTCGGAATGGGGATACATTCCTAAGATTTACAATTGTTATACTTTTAAGATTTTTCCTACACTTTTCTGTATTTGTTGTCCGTTTTTGATGTTGCTGTTAAGATTTTCATCTTGAGGTGTGTACCGCATTTCCGCTTCAAGACCTATCATTTAGTTATTTCCGGTTTTTGTGTGGCTGGCTGTGGTTTGATGCCATTGGTCCATGCCCTGACCGTCCATATATTGTCACGTGACTCCTTCATGGATTCACTTGATAGGTCTGACCGTTAGCTAATGGCTGTTCACGCTGACGGCATGTGACCACTCACGTCTATTGAACAGACAAGTATTGTTTTCATTGGACGGCGATAGTGAGGTCTGGTTTGCTGTCTACCTAGCCATCCCCTATTTGTCTATCCTCCTCACATGATGACATTGACGCCAGTCCCGCAAACCCGGAAGTTAGATTCCACATGGCGTAAACAGGTGTTTTAATGTTGGCATTATATTTTATATTATAAATAAGCATATCAGTGGCAAGCAGGCATATACCCCGGTTGAAGTCCTTGAGGACGAAACGCGTCGGGTTGGATATGCTTGCTGAGCCACTAATAGCGCTTTTTACTCTGTCAATTTTTATTCTGCCCCTATTTGTTTTGGGAGCCAGATGAACTTATAAAATAAATTTTGTATGCGGATTTACACCATGTGGAGGCATTCTTCCTTCTTTTCTTTTGAGAAATCCCATCTTTTATAAGAGGATTGAAGACCAAGGCTGGTAACCCCATTACAGCTGTGCAACTAAGGGGAGCTCTAATCCAGAGAACATCCTTTTTTTTTTCCTGAGGGTCGGTGAGTAATGACCAGGGATATCTACGGATTCTCCTCTGGATACAGCTCTACACTTACTTCCTCTGGGTTAACCACCCCATCCACCGAATTCCGGTACAAGCCTGTTTGACTCTCTGCCTCCGCCATGTGAGTCCATCTGTTCCAGAAAGGGTATTCCAGCTTCCTTATTCCAATTTTGCAAGCTCTGATCAATATCGTTCACGTGTCTACCCCAACATCGTGCATACTGATTGAATTCATCCCATATGTTTATTGAAGGCACTAAAGTCATTCACACGAGCGTTTGACACACGTCCATGTGAACTTAAAATTTTGTCCATCAGGGGTGTCAGTTTCCTACCAATTTGATCTCAGGAACTCTCCTGATTTACGTTGTTTACAGACCTTTTTTTCACGCTGTATATAGTGTTGGACTCTTATTGGAGATAACACTTACTTTATATTTTATAAAAGTAATATCTACTTATACACTATGTGTACACTTTACAGGTTTTTTAGAGTTATTTTGGGTATACACGTCTATTATTAATTTTTTGGGGACATATTCTTTTATACACTATATTGTATATTGACTCGGGTGTTTTATTAAATTTTTACTGTGCTACTGACCCCCAGAGCCACATTCTGGTTAAGTTTTTTGTACAGTAACAGACACCATTTAGCGTCACATTTTTTGTTTTATTTCAATTCCCCACTGAGTACCAGTGCCCCCTTTGTGTCCCCACTGAGTACCAGTGCCCCCTTTGTGTCCCCACTGAGTACCAGTGCCCCCCTTGTGTCCCCACTGAGTACCAGTGCCCCCCTTGTGTCCCCACTGAGCACCAGTGCCCCCCTTGTGTCCCCACTGAGCACCAGTGCCCCCCTTGTGTCCCCACTGAGCACCAGTGCCTCCCTTGTGTCCCAACTGAGCACCAGTGCCCCCCTTGTGTCTCCACTGAGCACCAGTGCCCCCCTTGTGTCTCCACTGAGCACCAGTGCCCCCCTTGTGTCTCCACTGAGCACCAGTGCCCCCCTTGTGTCTCCACTGAGCACCAGTGCCCCCCTTGTGTCTCCACTGAGCACCAGTGCCCCCCTTGTGTCTCCACTGAGCACCAGTGCCCCCCTTGTGTCCCCACTGAGCACCAGTGCCCCCCTTGTGTCTCCACTGAGCACCAGTGCCCCCCTTGTGTCTCCACTGAGCACCAGTGCCCCCCTTGTGTCTCCACTGAGCACCAGTGCCCCCCTTGTGTCTCCACTGAGCACCAGTGCCCCCCTTGTGTCTCCACTGAGCACCAGTGCCCCCCTTGTGTCCCCACTGAGCACCAGTGCCCCCCTTGTGTCTCCACTGAGCACCAGTGCCCCCCTTGTGTCTCCACTGAGCACCAGTGCCCCCCTTGTGTCTCCACTGAGCACCAGTGCCCCCCTTGTGTCTCCACTGAGCACCAGTGCCCCCCTTGTGTCCCCACTGAGCACCAGTGCCCCCTGTGTGTCCCCACTGAGCACCAGTGCCCCCTGTGTGTCCCCACTGAGCACCAGTGCTCCCTTTGTCTCCCCATTGATTACCACTGCCACCTTGTTCCCTCACTGAGCACCAGTGCCCTCCCCTTCTTCACTCACTGAACACCAGTGCTCTTTGTCTCCCCATTGAACAGCATGCCCCCCCCCCTTGTTCCCCCACTGAGCACCAATGCCACATTTTGTCCCCCCCACTAAGCACCATTGCTATTTTTGTCTCCTCACTGAGCACCAGTGCACCCCTGTTTCCACACTGAGCACTATTGCCTCCCTTGTCTTTTCACTGAGCACCACCACCCCCCTTGTTTCCCCACTGGTCTCCAGAGCCCCCTTGTCTCCCTAATGAGCACAAGTGCCCCCTCTTGTCCCCAACTGAGCACCAATGCCCCCCTTGTGTCTCCACTGAGCACCAGTGCCCCCCTTGTGTCTCCACTGAGCACCAGTGCCCCCCTTGTGTCTCCACTGAGCACCAGTGCCCCCCTTGTGTCTCCACTGAGCACCAGTGCCCCCCTTGTGTCCCCACTGAGCACCAGTGCCCCCTGTGTGTCCCCACTGAGCACCAGTGCCCCCTGTGTGTCCCCACTGAGCACCAGTGCTCCCTTTGTCTCCCCATTGATTACCACTGCCACCTTGTTCCCTCACTGAGCACCAGTGCCCTCCCCTTCTTAACTCACTGAACACCAGTGCTCTTTGTCTCCCCATTGAACAGCATGCCCCCCCCCCCCCTTGTTCCCCCACTGAGCACCAATGCCACATTTTGTCCCCCCCACTAAGCACCATTGCTATTTTTGTCTCCTCACTGAGCACCAGTGCACCCCTGTTTCCACACTGAGCACTATTGCCTCCCTTGTCTTTTCACTGAGCACCACCACCCCCCTTGTTTCCCCACTGGTCTCCAGAGCCCCCTTGTCTCCCTAATGAGCACAAGTGCCCCCTCTTGTCCCCCCCTGAGCACTAGTGCCCCCTTTTGTCCTCCCTACTTGGCTTGTTTACTGACAACACTGCAGCTTATCCCTATCTGTTCTATCTCCTACTGGACCCCTGGTTGCTCACCTCCTAGTCGGGCAATCCTGAGGACCACAAACTGGTACTAATATGCAGAAAAACCCATCTCTACCTTCAGGAGCTCTGGTGAACACCAGTTAGTGCTTAGACTCTGCACCTCAGCTGACGTCATCCGCCAGGGTGACCTGCTTCTGTACTTATCCTACTGGTCTCTGAACCTGACCATGACACTACTATTGTACAATCAATACAGTCCATATACAACGTAATTTCCCCCTATCCATCAACAGAGAAACCTGTGTAGATCGCTTGACCACATCAATGAGGATGAAGGAGGATCGGAGTCACATGACTGAGAGGATACTAAACCTCACCCTGGAGATTATCTACCTGCTGACCGGAGAGGTGAGGAGGATTCTGGGAGGTCACATGACACCACTCTTATCTCTATTAAGAAAACAGTCCTGACCGGAGTGGTGAGGGGGATTCTGGGATTCTAACATGATATTCCTATTGGTTCTTCAATACAGAGATATCCTTTTCTGAATATTGGAGATCATATGACCATCACAGTGCCTCCACGTGACTCCCTAAAACCCGGGAGACACAACATGCAGAAGATTCTAGAAGTCACCAAGAAGATGATGGAGCTGCTGACAGGAGAGGTGAGCGGTGCTGGGAATTCTGGGACATTATCCAGTAACAGACAAGGGATATGTCTGGATGGTGACTGTATCATTGTGTGTGTCAGGTTCCTATAAGGTGTCAGGATGTCACTGTCTATTTCTCCATGGAGGAGTGGGAGTATTTAGAAGGACACAAGGATCTCTACAAGGACGTCATGATGGACAATCAGTCGCCCCTCACATCACCGGGTAAGAGGAGACTTTATTGTAAAGGAGAGAGCAGTACGGAGGCTCCACCTAGATCCCCCATCATCTGATAAACGCATAGACACAATGTATTCAATCAGTGTGTGTGTTTCTTACAGATAGATTTAGTAATGGGAACCCACCAGAGAGATGTCCCCGTCCTCTGTATTCCCGGGATTCCACACAGGAAGATCACAATTACACAAAACCCGATCAGGTAGATGAGGAACAATTATTGGTAGTTACTGTATAATTTATACACAGTATGCTTGTTACAATGAATGTTTATTATATATTCAGAGTGGAGACCTCTGGGGTGATAATATTGTTGTTAAAGAAGAGTATAAAGAGGAGGATGAGGATTATGGTGTGATGGAGGAGTTTTCAGAAGGACACAAGAATCTGATCGAGCCACCTAATACCAGGAACCCACCAGAGAGATGTTCCCATCCTCTGTATTCCCAGGATTCCACGCAGGAAGATCACACCATCCTTCACCTTTACAAGGTTCGTGAAAGGGAACATCTGGAATATAGACTCTTGGAGATTATGTGTGAATATTTTTTATGTGAGGTTATATTTTACAGATGTTATTTTCCATCATTCTCTTGGTTTAGGGTGAAGATCTAATAGATATAAAAGTTGAGGTTAAAACAGAAGAAGAAGAGACGTATGTGAGGGGTGATCAGCAGTCTATGGAGGAGGATGGAATAACGGGGACATTTATAGAGGAGGACACTCCTACAGAGATCAGTACAGGTGGGTCATTAACACTAAATACATTTCTCCACCCATACTGCTCACTGATTGGTCCAGAGTAGGGCAAGCACTGGGTGATATCAGCCTGTAATCCCCTGGTCACTTTCCTGAGCTGTGTTCCCCATCCTGTATTCCTGTATTTCTCTCAGATAATCTTCCTTCTCTGTGCTGCAGACACAAATTATGTATCTAGACTGGATTTGTGGAGATTCTGGGGTTCAGCTGGCAGCAAAATGTTAATTTTCACCATAGACGTTCCTCAACCTAGGCACCTGGGGCTTGTTCCTTGGGTCTTCTTCTGCATGCCTGGGTCTAGCAAGATCTCAGTGCAATAGAGCAATTCTCCTGGGGTTGTTTGCTGGCTGGGATGGGTGGAGGGATATGTCTGTATAGAGACAAAAGCTGCCTGATGTGGGCGGAGTCCTGGTTTAGGGGAACCAATCTGCTCACGTCTAGTAATAATCTTTTTCTTTCTATTTTAGTACATGGACGGGAGATGGGGAAAACCTCAGAGGATTGTCTCACTTTGTCTCCAGACTGTAAAGTAGAAGATGAGGACATCACACAGTATAGTCCAGGAGAAAACCCGACTACCTCAAATGTCCATCCGGCACCACACAGTGTAGATGGACCATCGTATTCCTCTTATCCTGAGGAACCTCAGACTGTGAGGGACGGTGCCGTCCTTCCAACAGATAAAAGCTTTTTCTGTACTGAGTGTGGGAAGAGTTTCCATTTTAAATCCAATCTTACTGTGCATAAAAGAACTCACACAGGAGAGAAGCCGTATTCCTGTCTTGAGTGCGGGAAATGTTTTTCACAGAAGTCCCATTTTAACAGACATCGGAGGTCTCACATGGGAGAGAAGCCGTATTCATGTCCTGAGTGTGGGAAATGTTTTTCAAGGAAGTCTACTCTTTACATACATCAGAGGTCTCACACAGGAGAGAAGCCATATTCCTGTTCTGAGTGCGGGAAATGTTTTTCAGACAAGTCCTCTCTTTCCACACATCAGAGAGTCCACACTTTTTCAGTGAAGTCAAATCTCTACAAACATCATATATTGAACATGGAAGAGAAGCTGTTTTCCTGTTCTTGGTGTGGCAAATGCTTTGTAAAAAAATCAAAGCTTGTCAGACATCAGAGATCTCACACGGGAGAAAAATCATATTCCTGTTCTGAGTGCGGGAAATGTTTTGTGCAAACATCAGATCTTGTCAGGCATCAAAGATCTCACACGGGGGAAAAACCATATTCTTGTCCTGAGTGTGGGAAATGTTTTTCAGTAAAGTCTTCTCTTTACAAACATCAGAGATTGCACACGGGGGAGAAGCCGTATTCCTGTCCTGAGTGTGGAAAATGTTTTTCAGGGAAGTCCAATCTTTACAGACATCAGGGATTGCACATGGGGGAGAAGCTCCTGTCCTGAGTGAGGGAATTGTTCCTCACTGAACTCCTGTCTTCCTGTACATCAGGGATCCCACACAACCCTCAAGGTGTATTAGTGCCTTGAGTGCAAGAAATGTCTTTTTATATAGATGTTGCTGGACATCTCAGGTCTCATGTGGGGAAGAAGCACACCCTGATATACACCTCAGATATACTCCATGGCTGATCTTCATCATGTAAGAAACAGTTCATAAGGAGATCAGAGATCACCAAAGACATGGATGAAGTGTTGTACTGTGTTGGCCATTGATAGCAGGAGAAAAATAAAAATGCAGTCATTACCTTTCATTGGCTGAGTACATTGTGTGGCGTAAGCTTTCACAAATACTTGGAGATCTATTTTTAATTTCAACAAATGTTTTATCCGACCAGCAATCGCCAGGCCATCACGAACGCTGTTCGTATTTTATATAGTGATTTTCTTTGACCATTGGCTCCATCTAATGGCCATAATGTAGTATTTATTTATTTATTTTAGCTGGAGGTATTTCTGTAAAATAACCACATTATAGCCAATAGATGGAGCTGAGGATCATAGGAAATCACTGTTAATAAATGTACGGCCAGAATTTGTAACAGCTGGGCAAATGCTTTTTACATTTGTCCAACTAATTTTTTTAAGAATGGACCCCTTATTTTTCTTCATCAGACATGGTTTCCTACTAATAACTGAGATCGTATTCATGTACTTATGAGTACAGTAGACATTGAAGAACATAAGCAAAACCAACAGTATTAAACCAACCATTGATTTAAAATGGGAAACATCGTATTTGGTCATTTATTTTGGCACTGAGTATTTTTCTGGTAAAATATAAAAGATGAAGTTAGTAGTTAAGGAGTAAGGAGTAATTAGATACCAAACAGGTCAGACCTTTAAAATTGTGTGTGCTGGTCTACAAATTTTGGTTAACACTATAAAAGCGGTACAAACAAACGGTAACTGACCCAACCTATGACTGGCCTTAACAGCAAAGATCAAAATGGTGAGTAATGTAGCGCTAACGAGTAGACACAAATATTGTAATATAAATGAAACGGTGCAAAAAAAATCAATAAAGCTTTTACATATGTTACATAATATATATATTTTACATATAAGAAACGTGAAGATGAATATGTGAAAAAGTCCAATGGATGTGGAAATGTATTAAAAAAGGCCTGTGCGTCAACTACTAATATATGTTAAATCAAAGGTGGAATGAACTGGCAATGTACGATAAGGGAAACATCAAGGGTGTGCATCTTCAACAAAGGAGAGAGGTATAAATACTGTTACCGGAACAGGTGGACTCAAAGGTCAGCGACAAAGAGTCATACAGGCAGGATGCCGAAAACGGCAGATATACGGAACTCCAAGGGGTTCAGGACCTCAGAAGATGAATCCAGGGGTGTTATGGATGGCCACCAAATGAACCTCCAATGGAAGGAGCACCGAAACTGGATCTTGGATGCAAAAAGACCGACTGGACAGCAGGGCAACTCTCATGCGGATAATATGTGGAGAAGAAAATGGCTTCCGTATGGTGTAGGTCAAGCAATGAGGTTTTTTATTTCTAAAAACTGATGTACAGCAATAAAAATGGTGATCACAGATAAAAATACAGGGAAATGTAAGGAGTGATAAGCCGATCCCGACGCGTTTCAACCAAAAAGGCCTTTAACTGGGGCATGCCCCAGCTGAAGGCCTTTTTGGTTGAAACACGTCGGGCTTGGCTTATCGCTATTATCCGGATGAGAGTTGCCCTGCTGTCCAAGCGGTCTTTTTGCATCTAAGATCCAGTTTTGGTGCTCCTTCCATTGGAGGTTCATTTGGTGGCCATCCATAACACGCCTGGATTCATCTTCTGAGGTCCTGGATCCCTTGGAGTTTCATATATCTGCTGTTTTCGGCACCCTGCCTGTAGGACTCTGTCATATTTGAGTCCATCTGTTCCGGTAACAGTATATATACCTCTCTCCTTTGTTGAAGATGCACCACCCTTGATGGTTCCCTTATCGGACATTGCCAGTTCATTCCACCTTTGATTTAACATCATTAAGACCCCTTTCACACTGGGGCGGTTTGGAGGCGGTATTGCGCTAAAAATACCGCCTGCAAACCGCCCCTAAACAGCCTCCGCTGTTTGTTCAGTGTGAAAGCCCGAGGGCTTTCACACTGAAGCGGTGCGCTGACAGGACGGTGAAAAAAGTCCTGCAAACCGCTTCTTTGGAGCGGGGAAGGAGCGGTGTATTCACCGCTCCTTCACCGCTCCGGCCCATTGAAATCAATGGGACAGCGCGGCTATACCGCGGCTATAGCTGCGCTGTACGAGGGATTTTAACCCTTTTTCGGCCGCCAGCGGGGGGTAAAACCGCACCGCTAGCGGCCGAATACAGCTGCAAGAACGACGGTACAGCAGCGCTAAAAATAGCGCTGTTGTACCGCCGACGCCCCCACCGCCCCAGTGTGAAAGGGGCCTTAGTGGTTGACGAACAGGCCTTTTTTTAATACATTTCCATATCCATTGGACTTTTTAACATATTCATCTTAACATGTTTCTTGTGTTTATTGTGATTTTTTTGCCTTGTTTTATTTCTATGTAAAAGCATTGAGGTGGTTAAATACAAAACATATAAAAATTGTTATAATGCATGATAAAATTGGTCGATTGAAGTCTGCAAATATCCAGTACTTAAATTGAGATCACCAAAACTGGAAATTAAGCTGATCAATACCCAACGCATTTCGAAATTGCTTTTCTTCTTTAGGGATGTATGAACATTAAAGAAATAAGATTGTTTTCTTTTGAAGTAATGAGTACATCTTAGAAAAATAACCAGGGTTAAAAATTGGCTGTAAATTGTCCTCTCAACATCACCGAGGAGCGTCCAAAAATAGGGTTGCCCCCTTTTCTTTAAGCCAAACCCGAACACTTTAGCAGCGCACGAAAAATATATATTTTTTTGTAGTTCATTAAATTCATTAGCCCTGTACAATGCAATGCACGGCAATATTTTATGTAGTATACACTATACATATAGTTTTGTGATTATAAAACATTTCTGATTATATGGCGTTAATCACAAGAGTCCCCCTTTACATCAGAGTCAATAGAGTTCCCCTTTAGGTCTGAATAAGCAGAGTTCCCTTTTACATCTGAATCCACAGGGTTCAATCCCTTTTACATATGATTCTGCAGTTTCCTCTTACATCTGAATCCGCAGGAGAGGAGTGTGGAGGAGGCGTGAGGAGCATATGACGGTGGGCTGTATGTACAGGAGAGGAGTGTGGAGGAGGCGTGAGGAGCATATGACGGTGGGCTGTATGTACAGGAGAGGAGTGTGGAGGGTATGACAGTGGGCGGCATGTACAGGAGAGAAGTGTGGAGGGTATGAGAGTGATTAGTATGTACAGGAGGAGTGTAGAAGGGATGATGGGGGTAGTATGTACAGGAGTGGAGTGTGGAGGGTATGACAGTGGGCTGCATGTACAGCTGAGGAGTGCGGGGGTAAGACAGTGGGCAGTATGTACAGGAGAGGAGTGTGGAGGGTATGATGGGGGCAGTATGCACTGGAGAGAAGTGTGGAGGGTATGATGGGGGCAGTATGTACAGGAGAGGAGTGTGGAGGGTATGATGGGGCAGTATGTACAGGAGAGGAGTGTGGAGGGTATGACAGTGGGCATTATGCACAGGAGAGGAGTGTGGAGGGTATGACAGTGGGCGGTATGTACAGGCGTGGAGGGTATGATGGTGGGCTGCATGTACAGCTGAGGAGTGCGGGGGGTATGACAGTGGGTAGTATGTACAGGAGAGGAGTGTAGAGGGGATGATGGGGGCAGTATGTACAGGAGAGGGGATGGTGGGGCAGTATGTACAGAAGAGGCGTGGGGAGGGGATGATGGGAGCAGTATGTACAGGAGAGGAGTGGGGAGGGTATGATGGGGGCAGTATGTACAGGAGAGGAGTGTAGAGGGGATGATGGGGGCAGTATGTACAGGAGAGGAGTGTGGAGGGTATGATGGGGGCAGTATGCACTGGAGAGAAGTGTGGAGGGTATGATGGGGGCAGTATGTACAGGAGAGGAGTGTGGAGGGTATGATGGGGCAGTATGTACAGGAGAGGAGTGTGGAGGGTATGACAGTGGGCATTATGCACAGGAGAGGAGTGTGGAGGGTATGACAGTGGGCGGTATGTACAGGCGTGGAGGGTATGATGGTGGGCTGCATGTACAGCTGAGGAGTGCGGGGGGTATGACAGTGGGTAGTATGTACAGGAGAGGAGTGTAGAGGGGATGATGGGGGCAGTATGTACAGGAGAGGGGATGGTGGGGCAGTATGTACAGAAGAGGCGTGGGGAGGGGATGATGGGAGCAGTATGTACAGGAGAGGAGTGGGGAGGGTATGATGGGGGCAGTATGTACAGGAGAGGAGTGTAGAGGGGATGATGGGGGCAGTATGTACAGGAGAGGAGTGTGGAGGGGATGATGGGGGCAGTATGTACAGGAGAGGAGTGTGGAGGGGATGGTGGGGGCATTATGTACAGAAGAGGCGTGGGGAGGGGATGATGGGGGCAGTATGTACAGGAGAGGTGTGGGGAGGGTATTATGGTGGCAGTATGTACAGGAGAGGAGTGGGGAGAGTATGATGGGGGCAGTATGTACAGGAGAGGAGTGGGGAGGGGATGATGGGGGCAGTATGCACAGGAGAGGAGTGTGGAGAGTATGATGGGGGAAGAATGGGGAGGGATTTCTTGCAGTGTCTATGGGGTGACCAGTGAGTGATGTTGGGAAGATAAGGGAAGGAAAGTGACCATGAAATGATGTTCCTCAGCTAGGGGGTTAGAAGCAGCTCTGAGTGATGTGTGTTAGCTGGATGCAGGGCTGACTTTAATATTGATTGGACCCTGGGCAAACATTTTCCTGGGCCCCCTAAGCAATCATTATAAGCAATCATAGTGTGAAACAAAAATCCTAATCCCCTCCCCATAGTAGTACAGTGGCTGCCTATCAATGCCTCATTATCAGTGCCGCCACTCAGTGCGCATCAGTGTGGCCTCTCAATGCAGCCGCATCAGCACACATCAGTGAAGGAGAAAAATACCTGTTTGTAGATAAACATTTCATTTGGGTACAGTGTTGTACGACCGCACGATTGTCATTCAAAGTGTGACAGCACTGAAAGCTGAAAATTGGCCTGACCAGGAAGAAGGGGGAAAGTGCCCGGTAGGCAAGTGGTTAAACCTGCAGGGGGTCCAGCCTTTCATTTAAAAAAAATGACTTTACTAACGCTTTAGGCCTGGGTCTCATCTATGTGGGTTTGCAGCGCACGTTTGTGCAGGCATGGCAGCCCATTCATTTGAATGGGCTGCTGTGCCTGCATTTCCCGCAGAAAAACGCAGCAGCTTTTCCACTTTGCGATTTCCAGCGGTTCCCGCACCTGCGCTGCAGTTTTAGATGTGTGGGGGTGCCATCAAGAATGAATAGCAGCTTTGCGTGTTTTGTAAACAGCAACATGTTTTGTATGTGGGTGTGGGACTTGCAGGAGAATTGCATGGTGCAAAAAGCGCCATGCAATTTTAAGGCCGCTGTATTTTTAAAATGCTGCATGGACCTTTTTTCTGCAGGAAATGCAGCCCATTCAGTGGGTGTTGAATGTAGTCTCGGCGTTGATGGGGATTTCACGGTCGAGTGATTTGTCAGGTAAATGGCTGGTTTTAGCACTTATATCATCCCAACACCATGCTTGATATGGTGTCAGGATGACCAAATCA
The DNA here is from genome assembly GCA_037952925.1 of Lithobates clamitans. Lineage (NCBI taxonomy): Eukaryota > Metazoa > Chordata > Amphibia > Anura > Ranidae > Lithobates > Lithobates clamitans. The sequence continues at coordinate 1,201,808 of JBBGZY010001743.1, read as the reverse complement.
TATTATTTCTTTTACTACATTGTAATATATAATGAAATAGTTCAACTCACCATAATGCAGAATCATTGGGAACCTGAGTTTGTCACTTGCAACAAGATGCAGCATGCCACCGTCGCCTGCTACCAGATGCAGTGTGTCACTTGCCACCGTGGCAGTGCATCCCAGGGACCTGTTTTAGAGCATGCTGGAGTGGGCCCAGAGAAGATAGAGGAGGTGGGTGGTAGTGGCTTCGCTAGGGTTGGTGTCACCCCACCGGTGCGGTAAAACATAGTGTCATCCCCTGCCAAGTAAAGTCCCCCCTCAGTACAGACCCCCATTATTAAGTATAGACTCCCCTCCCTCAGTATAGATCCACCTCCCTCAGTACAGACCCCCCCCACTAAGTACATACCCCCCCTCCCTCAGTATAGATCCCCCTCCCTCAGTACAAACCCCCCTCCCTCAGTATGGATCCCCCTCCCTCAGTACAGACCCCCCTCCCCACTAAGTACAGACCCCCCCACTAAGTACAGACCCCCCTCCCTCAGTATAGATCCCCCTCCCTCAGTACAGACCCCCCCACCAAATACAGACCCCCTCCCTCAGTATAGATCCCCCTCCCTTAGAACAGACCCCCACTAAGTACAGACCCCCGTCCCTCAGTACAGACCCCCCTCCCCAATACGTACAGACCCCCTTCCCTCAGTATAGATCCCACTCCCTCAGTACAGACTCCCCCAATATGTATAGACCCCCCAATAAGTACAGACCCCCCTTTCCACTTGTGCTAGACAGAGCTAACAGATTGAGAAGTAGAAGGTAACTGTCAGCAGTAAAAATAGTCTCGGCCTGGCTCATCTGTGCTGGGGGGCGATCTCAGCTTCCCTTGGCTCGGGCAGGGGGGCGGTCTCAGCTCCCCTCGACTTGGGCGGGCTCAGCTGTGCTCGGGCAGGGGGGCAGTCTCAACTCCCCTCAGCTCGGGTGGGTTCGGCTGTGCTCGAGTGGGGGGGGGGCGGTCTCAGCTCCCCTCGGCTCGGGCAGGCTCAGCTGTGCTCGGGTGGGGGGGCGGTCTCAGCACCCCTCGGCTCGGCTGTGCTCAGGAGGAGGGGCGGTCTCAGCTCCCTTCAGCTCGGCTGTGCTCGGGCGGAGGGGCGGTCTCAGCTTCCCTCGGCTGGAGGCAGATGGCAGATGGAGCTGGAGGCAGAGTGAGCGCCAGCGCTATAGTGAGGTTTGCTCACTCTGTCAATTTCATTCCGGGACACTACTGTCCCGGAATGAAGGTGCCCGGGACCCGGGACAGACCTGCTAATTTCAGGAATGTCCCAGGCAATCTGGGAAACATGGGCACCCTACTCTCAGCACTTCCGGCTGCCACTCCCTCCCACTCCGACCTCAGCTTCTACCCTGTGGCTGTCCGAGTCCCGAACATGCGGTCTACATGGGGCGGGGTCAGAGCGTCAGTGGAGCTCCTGGCCCCGCCCGCTCCCTGCTAGCTGGGGAATGATACAGCGCATCGCTGCCTGTCTCCCATCCTATATCCAGTCGCTTCTAGTGGGGCTCCCAATTTGCGGGCAGCGCGGGCTTAAGAGGCAGCTGCTTTGGGCCCCTCAACAATGACAGGGCCCAGGGCAGCTGCCCTTTTTGCCCTTCGTTAAAGACGGCCCTGGTTGGGTGTATGAAGTGGTCTGGGGGTGATGCAAACTGGGGGCAGTTGGGGGCTGAGAAGTGGTCAGATATAGATATTTATAATTATAAAACGCTATTGTGCTCATCCACTACTATATACACAACAACAAATCATACAATACTACGCAATGAAAACAAGCTCC